>JAQFVV010006313.1:1538991-1901821 GCA_028023455.1 Epiperipatus broadwayi | reverse complement strand
TCAGTGGAACAGCAGAGATTTATATTTTATAATAAATTCTTATCTAAGATATACTCTAATATTAAAAGGAATAAAATAAGCCACTGCCAGTAATTATACTCACAAACTCTTTATTTACACACATATATAAAATTTAGCATTATTATTTTAGACTGTTTAATGTGCATTTAACAATGATAAGTTTAATTTTATTTTAGATTTTAATTTTTATAAGTTTGCACAGATGGATTTATAAAAGTTTGTTTTATAATGTTGAGTAGGATCAGCTGCATAGATTCCACGGTTAAAAACATTTCAAAATAAACATAATCGACTGGAAACACAAAGTCATTGATAATGTCAATTGCAGAGGAAATACAAGAAATCCAATGGTATTCATCATAAGATGTCGCATTGACATCGATGACTTATATTCTAACCGAATATGAAAACCACACAACATAATTAACCACTAAGGAATCCATGCAATGTCCATACCAAACTTCTAACTATGTAATTAAGTTAATAAATTACATATTTAATTTATTGATGAATGTTTAATTACCAAAGTGAGGACTTATTTCATTCTGCTTTCATTAATGTTCAGTCAATTGGAAAGAGGCTGATTTTCAAAAGACTATTGCATGATAATTAATTGTAAGATATCACTTAGTCATTCTAAAGGTCTTGATATTAGAAGTTAAATTATTATGACATTTATAAGATCAATGTCAAATTAAAAAACAGATGAACACACCAAAAATGTATTTCATCTACAGAGAGTCAGATTACAATGGAATCATTGTAATAATGAATGTTTCCATCATTGCCACTGAGTCAAAGTCACTCCAAGATTCTTTGCTAATTTAATAACTAATTTAATGTTATACTTTTAATTATATAATAGCATTGAATAATATTAATTTAACTTATATCTTTAATAATTTTTACAGAGCCTAAGGTACAATGCTTGTTGTAATAAAATCCATCAATATCAACTTTTCTATTAATCCTTAACATTTAAAGGTAGCATACAAGGTGAAAGCTTTTAAACTGCTTTATTTTTATCTATCCGGTTAGTCCTTTTATGATTATGTATGCAATTGATGACAAAATCCACAATTAAAATATAATTTGATCTGTATTAATTCTAACTTAAATTTCTGAATATCAGCACCTTCCAATGCAAGATCAATTTAAAAAATCTAAACTTACACATTAACAAAAAAGTAGAAAATATTCAGTGTAATGAACGATTCTTCTTTCTGACATTATTTTCCTCTTTTTGAACAATTAAAAAATTCCATGTTGTATATAATTCAGTCTTTTTGTTCTTTTCTGTAACATTTAATTTTTTTTTTTTCATAAAAATTGAAAGTAAATTTTTATACATAATTTATTTTACATATTTATTTTTAATTTTGTAAAATTATTTTCAATATTTATTTTTCATAAGATAAATAAATAGTAATATTTATCTGATTTTTATTTGAATATATATATATATATATACAAAGCTCTTTAAGAATAAACAAAATACTTTCTGCTTTTCAATCCAATGTTCAAGGGTGAGTGCATGTAAATTCACAATAGAGCATAACCTAGATGCTTTTTATAATATTATATATATATGCAGAAATATAATTAATTACAGAAAATATAAACTTCCCCTTTGCTAAAATAAGATACACCTACTGCTTATAATAAACATCTATTTCATTATTCTTCTTCTGTTCTTCTTCTTCTTCTTCTTCTTCTTCTTCTTCTTCTTCTTCTTCTTCTTCTTCTTCTTCTTCTTCTTCTTCTTCTTCTTCTTCTTCTTCTTCTTCTTCTTCTTCTTCTTCTTCTTCTTCTTCTTCTTCTTCTTCTTCTTCTTCTTTCTTTTCTTTTCTTTCTTTCTGTTCTTCTTCTTCTTCTTCTTCTTCTTCTTCTTCTTCTTCTTCTTCTTCTTCTTCTTATTATTATTATTATTATTATTATTATTATTATTATCGTTGTTGTTGTTGTTGTACTATAAGTAGAAATTATTCTATGAATTATTTCATTATCAAAGTTCATTTTATTACAAAAATTTGTTTGAAATAAATATCATTTTATTAAAAATTGCTTTATTTATTCACAATGCTAAAAATAATTCTTTTTTAAATTATTGAATTCCCTGTTTCATTTATAAACTTATATTTAAAGTAATTTATTTATATAATGTAAAAGTTAACAAAAAAAAAAGTTTAAATCATTAACATAAACATGATGTAATAGATCCTAAATTAATGACGTAGTTATCTAATTGTAGGGAAGGATATATGTGTTGGATTTTGGGACAAGAATAAAAATTAAATATTCATTCTAAGAAATTAAATGAAGATATGATTATCATGAAAATAATTCTAGAAGTATAAATTACTAATAAAGCTTTCATAAATTGATTAGATCTTAAATATAACTAAGTATTTGTATAGGAAAAAATGTAAAAAGCAAGCAAAACAAGTTAATAGAGCCCACAGATATCATTATTTAATTCATTATATATATATATATATATATATATATATATATATATATATATATATATATATATATATATATATATATATATATATATATATATAAGTTACTTATTACATTCAATTATCATGTATTAATTTGATTAAACTCAAAATAGTCAATGGTGATGCACACAGACATCGATATCTTTAAAGTTATACATAAATTATGTAATCTAACATGATTATTAATTTATAGGTATTAACTTGCCATAATAATTAAATTATTCAAGATATAATTAATTATTTTAAAATCATTTTTTACATTTATTTGAAATCTATTAAAGTTGTAAGGTAAATATTTTTTTTTTTAAAAAAATTGTGTATTTATAATTATTATAAATAAAAACAATTATTACACTTTCAGCAAATTTTCATAGAAAACAATACATTTGTAATGATATATGGGGTGATTTAAGTTATCTGAAACTAAGGCGTTAAAATAGAAAACAGTAAATGGAATATTACAAAGACTTTTATCAATGATAGTTACTCTGTTTTTCATCCTATGGAAAATTTGATGAGCAATAACTAGACTTACAGAACAAAATTAACTTTTCAATTGTTTTTTTAAGATAACAATTTACCAAATAAAATATGTAAATATAGGGAGCTTAGTAATAGCTCAAACAAGCTCTTATTTTATAAGTGCAGTAGGAGAAAATATTTAAAATCTCTATCTAGAATATTTTCTTTCTCAATAGTTATGTATTAAATAAGCACTGGCTCTCAGTTGATATTGGCCTTATTTTTTAACAGAAAATATAATGCACAGTATGAAAACTTCTAACTATTAGTAAAATTTAAAAGTAGCCATACTATAATAACCTGCATTCTTTTTAACTTGTTAATACAAAAAAAAAAAAAACCATGAAAATGTGCTAAACATTTACGATTACTCTGACTATCTTCCTTTTTTATATATTCTTGCACATAAATAATTTATAAAATAACCATAAAATTGGCAAAATAATATAAAAATTAGAGATTTGGGAGTCAGTTAAATCCAGTGATTAGTATGTCTGGAGAAAAGGCTAGACCACCTGAATGCCCCCCAAATGCTTCTCAACCCATTATCACCTCCCCTAAAAGTCTTCACCTCCCACTTTATGAAATACTGATCTAGAATATTCTTATCCCCAGACCAGTGAAGAGATAAAACATTCAGACACCAGATCTAAAATATCAACTCAGAACCCAGTGCTTATTTAATACATAACTATTGAGAAGAAAATATTCTAGATAGAGATTTTAAATATTTTCTCCTACTGCACTTATAAAATAAGAGCTTGTTTGAGCTATTGCTAAGCTCCCTATATTACATATTTTATTTGGTAAATTATTTATCTTAAAAAAACAATTGAAAAGTTAATTTTTGTTCTGTAAGTCTAGTTATTGTAATCAAATTTTCCATAGGATGAAAAACAAGAGTAACTATCATTGATAAAAGTCTTTGTAATATTCCATTTACTGTTTTCCTATTCCAACGCCTTAGTTTCAGATAACTTAAATCACCCACATATATCAATTAAATGTATTGTTTTCTATGAAAATTTTACTAAGGAAATTATTAATAATTGTTTTTATTTGTAATATTTATAAATACACAATTTTTTTTTAAAAAAAAAAAATATTTACCTTTTTGTTTAATAGATTTCAAATAAATGTAAAAAATAGATTTTAAAATAATTATTATATCTTCTGAATAAATTTAATTATTATGTGAGATTAATACCTATAAATTAATAATCATGTTAGATTACATAATTTATGTATAACTTTAAAGATATCGATGTCTGTGTGCATCACCATTGACTATTTTGAGTTTAATCAAATTAATACATGATAATTGAATGTAATAAGTAACTTATATATATATATATTATTTTTTTTTTTTTTTTATATATATATATATATATATATATATATATATAATGAATTAAATAATAGTATCTGTGGGCTCTATTAACTTGTTTTGCTTGCTTTTTACATTTTTTTCCTATACAAATACTTAGTTATATTTAAGATCTAATCAATTTATAAAGCTTTATTAATATAATTTATACTTCTAGAATTATTTTCATGATAATCATATCTTCATTTAATTTCTTAGAATGAATATTTAATTTTTATTCTTGTCCCAAAATCCTTTATATATCCTTCTAATTAGATAACTACGTCATTAATTTAGGATCTATTCATCATGTTTTTATGTTAATGATTTAAACTTTTTTTTTGTTTAACTTTTACATTATATAAATAATTCACTTTAAATATAAGTTTATAAATGAAACAGAAATTAATAATTTAAAAAAAGAATTATTTTTAGCATTATGAATAAATAAACCAATTTTTAATAAAATGATATTTATTTTCAACAAATTTTACAGCAATAAAATGAACTTTGATAATGAAATAATTCATAGAATAATTTCTACTTATAATTGCAACAACAACAACAACAACAACGATAATAATAATAATAATAATAATAATAATAATAATAAGAAGAAGAAGAAGAAGAAGAAGAAGAAGAAGAAGAAGAAGAAGAAGAAGAAGAAGAAGAAGAAGAAGAAGAAGAAGAAGAAGAAGAAGAAGAAGAAGAAGAAGAAGAAGAAGAAGAAGAAGAAGAAGAAGAAGAAGAAGAAGAAGAAGAAGAAGAAGAAGAAGAAGAAGAAGAAGAAGAAGAAGAAGAAGAAGAAGAAGAAGAAGAAGAAGAAGAAGAAGAAGAAGAAGAAGAAGAAGAAGAAGAAGAAGAAGAAGAAGAAGAAGAAGAAGAAGAATATTGAAATAGATATCTATTATAACAGTAGGTGTATCTTATTTTAGCAAAGGGAAGTTTATATTTTCTGTAATTAATTATATTTCTGCATATATATAATATTATAAAAAAAAAACCTCCGGTTATGCTCTATTGTGAATTTACATGCACTCACCCATGAACATTGGATTGAAAAGCAGAAGTATTTGTTTATTCTTAGAGCTTGTATATATATATATATATATATTCAAATAAAAATCAGATAAATATTACTATTTATTTATCTTATGAAAAATAAATATTGAAAATAATTTTACAAAATTAAAAATAAATATGTAAATAAATTATGTATAAAGTTGCACTTTCAATTTTTATGAAAAAAAAAAAAATTAAATGTTACAGAAAAGAACAAAAAGACTGAATTATATACAACATGGAATTTTTTAATTGTTCAAAAGAGGAAAATAATGTCAGAAAGAAGGAATCGTTCATTACACTGAATATTTTCTACTTTTTTGTTAATGTGTAAGTTTTGATTTTTTAAAATTGATCTTGCATTGGAAGGTGCTGATATTCAGAAATTTAAGTTAGAATTAATACAGATCAAATTATATTTTAATTGTGGATTTTGTCATCAATTGCATGCATAATCATAAAAGGACCATTGCGGATAGATAAAAATAAAGCAGTTTAAAAGCTTTCACCTTTGTATGCTACCTTTAAATGTTAAAGTTAATAGAAAAGTTAGATATTGATGGATTTTATTACAACAAGCATTGTACCTTGAAATATTATAAAAATTATTAAAGATATAAGTTAAATTAATATTATTCAATGCTATTATATAATTAAGTGCTGTTAAATTAGTTATTAAATTGTAAAGAATCTTGGAGTGACTTTGACTCCAATGGCAATGATGGAAACATTCATTATTACAATGATTCCATTGTAATCTGACCAATCACTCTGTAAGTGAAATACATTTTTGGTGTGTTCATCTGTTTTTTAATTTGACATTGATCTTATAAATGTCATAATAATTTAACTTCTAATATCAAGACCTTTAGAATGACTAGAGTAATTATCTTCTGATAATTATCATGCAATGGTCTTTTGAAAATCAGCCTCTTTCCAATTGACTGAACATTAATGAAAGCAGAATGAAATAAGTCCTCACTTTAGTAATTAAACATTCATCAATAAATTAAATATGTAATTTATTAACTTAATTACATAGTTAGAAGTTTGGTATGGACATTGCATGGATTCCTTAGTGGTTAATTATGTTGTGGTTTTCATATTCGGTTAGAATATATAAGTCATCGATGTCAATGCGACATCTTATGATGAATGCCATTGGATTTCTTGTATTTCCTCTGCAATTGACATTATCAATGACTTTGTATTTCGATCGATTATGTTTATTTTGAAATGTTTTTAACCGTGGAATCTATGCAGCTGATCTATACTCAACATTATAAAACAAACTTTTATAAATCCATCTGTGCAAACTTATAAAAATTAAAATCTAAAATAAAATTTAAACATGTTGTTAAATGCTAAAGTAAACAGTCTAAAATAATAATGCTAAATTTTATATATATGTGTGTAAATAAAAGTTTGTGAGTATAATTACTGGCAGTGGCTTATTTTATTCCTTTTTTAATATTGAAATATATCTTAGATAAGAATTTATTATAAAATATAAATCTCTGCTGTTCCACTGAGCTAGTGACAATGAGCTAACGACCGAATCAAAATATATAAAATAATTTTTTTTTACTTACGTATCTGCCTACTATATAAATTTTCTAGGTTCAAATGCCTAGTGGCGCCCTGTAGTGTAGATACATTAAGTCTTCTATTCTCTGAATCATTATATATATATATGTATAGATTTTATCAAGATATTGGTTTGTGTTTAAAATACTTGTCTTTTTATAATATCAATGAGTAAAATATTGGCATATAAAAATACTAAATGTGTTTACATCGTATTTTACTTTTATAAATCATTTGTGATGTAATTGTATTATTTAATTATTTATTTATTTATCCATTTTGTTTTTCTAAAATGTAAAGTTAATTTTTATATGCAATTTTTTAAAAAAATTTAATATTTAAAAAAAATTGATGATTGTTGTAATAAATGTATTGATATTAGCGGTGCATGAAGGACTGAACTAAACAATAGACATAAAAAATATTATAGCAACAAGGACTGACATTTGACATTAAGGAAAGAAAGCAAAACTTTGTTACTGTCTCATATACAATTTTTCTTTTTGTAACTACAATATTTACTGGATTCGATATGCCATTAGGAATGGCAGGTTAAAAAAATAAATGATAATCCAGGATTCAAACCCTCTATCTTTCATTATTTCATGACCAAGGTCTAGTCAAAAATAAGCAAATTATTGATGAGCAGGCATTTAAAATAGAAAACAAACAGAATGAATAACTATTCTTATACCATAAGCCAAAATAAGCGTTATCAACATATTCAAAATTGGTCCATCATTTTAACTGATACATTATTACCTAACTCAGACAATAGAAAAGAAATGCAACAAATGAATCATTTATAAAACCAAAAGGTTCATGAATTTTTGTGTTTGTCATTTTAAATTATTTTACATGTTATCTTAACCCATGCCAAAACAGACAAAAATGCATTAAATTGTTAGTGAACTTTAAAATGAAGAGAAGATAAAGAAGATTAAATGGTAACTAAATTTGATCATTTTTTAAAATTTGTTTTCTTTTTTATATGATTGATTTTCAAAGTTAACTATTTACATGCATGTAAACTAATTTAAATTTTAATCAATTTTTATAATTAACAACATGTTAAGTTTCATTGAGTATTAAAAATTTGTACTACTTTTGATTCACATGCTTATTTTTTTTTTTTTTTTTTATATATATATATATATATATATATATATATATATATATATATATATATATATATATATATGGCCAGAATCATGTGATCAGCCAACAAGATTCAGAGACCTAGCAAAAGTACTTCAAACCCAGCATGTTCGGGATATGGTAGTTGTGGACCATTACTAAGCTTTAACCTATTTGCCAGTGCTCCAAAAATCTCCACTATCCAACCACCACTCCTGATGCTACTAATGGTCATAATTTTTCTTCAGTCCTAGTGGTCAGGGTAATACAAGAAGTCTATCAATTCAAACTTAGCCTGTCATGCACCAGACCTATTAAATTAATCTAAGATACTCACCAAATACATTGATACAGCTCAGAATATTATTGCAAATATTTCATAGGTTTTGGATCTACACATATATGACTTAATTAAGAGTGGACATAGTTGGGTGGATATGATGAACCAGGGAATGACATGGCAACTGTAAAGATATAGATGATTTATTAACACAATTCATTAGAAGATAGAAATAATAATAACAATGTTTGGATTTTATTATGATCCATGTATGGGCTTTACATTTAAACCAAAAAAATAATGATTACAATATTTAACTATCAATTATTGATAATGGTACAGTATTTAGATATCACCACGATAAATGTATGATTTTTACAAAGAATTACAATATTCAACTATCAGTTGTTTATAAAGGTATAGTATTTAGATATCATTAGAATAAATGTATGATTTTTTCAAAGAAGTCACCTGTTAATAATGATAACCAAGGTTGTGAACTAAAAATAGCAATTACAATAATAAACATCAATATTAGATGTGTGTGAGCATTACAATGAAGTCATACTATCAATAGTGTCAACAGAAGTTATGGACCAGAAATAATAATTTCAATAGTATTTAAACATTAGTGTTAGATGTGTGTGTGCTTTACAATGAAGTCATACTGGCATTCATGATAACAACAATTATGAATTAAAAACAATAATTATAAATTAACCAGAAATAATAAGTACAACACAAAGGAAATATCAGTATTATATGTGTGTAAGCATAAAACATTTTTTTATGTTGATAATGATAATATTTGATAAAGAAATATGCCACTATAAAATTAATATGTCAATTGTCAAGAGTAAACACAATACCTGGTTAAATTAAGCTAGAGGCCAGAAATATATATATAATAAATTTATGTGTGTATTCACATACATAGGGAAAGCTAAATATATATTTTTATTATTATATTTATTTTTAGTATTCCCAGCAGGAGTTATAGACCAAAGCATAATTCCAGCTTTCTTTATTATAAATAGTTATATGGTAAATATGGTTTATCTATCACACACAGCATTACCAACAGGCATGATCAAGAAATCTAATTACAGAAGATCAGTGGCATATGGGTTTGAATCCTGTGCTGGCTATATTTTTATTGGCATTGACAGATGACAATTCTCCATTGTCAAGCAATAAAATATATAGAAAAGTTCCTATGAAAACACATTTGCAATCAATGCGGCATGTGTAACAAATAATGGAGCATGGGCTTTGAATCTGTATCGTTATAGAGTACTCATTTATTGGCTCAAAAACACAGCTATCTCCAGGACTGGTAAAAGTATCCTTCTGGCATGTCACCTAGAATTACTCAACATATATTCATTATTAAAAGCCATATAGGCACAGATCATTCTATTAAGAAACACTGATATATTTGCCCAATAAAAAGCATTAACTCGTATCTGTATAGATATTTTCTTAAGCCTGTATTTCATAAGTAATGATGGAAAATTTTAAGATAACTATATCTTATAGGCTATAAAATGCCCAAGTGCTTAAATATAAAGTTTAACCACAAAATGCTAAAGAGGCAAAAACACTACTGCTGAGATAGTACTTTTTCCTCCAAATGTATGCATCTCTCTCTCTCTCTCTCTCTTATATATATATATATATATATATATATATATATATATATATATATATATATATATATATATATATATATATATATATATATATTGAGATGATCACATACTTTTGTAATCAGTAATATTGCCCATTTTACATTTAAGAAAAAGAAGCACTATCATTATTATTTTTATTAATTTTAACACATAAATAAATGCATATATATATATATATATATATATAATTTCATTATAATTGTCATAAAGAATCTAAATCAAATAAATAACAATTTTAACACTCATTTATATTCTTAATTTTCTTTAACAAGGTACTGTAATTATGTATATACGAGTAGAGGGTGGATTTTAATACAGATATTTGATTTTTTCTCTCTCCCTCTCTTTTTTTTTTTAAATAAATGACATTTTACCAAGCCAGAATTAGACAAACGATTAAAAAAATTTAAGTTTCACTGTTTGTTACTTTACAATTATGAAATAATTACCATTCTCCCATTTAAGATTTGAGATCAACAAATTTATGCATAAAATTGATTTAATAGTAAAATATAATCATCAAATACTGGTTTAATTTGGCATATTTAACACTAATCAATAAAGTATATATTTTATAATTAAAAAGAACATACTGGCATATCTCAAAATAAATAATAAAAGCGGTATTTATAAACTTCATAGTAATCTTTTGTTCCATTTTTAGAATTAGACATTGCACTTCTTTTTTCTCCACCATTGATAAGTAGAAATGTAGTTATAACATAGATTGACTTGTTAAAAATAATAAAAAAAATTAAAACACTCATATATATCACTGTCCTTTTGAAACACATTTTTTTTAGATATAGTCTTTTACCGATCATTTATAAATCTGAGGAAACTAAATATTCTAGAGTTTTATAGAAGGCATTTCATTTCCTTTATCTGGAAGGATTAAAAGTTTATACTTGATGATTGATGTCACTTTGATGAGGCAACTGTCTTCTTATGGGTTCACTTATTTCAGGACCAACCTTGGGCTTTACTGGACATAGAACAGGCTGGATTCGAAGTTGGTTTGCCATTTTCTCAGTGGCAGCAATATATAACTAATTGGATTTCTTTCCTTCTCACAGATGCATTTTTCTGCAGATTTCCACTGAGGGGGAAGTAAACTTTGTCTACTCACAGGTCATGGTTATTATCTGTCATCAGCTTATGTTCAATGTCTATTAAAGAGTCTTTAACTTTCACTTTGACTCTTAAAACTTTTTTACTCTTTTTTTGATTTTTTTACTTTTTGACTGCCTACAACTCTCACATGCTCTTAAAAACTATTTTACTGCACTCACTAAAAAACCAATCCAGTATTTATATGCCAGTAACTTTAAACAAAATTTTACTCAGCACAACCAAAAATTAGTACAGTCTTTGTTTAATCTTATATTTTTTCCTTAACACCTATATCATAACTGCCTTTGTTAGAAATGAAAATAGACTGGTTGAATGATCTTTAATTTAAAACTAGTTAGCAAAATCCTATTAAGATTAAATTAAGGTATGAAAACTTTGATTGCATTTTTAACTGCCATTTAAAGATGAGAAATAATTAACATTTCCATGCAACTATATGAATGTTTCAAAAAAATATACTCATAAAAAATGTTATTTCCAAAAAAAAAATGAGTCACCTTATATTTTCCATTTTTCTTTGTCTTTTAGGAAAAACATATAGACAAAGGAATTTTTTTTTCCAAATATATAACAAAAAATGTATTTCAATAAAACAAGATATACATATATGTCCTCTCATTCAATAACACACACACACACATGCATCTGTATATTATTTTTTAACAAAAAAAAATGAAAATTAGATATTAGATCTATAAAATCTCTCTATATGTACTATTTTTAAACAACTAACATGAAGCTCTGTGTGATTGCTTCAATATATATATATATATATATATATATATATATATATATATATATATATATATATATATATATATATATATATATATATATATATATATATATATATATATAAGTAAATTGTTTTAAATTTTTAATTTATCAATATTAATAGTAAAGGTGTTAGATGTCACTTATTAAAAAAATTTCCATTGTCCTTTAATTCTTACTCTTTATATTATATATATATATATATATATATATATATATATATATATATATATATATATATATATATATATATATATATATATATATATATATATATATATATATATATATATATATATATATATATATATAAATGAACTGGCTTCAAATTTTACTTTATTAAAAAATGATTATATATTAAATATTTATCATTAAAACACTTGTTGTTTTAATTTAAATTCAATGTACATATATATGTTGTACACAATGTAAGGTGGAAATTAATTGATTGTCATATGTCTTCTTTTGTGTTAACAATTTTATCATTATTTACTATTTCTCTTCAGAAAATAACTCACAATTTGTTCACTATATATGTTTAAAAAGTAGATCATGATGAAGTTTTTGTTATATTTGCATATTTCTTTACACATGAGATATGAGTCATTTCTATATTTTTTATTTATAAATGTTTCATATACTAAGGGTTATGTAATTCATGATATATGTTTATTGAAGTCTCAGAAATACTGAAGATATAAAGAAAAATATTGAATTTAGAAACCATAATAGAAGACATATTATAAATAATAAATCTAAAGAGCTTCTATTTGTAGTCAAAAAGAGGAGTATAATTTTAATCAAAATTAAGCAAATAAATACCGAATACTATAGGGAAAAAATATTTATAATTTTTTTAAGTTAAATGATATAACCTTGGATGATTCTGAATTAAATTATTTTAAAAAGCTATTGTGATTTTTTTTATTTTTTTATTGAATTTTTTTTTTTGTTTTAAATAATAATAGATGATTTTTATGTAGATACAAGCATCAATCCATGCCTATTCATAACAAATATTATTAATTTAAATAATACACAATTAAAATGAAAACATAAAAATAAACAAATATTGTATGTATTTAATGCAACTATTTCCATTTAAAAAGAAAATCGAACAATAATTTTAATAAAGTATATACCATTTGTTTAATATGAAATGACTTTGTGATTTATTTGAAATTTATTCATTTCTTTATTTTTCTCTTTTCAGTGTAAAAGTCAGTAGATAATACTTGAGATTTACAATTACTTAAATAATATTTTTGTGCTTTGCTAATATTTAATTTCATAATTATTTATCTAAGCCATCACAAAGCATTATATTATTTTACATATAATCCCCATCTGCAAATATAGGTTGGATCGAATAAAATTCCAATTGTTACTAATTTATATTTTAGTAAATAATTAAATCACTAATCAAGTTAACACTGAGAGTAAACCATTTAATGTCACTGGTTATTGATTTTTTTCCAGTTATATTTTATGTATAGCTAGTTGGATAGGTGATATTGTAATTGAAATCAATGATGAAACCATCCAATTTTTGGGATAGTTTATCTTCTTTTATACATACAATTTCCATTACAATTGATGCATTGCAATGTGCAATTTGATTAATTGATTGGTGATTTCAAGTTATGCTATTACAACATGTGAGCTAACTTAATTGGTTAGTGGTTGTAAAGTTTTCCATTACATTTGGCTCCACAATGTATTACTACAATTAACTAAGCTCCAATAAATTTATTTAAGTTTTTAAAATGATATGCCCAATCCATGACAATAGGCTTCCCAATGCAAGATTTTGAAAAAATAAGCCAATACCTGAGATAAATTCAATGGAAGATAACTTTCCATAACAATATATATATATATATATGTAAACAGACAATTACGCTTGACGGTGTTTTTGGTAGAACACCATCTGCTATCATAAATACAAGCGTTAGCAAGTTTTTTAACTTGTGTTTTTTTGTTTTTCATAAATGTACCTTTGAGGTCTTTCTTGCAATGATGTATATTGCAGAGGCTTCTACTATGTGGTAATGCTGAACTGAGATCAGACCCATGTAGCTATCTGGCTTGCTATGCTGAGTTTGAAGACATTAACGTGTCTAAAAGATTCACGCTTGCAAGTTGAATAGAAACTGTTTCATAAATGCTCAGAGTTTGTGTTTAGATCTAGTTTCTTATTCCTGTCTTTCACTGACGATAGCAAATAGCTTGAAATCATGATCTAAAAGTGGAATTAAAGTTAGAGATAGTGAATACTCGCTCTGATGTTTATGTAAACAGAAAACTACGCTTGATGGTGTTTTTGGTAGAACGCCATCTGTTATCATAAATACAAGCGTTAGCAAGTTTTTTAACTTGTATTTTTTTGTTTTTCATATATATAAAGTTAGAAATTAGTGAAATCCATTATACTGTGTTTTTATATAAATTATAATAAATAATAAAAATCATATACAACAGCTATATAATTCTATATATATATTAATAATAATTAAATATAAAAAGTCTTTTTTGGCATATGGTTTTATGCTCTTTTCAAAGGTTAATCATCTGTTTTGCAGATAGAACACATTTTTTTTGTTGTTTTTGACACATGGTTTATGTCTTTTCAAATGTTAATTATCTACTTTGAAACAATTATGGCTGAAAAATACCCATTAATTGACTAATGTTTAAATAGATTATTAACATTTGAAAATGGCACAAAACCATGTGCTGAAAAAGCTTTTTTTGTGTTATTATTATAAATATAAATAGCTTTTTTTGTGTTATTATATATATATATATATATATATATATATATATATATATATATATATATATATATATATAATTACATAGCTGTTATATATGATTTTTATTATTGATTATAATATATATAATTCATTCTTACATTTAAAATTTATATATCCAAACAATTTTAGAATTTATAAAATTGCAAAATCTGAAATTTGAATGGTTGTATAAGGTGACCATAATGTCTGTGTGCCATTTTAACAATTTATAACTCGATTAGAATTTGTGATAGAAAAAATCTGTAAAAAGTATTAGAAAGCTTAATGTATCTAGTTTTTAAGTAAATTTATTTAGTGACTCTTCAACGTAAGAATTTAATAATTTTTCAAATCTTTACAAATACTTGTTTTTCCAGAATTATATGACCAATAGCTTCAACTGTAAAAAAAGTAAACTGGGTCATTTGGCTGGCTGAACTGAAATTTACTATTGCTATACAAAAAAAAGTGTATACAAATAGACATGTAACTAGATTATTTTCATGTAAAGTTTTGTCACTGCATGTAAACCTTTTTGTAAACTTAGGGAATAAGTGATTTAACTTTGAAAATTGAATATATCGTAATATGTAACTGGGAAGGAGAAACAAAATTGTTTTGTAATCTTAAGTATAGTAAAGGTTGCTTTGAAAATAAGAAAGTGTAAAACTGAATACAGTAAAGAACTACTTCATAGGAACCCTATTTTCAAATGGATGAAAAAATTCAATGACACAGGCTCAGTCCATGCTAAGTCATTGTCTGTTAGGCTATATTTCAGCAAACTATACATAGAACAATCCTTTAAAGTAAGTCCAAAAAAGTCATTAAGATGAGAATCACTAGAGCTGAGGCTTTCAAAGTCCACTGTTCATAAGATTATGGAGAAAAGACTTCACATGAAACCTTATAAAATTCAATTGCATCGAATATTGTTAGAAGGGAACTATCATGCATGGATAACTTTCTGACATCAGTTCAATGAAAAACTTGGCAATGATGATGCATTTGTGAGTAGTTTAATATTCTCTGATGAAATAATATTTCATGTCATTGGTAAGGTCAATACGGATAATTGCCATTGGGGAACTGAAAACCTTAATGAAACATTGAACATAAAATACACTCTTCTAAAGGTAATGGGTGGTGTGCTTTGGGGAAGATCAAATCATAAGACCATTGTTTTTGAGGGTTGTGTTATTAATGGTGACATCTACTTAGTTATGCTGCAGAATTACTTTATTCCTCAGTTGAATAATTACAATTATAGATGATACAGTATTTCAACAAGATGAAACTCATTGCCACTTTGCTCTATATATTAGAAAATTTCTAAATAGAAATTTTCTAACAGATGGATTGGAAGAGGTGGAGTATTTTTTGGCCTCCACATTTGTCAGACTTGACTCCATTAGATTTTTTATGGTGTTATGTGAAAACAACAGCATATGAAATCAAACCTCAATCATTGGAAGACTTGAAAGCTAAAATAACTAATGGGATTTTAAGCATAACTGTAAATCAATTGGCAAATATTTTTAGAAAACTACAAAATCAAATTACTTTTGTATTACTAATGATGGTAGACATGTGGAAACTTAATAAAATACAATAAAACAACAAAAAATATTATAGATTTTCTTATTTACAATACATTCTACATAATTTCATGGATTTTTTTCCATGTGTATATCTTTCTCAAGTTGTAGTAATCAATTATTACATGTACATTTCTTAAGTATGATATTTACTGTTATTATAGGATACTCATATATATATATATATATATATATGTATATATGATTAAATGAAAAAGTATTCAGATCTTACAATAAAATATACCTAATGATGATATATAAATATTAATTAGATTATTTTTCTTGTGTAAAATTCAAATGTCACTCTTTATCACATGATGAGATTAAGCTCATATCTGAAAGTCATGTATAATGAAAGAGTGAGGTCAGAATATTTTACACAGGAAGATAATTTACATATGATGCATTTCAATTGAGGAATGTGTTTCAAAATATGAAATTTGATTTTTTGTATGTATAAAAGAACAAAACATTTGAATTACAGTTTTTAATATGATAAGTTAGAAATAAATAACAGCTTATCACTTGACTAGCTACCATTTTGTTTGGTGTTTACAATTTGAAATTTGATTTTTAAATTCTAATTGTAAATGCTACTCAAGATGATAATCTTCCCTATAATTATTCTTTTATGTACTGAAAATAATAGAATTATTTTGTATTTTCTTTTACTGTTATTTTGTATGATATTATATGTATTTGCTTCAAAATAGTATATGTCAGTATTCTAATGCGTTCACGTAAATATGTTGACATATATATAATTTTGTAAAATAGATTTTTTATAATTATTTTAACATTCAAAAATAAATTTAGCAATATATATATATCAATTCTAAGTACCATGCTTTTTATATAAAGAGTAGATAAGTAAATAAATTTAAACATAGACACAGCTAAATCTTTTAAATGTGTGGATTTCAAACAAATCACTTTAACTATTATTGTTTTATCTTATATCAAATGAAGTTAGCCAGTAGTGAAATTCTTGAGTATACTTAGTCTAATTGTTGTTGGCATTTTGAGATAGTTTGTTGATTTTTATAAAAGCGTAATACTTAGAATTATATTTTACAAAGTTAAAAAAAAAACATAGTATTCCAGTAGTTATATTATATATATATATATATATATATATATATATATATATATATATATATATATATATATATATATATACGCGTGTTTGTGTGAGTAAGTTATGGAGAGAGAAGAGAAATAATGTGTATTGGTATTTTTTTAATATTTATTCGATAAAATTTTACCATATATTTATTAGGAAAGGAGGTTGCTACTACTTAAATAAAATACAGTAACTTTGATTTCTCAATGAATTTAAAATAACGGCTCAGAGCAAAATTATAATATTCACTCCATGTAGATCAATATTGTTGCAGCTGTTGTTACCGTAAGGTTATTTACATAATAATTAAGCATGAATAATTGACAATCAATTAAGCATGCATTGGTTTATTGTGCTCATTATATTTTCTTATGAATTTGAAATTATGAATATAGTACTTTTTTTTCTTCAGAAGCATGATGTGCAGGAATTTAGAAATCCTTTTGTATACTCTTTAAGTCCTTAAAGGAACTGAGCTGGCCGAATTCCTAATTGGTCATTGCACTTATTACACTGTGATTATGGATATAATATATAGATATTGATAGCAGATTTACCATGATTATGTACATCAAACAATCTATTGAAAGTATGACTTTTTACTTCAAAGGTTAATACTATTAACTGTTTGGTCTTTCTTTCAATTGCTTGTTGATCTACACTGAAATAGCAATTGAATTTTTTTTGAAATGCAGAATGAATGAGGATGTTAAAATATTTTTGAGATATCACCAATTATAATAAATAAAATATGGCCTTCATTCATAGGAGACCATAGATTTATTGACAAGATAGAAGTTAATTTGCTAAAGTGGAGAGTGCTAAAAATCTTGTGATTGTAGATTCATGAAACCATTTGCTAATGATTACTTATTTCAAAAACCACAACTGCAAATCATTTCAAGCAGAAAAATATTACATGAATATATATTATTAAGTGGGACACTATTGAAATTTGTAAATTTAAAAAGAGGTGAAAATAATGATTTGAACACTGTACATGTATTACTACAAAAGCACATCTAATTGGAGGGGATTAATTATAAATGAAAACATAGAAGAATAACATTGTGGTATATGAAACAGAATGTTACAATTAGTTATTCATCTTAATGAAAGATAATATTCCCATAATTTATATACTTGGATATAACAGTGTGATGAAAATAATTGGGAGTAGAAACAAAGCTATTAATCACGATTTGTATCAAAATATTAGTTTATTTAAACAAACAACAATAATCAATAATAAAATTTTAACTATTACATATTATAATAAAATATATAAACTCATATATTATTAACACCTTTGTACAATTATTTACATTAAATACTTTACTTACATATACTGCTTAAAAATTAAAATTTAAATTACATCAGTATTTCATTATTCAAATTTCAAATTGGTCATTGCTAACATGTATTATATTTCTCTCTTGGTAAGATTTTATAATAATGTTTATCAGTTTTGAATATGGGTTCAATTTTTTTGTTCTTTTTATTGAATACATAATAGATTATTCTTTTACCACTCTTCAATTTAATCCAATTCTTTAATAAATTTTGTATTTTTTGTATATATGTAAATTCTATGAATAACTATACTTAAACTTTACAGTTATGTTATTCATTTTTATAATATAAAATCTATAAGATTAAATAAGCAATGGAACCAAAATGAAAATACTCCTTGTTAATCATTCATTCTATTCATCCATTTTTCTTTTTTTCATTATTGATCTCATTTTTTTTCAATATGATATCAATTCAAAAAATATTTAAGTATTATAACATTTGTTTTCCATTTACTTCAATTATATATTAAACAACTTTCTATACCTTAGATAAAATATTATGATCTTATTTAAAATACAAGTAACTGTATTTGATGCTTACCTTACTTTTCTTTACTATTTAAAAATTCCGTAGATAAAAAATTGATTTTAGTGCAGTAAAATGCTATAAATATGAAATGGGAGTCTTCTTTTGCTTTTAAATAAGATGTGCTCTCATGGAAAGTAGTCATTTTCTCTTAATGATGCTATTTAATATTTAGGCTTTTACATTAAGCTCTTATGGATCTTAACATCTCTATTTTATGGAAATTCCTCACATCATTATGTTTCAAAACTACATGTATACCTTATTATGTTATTTTCATCAGTACTTCAAGAAATTATAACTTAAACACTTTAATCACATCCTGAAATAATAACTTATCTACTATATACCAACATAACAATTTTACAATATTATCTTTTTCTTAATTGTTACTTAAAAATCTAACAATGATGTGTTACAAAACAAATTACATAATTGGACAACTGTCAATGTTTAGTTTATTACATTAAAACTAAGATCAAAACTTTTATTTATTAGCCACATTTAGTCCTTTCATATTGCTCTTTTCATTATCATTCATTTTTTATATTATTATAACTACCATCTCCTGGTTCTTTATCATGATATTAAATTGTTTATTAGTTGTTTCATACTTTAAAACATACAATAAAATAATTTAAATTCTATTACCTTACAATAAAAACTCTACCCCATTTTCAATGTTCTCTTTGTTCACACTTATTACGTTCTCATCTTAAGGATACCTTTTAAAGTCATTAATTTAAAACAAACATTAAAATATAATACATATTAATAAATAAAATCATTAACTTAACTAATTCAATATTAAACTTAACAACTAATATAATGTTGGCAATTGTTTAAAATAATACCAAAAAGAAAAAAAAATATTTTCTTTTTTTTCTTTTTCTTTTTCCTTGTAATTCCTTCCTATATACTTCAATATTATATTCAATCCTTCCTTGCAAACTATTACTTTAAATTATTATGTTTATTAACTGTTCCAAGGATTTTCTACTCAACATTTTACAAATAACCACTAGCAATAATAAACTGAAATCTTTCACTGGGAGATGCTTCTTGAGACAATTTTCCATATTTATAAACTAGAATTTTTTCTATACATAACTGTGATAAAAGTTAATGATATCGGTAATTAAACAACCATGTCAAACATATATTTAAATGTTAATTATATGAAGTATTGATTAATAAATTATGTTCACTTAAATCCTTCGTTTTATTTGTATGTTTTATATAAGAATTTATTTTTCTTATGATAAACATAAATACATTTTTTTTTAAATTAAGTCTCTCATAATATAATTTTTAATTTATTTAATAGACTTAAGCTTATTATATCTTCTTCCTCCTCCATTTTACATTTTTTTTTTACTTTAATAAACTTATAATGGCTAAATAGAAGACTTATCTTAACTCTATACTTTTATTTACGAATTAAGAATTAACATTTATTATCCTGTTTGTTTGATTAAAATTAATATTACTTTATAAAATATTACAAATGTCCATTCTTAAATAATAATATTATATTTTTTTTATATTTGAACAGTATTAGTTACCTTGATTGATGGCACTAATTATTTTCTTCAACTTTTCATCTAAATTATACCTTATACTAGAATTCTATACCTTCTCTTCCTTAATTCATAAAAGTTAATTATTCTTACCTTAGTTTGGTTTTTTTTATTAGTCTAACTGTTACTTAGGCTATTCAATAAAGTAGAGATAAAATGAAAATGTTTTCTTATGTAAATAATCATCCACTTTTTAATTACTTATAATGAATTACTTTTATCCTTCAACATTTTTCCATTTATAATAAAATGTACTGGCAACTTTATTTTAATTAGTATTTTAAAATTGTAGATTGACTTCCTCAAATTATAACTTGTGTCACAGATGAAAAAAACTCTTCTAAATTACTCTAACATCTTGTTAAACTTCTTTTAAGTATTTTATATTTATTCCTTTAAAATTAATTGACTTATAATTATTGTATAAAATAAAATATTTTGATAATTTACTGAATTTTACAAAAGTTTTATAAAACAATTATATTTTTACCTCTTGATTTTTTTTTTCTTTTATCATAATTTCTAAAAATATCCTCTAAACATGATGTGGAAAACAATTTATTCAATGTCATTAGTCAATAATTTGAAAGTTGTTTATCAGTTATTTAATATCTAACTTGTTATTTTAAAATGTATCACACCTAAAAGAAAATAATAAATATTTTAAAACAAATGAAAGTCAAACAATGTTTTAATTGAAGAAAATAAAATAATTTATTTATTCAGCTTCATAGAAATATTTTAATAAACATATTAAAATCAATGATATTTTACTGTCATTGTAATTATTTTAAAATATATATTATTGTTAAACTTATATACTGATATATAAAATGAAAACAACTGCAATCATCAAATACTAATTCTAGATTTTACCTAATATATTTTTTAAGTTACCATTTTAATCTTCATATTATGATTATTATTTTAACTTCATCACTTTAATATCAATTTGCTTTATTTCTCTTTTTAAATAACATTCACACTAGTCATATCCCCTTTCTTATTTTAATAAACCACCCAAAACATTATTAATATAGTCTATCCAAAAGTAAGAGCATAAGTCACATCATTTTTATTTTTAATCATAGACCAAATATATTAACTTTATTTTAAAAGAGCTTTTTGCTTAATATGATTTTTCAAACCCTATCCCCTAATATAAACCGTTAGTATTTACACTTTGAAAAAGATAACATATCCTGAATAACATAAATAACTGAAGTTTTAATACTATTTTTTTACTTATTTAATGCTTTATATAACCACTACAATCCTTTATTATCTCAAACAATAAAGCCATAAAAATGGACACCAAGACCATCTAGTTATTGTTCATGTCCACCTTACACATTGAGAATTAAAACCAATTACATTAATTCCATACTCCCCTCTAACTATCATGTCCACCAAATTACACCCATATATATATATATATATATATATATATATATATATATATATATATATATATATTGTGAATATTCATATTAAAGAACCAGGTATTTAAAAAAAAAATAAAGAAGTTTGTTGATCTTATTTGATTTTTCCTTTGCTTGATAGATAGATAATGGAAGATCTTGGAAATATAGATTTAAATTTATCACCATGGCAACCTAAAGCTTTTAAATAGAATTGTTTACTGTTGATTCTAGCTTTAAAATAATAAATTCACTATAATCAAACTCAGAAAAAACATATAGGTAAATAAATAAATTTTGAAAACAATTCAGTACAATATAAGTTTACTTAAATAGGATCGATATTTTTACATATTTCATGTATATTAATGCAGATACCATAGTAACATTATTACATATAGTTCAATGTTTTTGTGTTATGTATATTTGTTTATAAATTAATTTTAAAAAAATATTATTGTTAATATATATATATATATATATATATATATATATATGTAAATTATTAGTGTTAATAAAGTAAATAAAGGTTGTTATGTCAATTTTGTATTTTGGTTTACAAATAATAGGAAAAACCTAATCGAATTTGGATTTGATTTCCATGTATCCATTTTCTCCAAATTTACATCGTACTTGAATGCCAGGCGGGAAAATTTGCTCTGTTTTATCGTTTGGCATTGAGGTTTATTCGAATAATATTCAGTGGTTGTTATGATACCAGAATGCCAGAAAGAGAACATAAATAGCAGCCAACAGACTATAAGAGAAGCTATCGTCTTTTTGTAATTGACACGGAGGGACCTATTTTCTGTGTTTTTACAAATAAAAGTTTTTCAATTTTTTTTTTTTTGTGTTAAACCATAAAACATGAAAAAATAAGCTTAAATTATCTGCCCGTTCAATCAGTTGAAGGGGCAGTTGTGAAGGATTTCAAAGGGAACGATAACAAAATGTAAAAAAAAAAAAAGGAAACCTATATAAAAAAAGTGCTTTATATAAAAATCGGCTATTTTAGTTTTAAAAGCAAAGATATCTCTGGTTTAAAGTTTGGCATATAAATACCATGGATTTGCGTAAACATCGTGTCATGAGCAAAGGAACACAGAATCAACTGGATTAATTCACATAATAAAAAAAAGGCTAATTAAATTGCACTCTCCTCTTTGGAAAAGAAAAAGGATTGTTAGTGAAGCATTGCAAAGTTCGAATTATTATTTCTGGGAAATAAACTTCTCTTTGCATCATAAAAACTGAAGTCAGTCAATGGACAAATAAATAGTGAATGGACAGACTCTTATATATATATGGTATGATTTTTTTTTATATAAAAATGTGGCATATTATTTTTTTTTACATATATTTAAAAAGAATGATTTATATTTTTTTTTAATTATCTTTAAGAGTAATAGAATTTATTAAATGAAAACGATCGGAGAGATTTATTTATTAATCATTTGAACTTTTGTCTAAGTATACATTAACACAATCCGATGTTGTTATTGTTTATATATATATATATATGTTTTGATGGTTGCATGTATAAAATTTAGTTAAAACATCGAATAGACAAGAGATTCAAATATATCACATTATTTCATACTCATTTATCGGTTATTATTTTGATAAACAAATAGACTTCGATCCCATCCTATTTCATATATTTGGTACCTGTTATATTTATATTTTTTAATAAAATATCCAAAAGTCTCTACATTCATTTTTTTTTTTTTTTTGTCGTTATTGTTGTCGCAACACATTTAGAGATACACATAGTAATTTTATCATTTTTATTTAGTCAATCAATCAGAAATATAAGTAATTTCCAATGTATTTTATAATTAATCTTGCCAATTTTCTTTTATATAATCCAATAAATTGAGTTAATTTTAATACCAAGACTACGCTTAATTATTTTATTTTATTTGGATTGCATAAGATGACGTAGCTATTTAAATAACAAGGTTCAAATCCAGCTTGGTAAGTGAGCTAGAATATAAGATATGGTATGTTTTGTTTATTAGTATTTTATTTTATTCCCATATGAATTTTATATTTATATTTGCATTCGAATATTATATATATATTATCATTTATCTTAGTTAATATTACAAAGTCAATCATTTCATGTTTGTCGGATTCCGTCATAAAAATCTAAATAGATCGTGCTTTATTGTTGGTTCAGAATAACTCGTCTTAGATATTTTTCTTAAACTTCTATAAAATGAACAGAACAAATTTCATTGACCGCTTTAATTGAATATTGTTTTGATTTGTATAAATATCAATTATAATCATATATTTTAATTATTGCCAACCAATTCTATATTCAATTGTTTAAAGATTCAAATAAATAATATTAATACTCATAGGTGAATAAACATTCAATAGAAACTTAATATCTCTTTTATGTAATGTGGATGGACACTGTAGAGTTAGAAATGAGCTAATAGAGTGTTGATAATAAATTCCAGTGAAGTATTCTATTTTAACACATAAACGAAGCAATAATTAAGTATCATTTTATTGGAAGATATGAATAAATTATTTATATATTATTTTGTAGCTTCTTATTAAACTAGACGCAGATTAATTTGTTTAACTTTTAAAGGAGTACATAGGTTTTCAAAGTGTTTATAAAATGATATAAAAACTAGTTGATTTCAATAGAAAATTATTAATTAAATATTGGAGTAGAATAATTGTGTATCGCTTATTGACACAAATGTTTATACTTTCTATTTAGCGATTATTAAACTAGATATATATTTGAGTCAAGTATTATTTTGTTTTGATATTTAAATAGTGTCTATATGTAAAAATGTTTTGTAAAATACAATTATAGGTATTTAGAAGCTTATCCGTTAAGATAAAATGCAGCATCATTAAATAATGAAGTAGATTTAAATTACTACAATAATAATAGGATAATAAAATATATATTGAAATCTGCTTTAGTTATCAATTGGATTTGATTTTCACTAGATTGCTAATCAAGTAGTTAGCCTAATCGTATATTATTGTCTAGGGCAATAGTAGATGGTTTCGTTGCTCAATGCAGTGTACTTTGTAATGTGATCGATTTGTTGATATCTGGAGCAGATAATCTCATTATTCTTTTGTTTCACATATCGCTTAAACAAATTAGACTTTAAGAGAGATTATTTGAGCTTTGTGATGGTTTATTACATAATGGCGACCCGATTGAGCTAGACTAGATTAATTTAAATTAGATTTTGGATTTTTTTATCAGATCAGATTGATCATCCTAACCATCACCCAGCATTCATCAATTCAACTAGTTACAAAATGGCACCAACGTTTGGAGCCTTCTTTCTTCAATTTAAATGGAATACAGCAATCAACAATTCCATCGGTTACAAAATGGCGTGCCAACTCAGGCCGAAATAACCAATTAAAGACCCAAGTTTGAGTCTCATATAGATGCTAAAACATGGTATTATGTTTGTATGCATTGGTGAAGTTATATAGCTGATTATATTATATCATAGGTTTAAATAAGATATTAGAATATTTGTCGTTGTCGTTCTTTGGGGATTTTTATTCGCAGCTGTAGGATTGAATGGATAGATATGTTTTATGTAAGAATAAATAAAAGTAAAGTATTTCGCAATTTATTTCAAAAAAGATATAGAATATTTGACATAAATAATAAATAAAAATGGAAAGCAATAAGACAGAAGTATTATCCAAACCTGAAGAAGATCCGTATCCAATTCTGAAAGAATTGATGGAACGGATGGGTGATATGAATAGAGAAATAAATAATAAATTTAGTGAGATGAGTAGAGATAATAATAAATTAAGAGAAGATATAGGTAGTGATATAAATAATAAATTTTGTGATATAAGTAGTGATATGAATAATAAATTTGACGGTGTGAACAATAAATTGAGTGATATTATTAGAGAGAATAAAGAACTTAAAGAGGAGGTAAATATTAAAATTGGCTTATGCAAAATCGAGTTAAATGCTACTAATGCCAAATTTGATGAATTTAAGCATAACTTAGATACTCGGTTGAAAGAATCCAATGATAAATATAATTGTAGGTTTGACCATTTGAGTGACCATATTGAGAAGTCACAAGAACACATAGATGCCAGGCTTAACATTTTAGAAGCCGAAGTTAAAAGTTGTAAAATTGAATATCAAAGTTTGGAGGGAAAATGTTTTAAAATTGAACAGATTTATGTAGATACTCAGAAAGCAACCGCATTGGAAATAAATGATATTAAAAAGGAGTTAAGAGATATTCAGACTAATATGAAGGTAAAATGTAACGAAGCAAAAATAGTAAATTACAAAACATTAGAACAGGTGACTTTAGGAAAAGTAAAGATGATTAAAAGATTTGAAAAGGTAAAAATAAATTGTTCTAATGATTCAGTAAAAATAATTTAGATAAGAAGCTTTCACATGTTGAGCTGTTACAACCAAATAAAAACATAAAGACTGAGTTTTGTCAGAAAATGATAGATGAAGCATGGTTAATAAATAAATTTAAATCCAAAGGAGTTGAAAATTTGAAAGGTAACTTTAGAAACTATATAGAGTGCAAACAAGTAACACGAAGATTTAAAAGTATGTATCATACTGCAAAGAAAAGTTGGAAAATAAGTATGGAAGAAGATATGTACATAATAATGCAGGCAGATAACATTTATTATAGAAAATATGTTAAGCAGTTATTTCAAGGAGAACTTTGTGATAGTACAGTAAAAGGGAAGGAAGATTAACTCTTTGAAAAATGGAGTAAGAGTTCGTTGCTTGAGAAAATTTATAGTAAGTATAACTATACAGTAGATGATAATGTTCATAGTAACATTTCTCTGTTATTTTGTTCAGAAATATTGAGAGTACTTGAAAAGTACGTGGAGAGAGGAAAATATTAATATTGATTTGATAAATTCAGATGGCATGCTTTCCTCCATGACCCATGATTTGACTAATGGATTAATGAATTTGTGGATGACTGGAAAATAAATGATTTATATAAAAACATATTTATTTGAAGTAGAGACAAATCAGTGGCCTGCAGAATTATAAGTTCAAAAAGTTTTTGAATGTATATGAGGGATCATTCCAAATAAAAAGAAAAGTGGGGGAGAATGCATTTCTCATAGAAACCCCTGAAGGTGAAAAAGGTACATTCAATGCCCAAAGCTTAAAGCCAGTAGCACCACCCAATTAAATAAAAAAACATTCACTAAAGTAATTTTATTAGTATGTCTCACGATATTTATTATTATGACCAAAAGCCATTAGTTGTAGTGTAGATACACATATGAAAGACTAAAAAAAAATAGACTGAAAAATATTTATAGTCAAAGTACTTTGAAGATTTTCTTTGTATAGTATACAAATGCTATTTAATATTAGACCTTGTAAAATTGACTGATGGTGATGAATGTGCGATTTAATGCATTGGAGAAGTAGAGTGTAGGGTTTTAATGTCTCTGCTAACTGTAAATTGTAAATATTTGTATGGTTAAGTCTTTTCTTTGAGGAAGTTGGCAGAACTATAAATGTGTGGTGACTCATAACTCTATATAAAATTATATTGAAGTCTGAAGTCGAGAGATGTCCCAGACTTATTATGAAGTAGTAGGTAGGAAGAAATCCTTGATGTCAGGATTTATCTTTTGATATGAGTTATAATTTTAAAGAGAAATGTTTAGTAGTTTCCCTAACCTGTATAAAATAAAGCTATTTAAACATAAATGTCCCTGATTAGCATCAATGTAGAGCACAGCTTAATTTGTAAAGTAGTTGTCAGATCCTCCAAAGATTAAAATTAAATTTGATTAACATTTAATCAGTTTGCTTTAGTATTAGAAATGATTTAAAAATGGGATATCTCTGTTGTTTTGAATCTCCAGCTCATTGCATAGGTTAGATTATTTTATAGGAAAAGTGACTTTAAAAGCTAATATTTTCAATGTTCAAAGCAGGAATTGAATAAATATATGATATTCATTAATTAAAGTTGTATTCTCATTTTATGACAATATTGAATGTTTAAAGTTTAGGCCCATAGTAGTGTCACTGAAATGAACTACAGATATGTCTAAAGAAAATAATAATAATAAAAGCTATTGTTAAGTTTTAAGAAAATAAATATATATATATATATATATATATATATATATATATATATATATATATATATATATATATATATATATATATATATATATATATATATATATATATATATATATATATATATATATATATTTTAAACAATGCAATAAAAACATATGGTTATTAGAGAGTAACTAATAATATTTGGCTTATTAATGAATTTTGTTCTCTAATATATTTGGCTTGTATGAAGCAAATACTAAATGATTTTCTTGTTTGACTCTAACTTTAGAGCATTGTTGTCCAGAAAGTTGCAGAGAGGAATATAAAGATGTAATAATTTAATTATGAAATCCAATATAAATTTTTGTTGGAAAAAAAAAAAACCTAGAGATGTGATTATACTACATAAATGGTAGATATAAAAAAAATGCATGTAGGTATACTAAGAAGATATGGAGGAAAGGAATAAATGAATTCCATTTTGCTTTGATGAGAATAAGATATTTGAAACTTTTGACTAACATTTTAAATGATATAAAAATCAAGACAGATAGAAAGGATAAACTTTTATCTGTGTTGAAGTTAAAATGTTTAAAGATTTTAGAGAAAGGAAAAAGTGTCTTTATTTTTTTTTCTCTGTAGAGGGGAGATATTGTGAATATTCAGATTAATGATCCAGATATTTAAAAAAATAAAATAAAGAAGTTTGTTGATCTTATTTGATTTTTCCTTTGCTTGATAAATAGATAATGAAAGATCTTGGAAATATAGATTTAAATTTATCAACATGGCAACCTAAAGCTTATAAATAGAATTGTTTACTGTTGATTCTAGCTTTAAAATAATAAATTCACTATAATCAAACTCAGGAAAAACATATAGGTAAATAAATAATGTTTGAAAACAATTCAGTACAATATAAGTTTACTTAAATAGGATCGATATTTTTACATATTGGGTGTATATTAATGCAGTCACCATAGTAACATTATTACATATAGTTCAATATTTTTGTGTTATGCATATTTGTTTATAAATTAAATTTAAAAAAAAATATTATATATATATATATATGTATAAAGTATTAGTGTTTATAAAGTAAATAAAGGTTGTTATGTCAATTTTCTATTTTGGTTTACAAATAATAGGAAAAACCTAATCGAATTTGGATTTGATTTCCATGTATCCATTTTCTCCAAACTTATAGCGTACTTGAATGCCAGGCGGGAAAATTTGCTTTGTTGTATAGTTTGGCATTGAGGTTTATTCGAGTAATATTCAGTGGTTGTTATGATACCAGAACACCAGAAAGAGAACACATAAATAGCAGCCAACAGACTATAAGAGAAGCTATCGTCTTTTTGTAATTGACACGGACCTACCTATTTTCTGTGTTTTTACAAATAAAAGTTTTTCAATATTTTTTTTTGTATCAAACCATAAAACATGAAAAAATAAGCTTAAATTATCTGCCCGTCCAATCAGTTGAAGGGGCAGTTGCAAGGATTTCCAAGGGAACGATAACAAAATGTAAAAAAAAAAAAAAAGGAAACCTATAAAAAAAAATGCTTTATATAAAAATCGGCTATTTTAGTTTTAAAAACAAAGATATCTCTGGTTTAAAGTTTGGCGTATGACTACCATTGGATTTGTGTAAATATCATGTCACGAGCAAAGGAACACAGGATCAACTGGATTAATTCACATAATAAAAAAAGGCTAATTAAATTGCATTCTCCTCTCTGGAAAAGAAAAAGGATTGTTAGTGAAGCATTGCAAAGTTCGAATTATTGTTTCTGGGAAATAAACTTTTCTTTGCATCATAAAAACTGAAGTCAGTAAATGGACAAATAAATAGCGAATGGACAGACTCATATATATATGGTATGATTTTTTTTTATATAAAAATGTGCGCATATTAATTTTTTTACATATATTTAAAAAGGATGATTTATAAATTTTTTTAATTATCTTTAAGAGTAATAGAATTTATTAAATGAAAATGATCGGAGAGATTTATTTATTAATCATTTGAACTTTTGCCAAGTATATATTAACACAATCCGATGTTGTTATTGTTTATATATATATATATATATATATATATATATATATATATATATATATATATATATATATATATATATATATATATATATATATATATATATATATATATATGTTTTGATGGTTGCATGTATAAAATTTAGTTAAAACATCGAATAGACAAGAGATTCAAATATATCATATTATTTCATACTCATTTATCGGTTATTATTTTGATAAACAAATAGACTTCGATCCCATCCTATTTCATATATTTGGTACCTGTTATATTTAAATTTTTCAGTAAAATATCCAAAAGTCTCTCCATTCATTTTTTTTTTTTGTCGTTATTGTTGTCGCAACACATTTAGAGATACACGTAGTAATTTTATCATTTTTATTTAGTCAATCAATCTGAAATATAAAGTAATTTCCAATGTATTTTATAATTAATCTTGCCAATTTTCTTTTATATAATCCAATAAATTGAGTTAATTTAAATACCAAGACTACGCTTAATTATTTTATTTTATTTGGATTGCATAAGATGACGTAGCTATTTAAATAACAAGGTTCAAATCCAGCTTGGTAAGTGAGCTAGAATATAAGATATGGTATGTTTTGTTTATTAGTATTTTATTTTATTCCCATATGAATTTTATATTTATATTTGCATTCGAATATTATATATATATTATCATTTATCTTAGTTAATATTACAAAGTCATTCATTTCATGTTTGTCGGATTCAGTCATAAAAATCTAAATAGATCGTGCTTTATTGTTGGTTCAGAATAACTCGTCTTAGATATTTTTCTTAAACTTCTATAAAATGAAGAGAACAAACTTCATTGACCGGTTTAATTGAATATTGTTTTGATTTGTATAAATATCAATTATTATCATATATTTTAATTATTGCCAACCAATTCTATATTCAATTGTTTAAAGATTCAAATAAATAATATTAATACTCATAGGTGAATAAACTTCCAATAGAAACTTAATATCTCTTTTATGTATTGTGGTTGGACATTGTAGAGTTAGAAATGAGCTAATAGAGTGTTGATAATAAATTCCAGTGAAGTATTCTATTTTAACACATAAATGAAGCAATAATTAAGTATTACTTTATTGGAAGATATGAATAAATTATTTATATATTACTTTATAGCTTCTTATTAAACTAGACGCAGATTAATTTGTTTAATTTTTAAAGGAGTGCATAGGTTTTCAAAGTGTTTATAAAATGATATAAAAACTAGTTGATTTCAATAGAAAATTATTAATTAAATATTGGAGTAGAATAATTGTGTATCGCTTATTGACACGAATGTTTATACTTTCTATTTAGCGTTTATTAAACTAGATACATATTTGAGTCAAGTATTATTTTGTTTTGATATTTAAATAGTGTCTATATGTAAAAATGTTTTGTAAAATACAATTATAGGTATTTAGAAGCTTATCCGTTAAGATAAAATGCAGCATCATTAAATAATGAAGTAGATTTAAATTACTACAATAATAATAGGTTAATAAAATATATATTGAAATCTGCTTTAGTTATCAATTGGATTGGATTTTTACTAGATTGCTAATCAAGTAGTTAGCCTACACGTATATTATTGTCTAGGGCAATAGTAGATGGTTTCATTGCTCAGTGCAGTGTACTTTGTAATGTGATGGATTTGTTGATATCTGGAGCAGATAATCTCATTATTCTTTTGTTTCACATATCGCTTAAACAAATTAGACTTTAAGAGAGATTATTTGAGCTTTGTGATGGTTTATTACATAATGGCGACCCGATTGAGCTAGACTAGATTAATTTAAAATAGATTTTGGATTTTTTTATCAGATCAGATTGATCATCCTAACCATCACCCAGCATTCATTAATTCAACCAGTTACAAAATGGCACCAACGTTTGGAGCCTTCTTTCTTCAATTTAAATGGAATACAGCAATCAACAATTCCATCCGTTACAATATATATTGAAACCACCACATTGCAACAGCAAAAACCTTTAATATCTACTGTAACATGTATACACTGACTCTCCACATATCTACTATACAATTTGATCTTATCTTTAGCCTAGCTCAGATATCAAACAATAAATTCTATAAAAACACCAATATATGAGACTCGACATTAGACAAAAAATATGTATTACATAACATCTAAGGTAGATTTAAGTGTCAGGTACAATAGATTAGTTTTATTATTGAGAAAGCATATAAAATATACCTCCCATTGGCATAGCTATTGTAAAAATCTTCCAAACATTATTTGGGGATATTCCTTAGGAAAATCTTCAGTATAGACAATGACTAACATAATATTTCATTAAAAATAATGTTTATTTTCTTTTACTTATCTAATCAATTACATAGAATGTAATGAAATGCAATGTATTATAAAATACTTTATAATAAATATTCCTACCTTATGTATATCTCATGATCTTCACCTATTCTTTTATAATAAAATAATTATTACATTTAAGATCATTGAAAAATAAAAGGAATTTTACTCAGATCCAATTATCTTAATAATTACCGCATCTAACATTAGGAATGCAATTTAGACCATTTTCTTAAAATTAACATATCTTTAACAATTATAATATAAGAAATTCCAAATGATTAATTACTACCATATTTTCCAACAATTACGTTATAAGTTAAAAATATTAATTATAAAAATGAACCACTTTTAGAATCGTCAGAATCTATACCCATTAATTGAAATAACTTTCCCCTTTTAATAATTTCAGTAAATTTATTAATCAACTTATACTATTTTAAATTTCCTCTTAACTTAAAGTGTGAACTGTCTGAGATATTCCGATACCAATCTATCTTGTAAACTCGTATACTATCTTAAATTTATTTTAAAAATGAATTCAAACTAATTTTAAAATAAATTTAATATGACTTCAAATATATAAATATTTCAAATTAAAAATATGATGTTCTTAAATAACATCATTTAAGTAGTTATACGTTAATTTAATAAACAATTTGTCAAGTTTTGTTCTTTATAATATTCCCATAATTTATGTACTTGGATATGACAGTGTGATGAAAATAATTCGGAGTAGAAACAAAGTCATTAGTCTACATATATATGAAAATATTCATTTATTTAAACAAACAACAATAATCAATAACAAAATTTTAACTATTATATATTATAAAATATATACACTTATAAAATTATTAAGTGATCTTTGTACAATTATTTACATTAATGAGAACACTACTTTACTTAGATGTACTGCTTAGAACTTCAACTTTTAAATTAGATCATTATTTTATTATTTAAATTTCAAATAGGTTATTCCCAACATACACTATATTTCTGTCTTGCTAAAATTTTATAATAATGTTTATTAGTTTTGAATGTGGTTTTCATTTTTCAATTCTTTTTATGAATACACAACAGATTATTCTTTTACTACCCTTCAATACAATACAATTCTTTCATATTTTTTTTATTTTTTGTATACATGTAAATTCTATAAATAACTATACTTAAACTTCACAACTATGTTATTGATTTTTATAACATAAAATCTATAAGATTAAATAAGTAATGCTTTCTTTTTATTTTCATCACCGATCTCATTTTCTTTCAATATTGTATCAATTAAAAAATTATTTAAGTATTATAACATTTGTTTTGCATTTGCTTGAATTTTATATTAAACAACTTTCTACATCGTAGACAGGATATACTTTCTTAAAATACAAGCAACTATATTTGTTGCTTACCTTATTTTTTTTTACACTTAAATTTCATAGGTAAGAAACTGCTTTTAGTACAGTAAACTACTAGTAATATGAAATGGAGTTCTTCTTTAACTTTTAAATAAGATGTGCTCTCATGGCAAGTAGTCATTTTCTCTTAATAATGCTACCTTAATATCTGGTTTTACATTAAGCTCTTATGAATATTAACATTTCTATTTCATGGAAATTCCTCACATCATTATGTGTCAAAACTGCATATATGTATGTCACTTAGCCTTACCTCATTATGTTATTTTTATTAGTTTTTTTCTGGAAAGTATATCTTAAGCACATTAATCATAACATGAAATGATAACTTATCTGACTCTAAATAGGTATTGCTAGCATCTATCGTTACTATATACCAGCATAAGAATATTACAATATTATCTTTCTATTAATAGATACCTTACAAATATAACTATGATGTGTTACAAAACAAAGTGCATAACTTGACAACTGTCAATGTTTATTTTATTACACTAAAATTGAGATCAAAACTTTTTTTTTATTAGCCACTTTTATCATTCACACATTTAATTTTTTCATATTGCTCTTCGAAATTTCATTATCATACATTTTTTTTAGATATTATCACAGCTACCATCTCTTGGTTCTTTATAATGACAGTAAATATTTTTTCCCGTGTGTCATAGCATCAGCCGGGAAACGAAACCGCTAACCCGGGACAACTGCTCGTAAAGCAACTATTGCTGACCTCTCGACCACCAATGCTTGACAAATGACAGTAAATAGTTTATTAATTGTTTCATACTTTAAAACATATAATAAATTAATTTAAATTCCTGTTACCTTACTACAAAAACTCAAAGTATTGTTTTACCCCATTTTCAATCTCCTCTTTCCTTTGCGCTCATTACGTTTTCATCCTAAGCATAACTTTTAAAGTTATTAATTTAAGACAAATATTAAAATATAATACATATTAATAAATAAAATCATTTAACTTAACTAATTTAATATTAAACTTAACAACTAATATAATATTGGCAATTGTTTAAAATAATACTCAAAGAAAAAAAAAATATTGTTTATTTTTTCTTCATTACGATTCCTTCCCTTATACTTCAATATGATATTCAATCCTTCCATGTAAACTATCATTTAAATTGTTAAGTTTATTAGCAGTTCCAATAATCTTCTGCCCAACATTTTAAAAATAATCATCAAGCATAATAAACTGAAATCTTTTGCTGGGAGATGTGTTTGAGACAATTTTCCATATTTACATGCTAGAATTTTTTTCTACATATAACTATTATAAAAGTTAATGAAATTGATAATTAAACAACCAAAACAAACATATGTTTAAATGTTAATTATTTGAAGTATTTATTAATAAATTATTTTCACTTAAATCCTTCATTTCATACCTATGCTTTATATAGGGTTTTTTTTTTCTTATGATAAATATAAATATTTTTTTTTTTAAAATTAAATCTCTATAATAAGTTTTATTATATATTTTTTTTAAAAAATAGCAGAAAAATGCTCTCATATAAGATAAAAAAAACTAAAAAATTTATAGCAGTATCTAGAAAAAAAGTGGCATGAAATACTTTTAAAAAAGAAAAAAAGTGTATAAAATTCAAACTATGTGAGTTAAAATCAAACTAATTTGATTTTTGAAAAATAGCAACATATTTACAAAAAAACTGAGAACGATACCTGATCAACTTTAAAAAATATTTTGAAAATAAGGCATTTAAAAATTGATAATATATTTATTTGTAGCTATTACAGGATAATTTTCTTGTTTTTTTATAAATATTTTTGGACTTATAATTCTCAGTTTTTATTTATATTTATGCCCACAAATGTTGAAATATATGTATCTTCACATGGCTGCAGAAAAGAATATTCTATTAACTGAAAGAAGACCCTTTGATTATTCTTGGGCACCTTAAAGACACCAAGTAGGACAAATTCCTTATAACCACTCCATAAGTTATTGTCATTAAAGCTGTTATTACTATGTGATTATTCATATAATATGGGAATATGGATGGGCTGTTCATCAACATGCATTAACAAGCATGGTGAATTTATTGGCTTTTCACCTCTGGGATTAAGATCAACAAACACCACGGTCTTTCTTCTCAGTTGCCTGATAAAGCAGAATGAATGTATGGGTAAATGATAAATATTTTTGATATGGATATATACAATCATGTCAGACAAAAATAAACCACGATTGTTATTCCCAGGAGGCTGAAAGTCACCCTCCAAGGCAGCGGCTGGTGACCAAAGGCAGAGGGTAGTAAGAATCCGCTAATTTTGGGCACAGGCTGCAGTTTGGTGATAAGTTTTTATTTAGATACTTACAGCTGCAGACACTTTCAAGTAAAGGAAGATTTCAAGAATTAGAAGAACTGTCTTATATTAAATGGGACATTATTGGACTTTGTGAAGTTAGAAGAAAAGGTGAAAAGACTATTGATTTAAAAAGTGGAGATGTACTCTACTATAAAGGCACAAATATTTGATATACAAGTGGAGTAGGATTAATTATAAATAAAAAGTGGATAAAAAACATTATATAGATTGGACGAAGTTGTAAGAATAGTTATACAACTTAATAGCAGATACCAAATTCAGATAATTCAGATTTATGCCCCAACAAGTTCAAATAGTAATGAAGTAGTAGAAGATTTTTATATGGATGTACAAAAGGCTTTTGATCAGAGTAAACAACATTTTAAAATTGTTATGGGAGACATTAATCTTACAATTGGTAAAAAAAAAAAGAGAGATAAAAGTGTTGTAGGTAATTTTGGTTATGGTAATAGAAATGAGAGAGGACATACACTTGTGGAGTTTGCAGAAAAAGAAAAACATTATATTATAATTTTTTTTTTGAGAAAAATGTTAAAAGAAAATGTACATGGAAGCATCCAAATAAAGGTACAACAGAATTGGATTATATTTTCACAACAGAAAATATATCTTTCAAGGTTGTAATGTTCTTAATAAGACAGGAAGTGATCATCGATTAGTAAGATGTAAGATATGTGTTAATGCAAAACTAGAGAAACAAAAATTATTAAGAAAAACAATATTTACAGTTAATATGTTTATCTTCAGAATCATGCTAATGAATTTAAATTTGAACTTATAAATCGATTTCAAGTATTAGTAGATTTTGAACATAATTCATATTTGAATGAAATTAATATAAAAATAACTGATACACTTTTAAAAACTAAAACAAAGATAGCTGGTAGAAAAAAGCAGCAATTGACCAATAAATATTCTATTGAGATTAGACAACTTATGAAGAAAGGAAGAAATATGAAATATACAAAAATGATGCATTTAAAGGATTGAATATCTCAAATTTTGTAAAATGGTGTGGAAAAGAGTTGAAAATGATATAAGAAAGTATAACTGTGAACTAGAAAGAAAATCTGTAGAAAATAATAAAAGTCTTAAGAGTGTAGAACAACATTTTGGTATTGGTAGGAAATTTATATCTGCAATAAGAAAAATAATATTGAATTATTATCAAAAAGAGAGATGATATCATGAAATGGATAGAAGACTTCTATCAAGAATTATATAGTAATAAAGAACAAGTACCATCTATATCTATTATATCTTCCAAATTGCCCAGAATTTTAAATAAAGAAGTGAGACATGCAATTAAATTTATAAAAAAAAGAAAAGACTCCAGATAATGATGCAATTATAATTTATATATTAAAATAAGCAGTTGAAGAAATATAATTTTTTAGCAAAGTTATATATCAAATGTCTAAATTATAAAGATGAAACAGATGATTGGAAGAATGCAGTATTAATATTAATCTTTAAACAAGGTAATAAAGTAGAATTATAAATTATAGATCTATCAGCCTTTTACCAGTTTTATACAAATTTTTACAAAGATAATTACAACCCATCTACAGAGAACATTTAATTTCCACCAACCAAAAGAATAAGTTGGATTTAAAAGTGGTTTTAGTATAGTATATCATATCCAGATATTGATAGAAGTTATAGAAAAGACAATTGAACATGTGTTTCCTTTATATTTTGGATTTGTAGATTATGAAAAAGCATTTGATTCTATATATATTTCTTCATTGATAAAAGCATTAGATTATCAAGATATAGATACAGGTTATTGTCATATTTTAAAGAATATTTATAAAAAATGCAACAACAATAATTAGATTATATAATGATACTAGGAAAGTCAACATTGAGAAGGGTGTAAAACAGGGTGACTCCATTCTCAAAAACTTTTTGCAGCAGTGATGCAAGAAGTATTTTGTGGATTAAAATGGGAAGCTAAAGGAATAAAAATAAATGCAGATTATTTAAGTCATTTAGATTTTTCAGATGATGTACTTGCTTTTAAAATAATGCTTTAAAGTTGCAGGAAATGTTGCAGGAGTTATCAGATGAAAGTAGAAAAGTAGGACTAAAGATAAATGTTAAAAATTCTAAAGTAATGTTTAATGAATTTTCTCAAAATATGAAAATAAAGATTGATTATGATGAGTTAGAAGAAATTAACAGTTACAAATATTTTGGTCAGATTATTAATACAGATGGAAACATAATGGATGAAATTAATCATAAAATTAAACTTGGTTTGAGTGCTTTTGGTAGAAATAACTTGATACTAAACAGAAATATACCTATGTGTTTGAAAAGGAAAACTTTTAATAAATATGTTTTACCAATTTTTACTTATGGATTTGAGTCTTGGACATTTAATGAAGGGAAATAGAGAGAGTTCAGACCACTCAAAGAAGTATGGAGAGATGCATGTTAGGAGTAAACACTTTTTTATTTATTTTTTCATCGCAATTGCTTAAATAAAATTAATTATAAATCAAAATTTTATTTAAATTATTAGATAATACTATAATTACTAAATAATAATCAAAGGAATTTATCTGAAAATGCAACATTTAAAAGACAAAGCATCAATCTAATATATGGGTAAGACAACAAACAGGTGTTACTAACCTAATTGAAAAAATTAAAATGCTCAAGTAGAGTTGGGCTGGGCATATTGCTAGAAGAGATAATAATAGATGGACAATTGAAATCTTAAACTGGATTCTAAGGGATTGTAAAAGACCCAGAATGACACAACATGTGGTATGGGTACATGAAATAAGAAAGTGTGCAGGTGTGATGTGGAAAAGAGAAAATAAGCAATGGAGAAGATGGCTTGAACTTGGAGAGACCTTCATCCTGAAGTGGATTATTAATGGTTGATTATGATGATGACATGAACTTATATTTAAATACATTCATGTATTTATTTGCATATTGTTATTGCATCCAAATCTCACCAACCATTTTAAGATAGAAGTCATTCAAAAATGTTTACAGAGATTATCAAACAAAAATTGATTTATCTTAAACATTTCTGAATGATCTATATTACTATAATATTTCTACTATTGTAATTATAATACTAATGCTAGGAATGAGCAAATATATAATAATTTTTCATTTATCAATGATAAATGTATACACCAATAAATACATAATAAAAAGTTTATATCTTTTCATTATTTAATCATAAAAATATTTATTTTATCTTGATAATATTCAAGTTATTAAAAATGTATTTGTTTGCTTTCAAAATATTGTAGTCCTTCTCTTACATACTTTACCATGTTAATATTATTGCAAGTGGTATTTGTGTAGTTTTTATTTTTTTTAAAGTTTCTGTGGGATTTCTTGTATTGTCTTTTTAATTAAAACCAAATCTGAAGAGGTATGCTATGGACAATTAGCTTCAGTCTAAAGCATTTCTCTATTATTTATAATAAGAAAAAAATGCCCAAAAGATATTTATTTCCTTCTGGTCTAGATTTCACACAAAATGTTTGGAATAAAAGGAATATTATTCTTTTTTGTTTATATTTTTTTAAAATTTTATTTTACACACTATTTTATTTATTATTATTTAAATCAAAAATAATTATCCATGTGAACTTTCAATTTATTTATTTGTACTTTATTTTTAGAAATAAAAGTTGATAAAATTGTCCATGATAGAAAAAACCAATGTCTAGAAGATCATTTATCTGTCAGAATTGATATAATGTTAATTTTTTAAAAAAATAGTGTAATTATTATAAAACAAATTTCAGAATTTAAAACAGATTCACAGTAAAAAACATTTATTCATTTTCAGACAGAGTGTTTATATTAACTTTTATGATATATTGTTCTGATTTGCAGATCAGTTTTTTAATATATAAAAAGATCTAATGTGATTTTTAAAAAAATGCATTTATAAAATTAAATTAAAAATATTTTATATAATAAACTCAGCATTTTCAAAAACTTTTACAGGTAGAACAAAATAAAATGTCAGATTTTATAAAGTATATAACATATCAGACAAAAATAAAATACAATAAAATGAAACACTGGAATTAAATCTACAATTTTCAATATTAAATATACACATGGTTCTCATTTTATGCAGTAGATAGGTTTTGCAGAAAACCCACCTTAAAAAAATCACACAAAAATAGACTTAACTTACCTTGAAAAATAGTGGATATGTTCTGTAATTTTCAGAAATCACATAAAAAGCAAAGTAACAAGGAAAAATTACTTTAAAATTTGCATTAAAAAAATAAGGACATAAAGAATGACTAATAAAAAATTTCAAATATTTGGAAAAAAATGATAGACAAACTTTCATTACTTTTTTTATTAACTACAGTATTTAATTATATATTTTTTCATACATATTTTAATCATTATTGCTATTTGACAAGATGTGTTTCATTTGTAAGCTGGTAAAAAATTAGACTTGTCACAAGAGGAAGTACAACTAGCACCACTTTCAGTTTTGTGCTGGGATAATGGTTTTCTGTTAACAATATAATAGGTTATTATACTTTGTGATGATGATTTTTCTAATTTTTATAAAGCTCACAATATCCAGGCATACAACTATTTAGCTCTTGTTGGAATTTAAGAGGTTGTTCATTGCAGCAAACTCTCTCAGATTTCAGCATTATCTGATGTTTTTCTTTGTCTCACACATCAACATAAAATCTATGATTAAATAATGAATACTTATCTGAAAATAATAAATTTGCCTTCATTTGGTAGATATTTTTGTTTCTTACTGAAATAAATTTTAGATGTTCACATTTTGTTTCTATATTAAAAAATGAGATTACAATCAAAACAAAAAGATTATACATTTTCAGTTTACAATATCAATAAAATCTTTGTTATTTATTTAAAAAATTTAAAAGAATATTTATTTCTGTTATATCTAACAAAATATGTTTTAAAAGTTTAAAATTATTGAATATTTACTGTGATATTTTTATACTCATAAGTATAAATCTATTATTGATATTTACTCATAAGTATAAGTAGGTTATTTACATAAAAACTAAGATTCTAAATAGTTTCAGGCCATTTTCACATTAGCTGATCATATAACATTATATTTTTTGGGAAAAAATAAGTATTTCAAGTCAAAATAAGTTATTAATAATTTAAATTTCTTGAATAAGGCATGGGTCCCATGCCACCCAGAGTGTCCCCAGGTTGCGGGTAGGGGCATGGCCTTCAGATATGAAGGTTAGCTGCGAATAAGCAGAGTACTGTAAATAAGCAGTCGCTAACAATGGGACAACATTCACTATCAGGAAGTGGTGAAGGAGACAGTGGCGTGTTTACTTCTATAAAGTGTCACAATTCCTATGACAGTGGATGTATAATGGCGAGTGTTGACTGCCATTAAATAAGTCAACACCCCGCTGAGTGCTGGGTCAGCAACGGCATTTCTTCCAAGTCAGCGGAAGATCACTAGAGGTGACAACGATGAGGAGGAAGCGGTAGTTGGATTTTCATTTTATGGGATTTGGCTAGCGCACTAAGCCTATTATAGAGGTTATTGCTGGGCAAAGAAGGCAACGAGAAACCACTTTGTCTTATAATTCCCTTGTTTTATTATGAGTATGTCTACAGGAATCATTACGTTTGGTGTTGAGACCTTAGTTAAGAATAACTTTGGTGTCTTGCCCGGCAGGAGTGGACATGAGGCTACTCAGGTCGTCAACCTGCGAAATCCTCATAAATATAATTCATTGAGAGGGGATACACTGAGAATTGGAATGTGGAATGTTAGATCTTTGAGGAAAGGTGGGAAATTGGAGAATTTGAAAAGAGAGTTGCATTTGAATAATATTGATGTAATGGGATTAAGTGAAGTGAGGTGGGAGGGATGTGGAGAAATAAGTAGTGGAGATGTAAAGTTGTTTTATTCAGGTGGTGATAGGTCAATTAATGGAGTTGGTATTGCTGTGAAGAAGAAAATATGGAATAGTGTGGCAAAGGTTGATGGTATTAATGATAGATTGATGGTGATGAGAATAAATGCAAGTCCTAGGGATTTGGTAATTATACAAGTTTATATGCCAACTAGTACTCATGATGATAGTGAAATTGATGAAATGTATGAGTAGATAGAAGAAAGTATTCAATGTGAAGGAAAAAACACATGTATATTGCTATTGGGGGATTGGAATGCTGTTGTGGGGAAAGGTAGGGAAGAGAAAATTGTTGGAAATTATGGTATTGGAAAAAGAAATGAAAGGGGTAGTCGACTTGTACAATTTTGTAAAGAGAATGGGTTTGTCATTGCAAACACTTGCTTTAAAAATCATATTAGAAGATTGTATACATGGAAAGCTCCAGGTAACAAAGAACATTATCAAATTGATTATATACTGATTCAGAATAGATATAAGAATGCTGTTAAGGGTTCACATGCTTTGCCAGGTGCTGATATAGATTCGGATCATAATTTGGTGATGGCTAAATTAAAGTTAAGTTTAAAAAGAATTAAAAGAGGGAAAGGATACACAAGATGGGACTTGGATAAATTGAGACAAATGGAAAAAGGAAAATTTGGTTTAATATGTGAAAATGAATTTAAAAGAATTGTTCAGGATGGGAATTATATTAATAGCTCTGATGAGTGTTGGAATAGAATTAAAGAGGGATTCTTGAAAATAGCAAAAAATGAAATAGGTATTATTCATGTGAGAAAAGCTAAAAGACCTTGGATAACTGAAGGTATGTTGGAAAAGATGGAAGTGCGGAGATAGTGGAAGAATGTAAATACTGAGGAAGGGCAAAAGGAATATAGAAAATTTAATAATGAATTAAGAAGAGAAACAGATTTAGCAAAAGAAAAGTGGTTGGAGCAAGAATGTAAAGAGATAGAAAGGTTTCAACAGATGAAAAGATATGATCTAACATTTGATAGAATACAAAGTATTTCTTGGGAGAAAAATACATGGGTAGAAAGTGAGATTGCGGATAAGAATGGAAGAAGGTTAACCGATAGTAATGATATATTAAAAAGATGGGAAGAATATATCCGGTATCTGTTTAGTAGAGTAAATAATTTAATTAGTTATGAACTTGAAAATGAAGAAGATGTTGCAATGGATGATAGAGGTATGGACATACTGCCAGATGAAGTAAGAAAGGCAATCGCACAAATGAAGAATGGTAAGGCTATTGGATTTGATGCAGTATCTATAGAATTTTTGAGAGAAATGGGAGATTTTACTATGAAGGAAATAGTTGGACTTTGCAATTTGATATATAATAGTGGAGTTTGGCCTGAAGATTTTTTTTAAGAACTATAGTGATTCCAATTGCTAAAAAGAAGAAAGCTGTTAAATGTGAAGAGTATAGGACAATAAGTGTATTGTTTCATGTTTCTAAGGTGTTATTGAGGATTTTAACTCAAAGGATTTATGGGAAGGTTGACTATTATATTGCTGAAGAACAGTTTGGTTTTCGGAAAGGGAAAAGCACAAGAGATGCTATTGGTATTGTTAGGACAATTGCAGAAAGATATATTGAAAGAGATAAAGGAATTGGTATATGTTTTGTAGATTTAGAAAAGGCATTTGATAGAGTAAGCTGGAATAAACTGATGTCTATCTTAAGAGATAAAAGAGTATTCTGGAAAGAAAGACGATTGATATGGAATATGTATAATGGGCAAAGAATAAGAGTTAGATTTGGATGTAATGAGACTGATGAAGTGAATATAGAAAGTGGAGTTAGGCAAGGATGTAGTATGTCACCTGTTTTGTTTAATATTTATTTAGAAGATATGATAAATAATTATTTGGACTGTGGAGGAGCAAATGTTGGAGGGAGAGTAATAAAGTGTATAAGATTTGCAGATGATATGGCTCTTATTGCTGAGGAAGAAAAGGATCTTCAGAATATGTTGAATAAATTGGAAGAAGGATGTATGGCATATGGAATGAAGATTAATATTGAAAAGACTAAGTGTTTATAGATAGGGAGAGATGCAAAAAGACTGCAAATTGGAATCCATGATGACATGGTGCAGCAGGTGAAGGGGATTTAGATATTTGGGTTGTTGGTTGAGTGAGGATGGAAGAAGTGAAGATGAAGTTAAAAGAAGAATAGCATTGGCAAAGGTGACATTTGTAAAAAGAAAGAAGATATTTTGTGGACCTATGGAAAGAGAATTAAGGAAAAGATTAATTAAATGTTATGTGTGGAGTGTATTAATGTATGGTTGTGAGACATGGACATTGAGTAATAGAATTAAAAACCGACTGGAAGCTTTTGAGATGTGGACATGGAGAAAAATGGAAAAAATCAGTTGGGTGAATAAAATAACAAATGAAGAAGTTTTGAAAAGAGTTAATGAGGAAAGAAGATTGATTGAAAGTATCAAAGAGAGAAAGAGAAACTGGATTGGACATATACTAAGAAAATATTATAGTTTAATGAAAGATGTTTTGGAAGGAATGGTGAGTGGAAATAAAAAGAAAGGACGGAAGAGATTGACATTATTGGATGATATACGAGATGGAAGGGGTTATGTGGAATTGAGGAAGTGGGCAAGGAAGAGAATGGAATGGAAGAATGGATGAACTGATGTAGTGACTACTCTCTGGACCTGTCTATTGGACAGACTACTATTGATGATGATGATGATATCTAATAAAAACAGTGATATATGAGCTTCTTTATCACATAAAGGAAAACCCACATAAAATATATTAAGAAAAAACATGAGTCACATAACTTCAAAATCACATTAAAAACATCCGCGTAAAATGAGACCTAGATGTATAAGTAAATGACTAAAATTGTAACTACCTTACAACACGATAGCCATCTTGACTATCCCTTAGAAATTAACTATAATTACTAATTAAGATGGAAGTCATTCTTGTAAATGCTATTCAAGATAGTTTTTACGTTATAAGGTAGCTATCATTTTTTATTTACATATTGGTATTTTGAAAGATTTAATATTTCAATTTATTATGTAAATATTATACTGTGATTAATAGCAGTGTATAATATTACTTCATCTTGATTTTAATTTCAGCTTGTAGAAAACGTATAAATTAACAAAATAATGTGTATTTTTATATTTAATTAAAATAAGAATCGTGATAGTCAGTTAAATTGTGAGCAATCAGGAATCATTGAAATTTTGGTAGAATTCACTCATTCATTAGTAATGAGTACTGGATATTTGTTAAATTTATTTCTTCCCAATAATTAAATCGATATTATTCATATACTAACTGATTATCGTGAGAAATGTCAGACAACGGTATTTTTTCACAATCTCCTTCTTTTTCAGTTTCACAATTAAAAACAAAGCAATTATTTTTTTCAGAGAAAATGATAAATCATATTTTGCTTTTCATATTAACTCAATTAAAACAGTCAAGTAAATGTAACAGTTTGAGAAACATCTTTAAAGCTAAAAATTACAAACATTATCATTATTGCAGAATAATATTTCATTTTATTTTCAAGCTGCCATATAGGTGATATAAAAAAATCTAAGTAATGATATATATAATATTATTTGTATATTATTTTTTTAAATAAAAATTGCAGTTAGAGTTGACACATTTTACTGCAAACAAAAGTATTACATTTTTAAATGTAGAAATAAATTGTACTCTTATAAATTAAACTTTTAATTTGCTTTTGGCTTTTTAGAACTCATCTCAAAATTTTTAGCACTTATTTAAACATCAACAGGGTTTTTGTAAAGAGATTATATAATAGAAAATAATTATTTTTTTTTAAAAAAAGATTGTAAAAACAAAATATTTTTTGAAACAATAAAATATTCTTTAATGTTTGCTGGAATGTAATTAAACATTTCTTAAAATTAATAGATAATAAATAATTAATTGGTTGGCTTTATTACTCAGGAATTCATAAAAAGTACAAGGGTCAAAAGTACCAGAAATTGATTTGAACTAAGGATTTTACGTTCCAAAGTCTGAAAATCGTCCATTGCACTAAACCACGTAGGACAAAAAAAAAATATAACATCATTGTCCTTGAATTTGAATACCAGAAATGTCAGAAATGAAATCCATCTAGGTATCTTATACTCCCCAATCTGACATTGTACCACTACACTAAACCATTAATAAATGGCAAATATAAATACCATTAGTTACAATCGCTATATAAATAAATAAAAAGTTTGTGAAAGAATTATATACCATGTGATTAAAGGATTAAGATGTGCTATATGAAAGCAAAACTTCAGTGGTATAACAAAAATATTTTAAAAAAAAAAAAAATATTAAAAATTCCAAAACTATCAACTTTCTTGTAGTTCAGTATACGATTTTTATTTTATTGTATCATATATACAGAAAACATTGATCTCAAAATAAACAAAAACATTCTGAATTTACTAGATGTATAGCACTGCAAAACACATCCCATTGTGAAAAGAAGATGCAGAAAATGAAATGCAAAATTGAATAAACAAACATGTAATTAAATGATTCACATTTATAAAAAATAAGATAAATAAATAAATCATAGTATAAATTGGAATTCATAAATTTCTAAAAAATAAAAAAAAAGATATGAGTATATGAAATTTAAAAAACGTTTACTGAAATTATGTAAAAAATAGAAATTATTAATGAAAATTCTATATTAAATTTAGATAAACCTTCATCCTGCAATGGATTAATGACAGTTGAAAATGATAGTATAATGATAATATATATTAAGTAACTTGTGATATAATGGATCAGACTACCATTATAAGAATCTGGCACATTAGTGTATATATATATGAATATTCAAATGGTTTGGAGGGAGTGGAAAATATTAGGGTTAAAAATTGTTTTTTTAGATTTATCGAACATGCGATTTGTTTTCATTGTTACAATTAGTATTATCATAACAAATAATCACATACATGGAAGAATCCGATATACTATTCTTATTTATATATATATATAATTATTCAAAACAATACAATAATTAATACAGTAAAACAATATTTAAAAAAAACAAATATATACCAATTTAATAGAAGTACTTTCAACTATCTATGTAGTCGTTGTCAACTAGATTCAAATTGTATTAGAAAAAACCGTTACAAATGTAAACAAAAAGTAATACATCATACATCAATTTTCCCACAATTCATTAATTTTTATATTGGTGGCCTGTCTGTTTATCAACTGTTGCTTTTCACTTTTTATTAACATAGCTTCTTTAATTTTGCGTTTATTATTATTTCTTTCAATACACAAAATCTTAACTTTATTAAAATCAAAATCAAAACCATAATTACATGTTACATTATGATCAAAAAATACTGATGGTGATACATCATCATTTCTAACATTCTCTTGTCTTGATTTTTGCACTCGTTTATATAACAACAAATGTTCCTTTGATCTTTTCTCCAATGTACATCGAGATTCGCCAATATATGCCTTTCCACAAACACATAGCCATTTATATATTGCACAACTTTGATTTAAAATACTACACCTATTTTTTGAATTATTTATTAATCTATTTAAATTAGGAGTAGTATAAAATGCAAATTGACATATATATTTATATATCTGTTTTATAAATTTCACTTGTTCATTACAAATAAATGGTATTGATATCCAAGTATATTTTATCTTATCAATATCTATAGCATCTAAAATATTTCTATTATTATTAAACTTAGTAACAATATTATAAATTAATTTATGATCATATCCAACATTTAACAAATCCATAATAAATACATTTATGTTACTTATTTTAACAGAACTATATTTACATAATTTATTATTCCTAAATAAAAATGATTTTAAACCGGATAATTTATGTGCTATCGGCACATTTGAATACCAAGGAATATATCCTCTTTTTTCAATATCTTTTATTACCATACAATAATGAACAAGTGAAATTTATAAAACAGATATATAAAAATATATGTCGAGTTGCATTTTATACTACTCCTAATTTAAATAGATTAATAAATAATTCAAAAAAATAGGTTTAGTATTATAAATCAAAGTTGAGCAATATATAAATGGCTATGTGTTTGTGGAAAGGCATATATTGGGGAATCTCGATGTACATTGGAGAAAAGATCAAAAGAACATTTGTTGTTATATAAACGAGTGCAAAAATCAAGACAAGAGAATGTTAGAAATGATGATGTATCACCATCAGTATTTTTTGATCATAATGTAACATGTAATTATGTTTTTGATTTTGATTTTAATAAAGTTAAGATTTTGTGTATTGAAAGAAATAATAATAAACGCAAAATTAAAGAAGCTATGTTAATAAAAAGTGAAAAGCAACAGTTGATAAACAGACAGGCTGCCAATATAAAAATTAATGAATTGTGGGAAAATTGATGTATGATGTATTACTTTTTGTTTACATTTATAACGTTTTTTTCTAATACAATTTGAATCTAGTTGACAACGACTACATAGATAGTTGAAAGTACTTCTATTAAATTGGTATGTATTTGTTTTTTTAAAATATTGTTTTACTGTATTAATTATTGTATTGTTTTGAATAATTATATATATTTTATTATAATTGGAATACAGACATTGATTAATAATTTATATATATATATATATATATATATATATATATATATATATATATATATATATATATATATATATATATATATATATATATATATATATATGTATAAGGAAACTTGAATATATTCCAGACAATGGTAAACAACTTATAATATAATATAAATAAAAACACACAGAGAAAAATGTGTTTCCGGTTGGTAATAGATGATTCCATTTTGAAATTTAAGTTGAGTTGATAATGATTACGAAAATTATCGAAAATATTTCTCTATGAGTTTTTATTTATATTATAAGTTGTTTACCATCATTTTGAATATATTCAAGTTTCGTTATTGTATATATTCAAGTTTCAGTTTATTGTATTATATAATATTAAGTGGACATTTTATATTATGTTATATATATATATATATATATATATATACAATTTCTATTTCATATATATACATATATATATATATATATCAGTTAGATCTTATGCCCGAATTTTTATTACATTTTGAAATCAAAAGTACTTTTTAGTAAATAAAAAAATAATTTAAATTATTAAAGATTAAATAAATAGTACCTTTAAATCATCCATACATATAAAAAAGACAAATCTTCCAGTGAAGTCTTTTAATTTTACAGAAATATAAAAACTTCTGAAAATGTCTTCATTAGTATCTTAAAGAACTGGTTCATAAAATAATATACTTTTATATGCTAATTGGTAATTATAAAATGGATAAAAATAAATGATTAGAATAAACCTTATTTATGTATTGACTGATATAATTTGCACAGTGAAGAAATCGAAATCTTAACTCTCTTATAAGCTAAAATTCATTCATATATTTTGTCAAAGTTATTGGAAAGTGGAATTAATTAAATTTCTTTCAAGCTCTTGTCACCAAATATAATTTCAATAACTTTTTTCTTTCATGGATGAACGATGAACTATCAACGACATAAGCTGACTAGATCGTGCAATTCTTCAAATTACTTGTTTATTAATTAATATTAGTGAAATGAAAAAGTTATATCAGTGTATATGCTATATAAGATATGATATGTTGGACTATTTCCATCAATTATGAGTAAATGTTGAATGTATAGAAAATGTTAAACTTTATTTAAACTTTCCAAATACAAACAACTTCTTAGTAATAACACACAAATAGACAATATAGGTTAGTAATTACACATCGTTTCAAGTAGTATTATTCTCCATTCTTCTTCAGGTGTTTCTGGCCTATATGCACAGTGACAATATTCACTTAGAAGTTGAACTCGCACCTTTATATTTTTGAATATTGAATTTAAGGCAAACAATGTTTGCTAAAAAGCAGCATAAGTCTATATATATATATATATATATATATATATATATATATATATATATATATATATATATATATATATATATATATATATATATATATATATATATATATATATATATATATATTGAAACAACATAATAATTAATTAAGTACTGATTATGCTTTTCTCCTCCTTACTTTATTAAATAAACTATTCAGATATAGTATTTTCAAACTAGGTGGCTTAGTGAAATCCCTAATAGCATGTTTAAAGTTGCTAATTGAGAACTAATGTAAGGTAGTTTCACAAAATAAAACTATCATTTTGCACATTAGTTTTAATTTTGATAAATATTTTTAGTGAGCATTATGAGTGTGTTCTTACAAAGCACTACACATGCAATGTGCCTTGCTATGTTTTCTTTGTAAATGGGCTTCTGGTGAAATGCCACCCCATTGTTTGTTCAGATAGCTTCCTTAGAACTAGAACATGACAATTCAAAAAGCAAATGGAAAGCTGATCTGATCTCCTGAACTAAGTTTCACAATATGGTAGCAAGTCATGTGCTCCAAGAGAACTGAGTACTTGATACTGAATCATTTGAATAATTACACATTCGTACCCCAATTGTTATTTAATAATTTAGTGTCATAGTATCAAAAGCTCAGCTATAAGAACCAGTTCATCCCACCTTATTATTATTGTACAGTTCAGCATTTATGTGAATGTTTAATGTAGTTTTCTAAGTAATTTGCATATTGGAGTGAATTTTTGCTAATTGTGTATATGTTAGTTAGAATAAGTTATGTTTATTATACATCATCCATGTAAGATTTAGTTTGCCATAGCTACTTTGGAATTAATGGCATAGCATAGTATGCATGAATATTAATAGCAGATATTAAATTGTAATAAACATTAATATTAAACTATTAAAAGTCATTCTAAAAGATGAGATCCCTGTAACTAAATTAGCTCATAATTGTTATAACACCTGTGTTTGTAAGATTTTACCAATGCACTTCTATTTGTTTTATATTAATTAGTTTCCTTAATGTAATTATTAAAGACATTTTAAATTGTAATTCTGTTTTTTGTGCCTTTTGTAAACCACTTCAAGCCACTCCAAATCAATCCAAATTTAGCATTAGCATGTTAATTTATATGTATTCATTTATTTAGCTATAAGTATGTTAGTTAATATTTACTAGTAATTTATCCGTCATTCTCAAGTCTCATGTTTCACCATGTTCCACTGCCAGCTCACAAATTACATTGAGACCAAGTGTAACTTGATATATATATATCATTCATAAAATAGTAAATCATAGAGCACTGCTTAAGGAGTTGAAGTGTGGTCAGATTCAAGGTCTCAAACCCTCACCTTGATCAGTTTTACTATAATTTCCAGAACTCTGGATTTTGTTGCATAAATATACAAATATGACCATTACAATATATATATATATATATATATATATATATATATATATATATATATATATATATATATCATCCTCTACTATATTATATAGTACTACTTTATTTCTCTAGTTATATACCCACGTCTATGTATATCAGGTTAAAATTAAACTTAATTATTATAAAGATCATGTGTGTGCATATATTATAGTGTGAATTGCTCAATGCTTATGTATATGTATGATAAATCAACATATACACACATATGTATTATTTATTAAATAAATGTAAACCTTGCTGTGTGTGTAACAAAATCCTACATATATGCAGAAGAGAAATAATGCTATAGATTTAAAAGCATTATAAATTTTGTTTTATTTTAAATTTTATTATTAAAATTATTATATTTCTGCATCTAAAAATAAATTTTGTTTAAATGTGTTACAAGTTTTAGATTTGTTTTCTTGTAAAAAATAATATAATAGAATTAATTCCTTTGCCTGAATTTTGACCTAATTAAAGGTTGGAAGCAAAAATCGATATTGAATTAGATTTAAATTAATTAACCTTGGTTAAAATCAGGAAACCACCTTTAAAAATATATAAAAAATTAATAACTCAGCAGGATTCCCCAGCTTTGCCTAATATATTGCAAAGTAGATGAGAAGAACAAATCTAAACAAAAAAGTGGTAAACAAGTTATAACTGATGGAGAGGGGGGTGGTCAGTAAATAAGCTTTAGCTCAGCCATTTTGGATTATTATTGTTATAACTACTCACTTATTTATTCAGCATTCTTTATTAACAAGTTGTGTTAAAATTTTCAAGATGAGAACTGTTGAGTAGAGGATGATAGATTTGCTATCTATCCCTGAATACTGATCTACAAGATGTGAAGACATAAGCACCAGCATCCTGAGTTACAGAAGAAATAAAAATGAGACTCATGATCAAGCAATCATGCAAGTCAACCGTAGAAGTTACACCAGTAACAGATTTCTGCAGATCTTAATGCATTCTTCAAAATACACCTTAAACTCTTAAAGCTATCTAAACAAATGTATAAACAGCCACTTATATTTAAACTATATTATTTAAAATCTCCAAATATTAATTTCTAAAACTAAAATTAAATGTATTTTTTGTTATCTTTTGGTTTAATAAGTCTTGCCTAATTTCAATTAAGATAAGTAAAATTAAAGTCAAATTTTAACTTTCACTTACTTGAATCAATAACTAATGGTTATTATTCTTTGTTTTTTTAAATTACATCTATGCCTATATTATTTGAATTATGTATTTATTGATTTAGGCTATGTTTATTTAGAATGGAGTTTGTTAAAAGTTAATGCAATTAGTGTGTAATGATTAGCAGTTCTCACATTTATATATTTTTTTCATTTATTAACACACATATTAAACTACCTTCTGAAAATAGTAACTATAAACTTATTATATATGTGTAAATAAGCTGAAAATAGTAACTATAAACTTATTATATATGTGTAAATAAGCTGTTACAACTGCTTAAAGTTAGATTTGTTTTAAAATAAACTATTTAGTCAATATTTAGGAGGCATGATAAAATATGGCATATTATTAGTATTCAAACTTGTAATGCTTTCTAAATATGCTGTACCCCTCATTAATTTTATATAAATATCTAAATAGATGTCTTATCAAACTAGATTTATTATATTCCTTTAGTAGTATAATTATTCATGCTATCTTTATGAACTGGCTTATAGTGGTTTCATGGAATGAAACTAATGATTTGAGTCTTAATTTTTGTTATATAATGATGTAGTCAGCAGGGTGAATGTGTTCTTAGGAAGTACATATGTGCCTATACTCCTAGCTATTGCTTTCATGTATTGATTGGGCTTGATTTATGGTCAACTCATTTCATTAGTTCAGATAGCTCTCCTTTTAAAATGGGCTTTGATTTTAAGGGTCATGCCATTATCTTTATTTAGGACTGGAGCACAAAGATCCAGATGATATTTGTAAGCTGTTCTGATCATCTGGAGTAAATGTCTCTTAATCACAGCAGGATGTATGGTCCAAGGAAACTGATTACCCAGTAATGAATCCCATGATCAAGCACACATTTGAGATGCACAGACTCATATTATATTTTTGTGTAAATACCATAGTATCTGAAGTCATACTACTAACCATCAGTTCATCTCTCCATGATAAATAATATTTCAGCTTTGAACTGAACTCAAATCTAGTTTCATAAGTCTATTATCTATACAGAGAAATGTTTAGTTCATTAAAATGATAATATTAGTTATAATTCATAATAACTATTTCTGCAAACTAACTAATGCAAATCATACTCTATAGCATAACATAATTAAGGCATATCTAATCATAGATTACATATTGATAAATGTCCAAAATTGTAATAATAAATACTCCAAGTTAAACAGCATGTAACCTATAAAATCATTCTCTCCTGTGAGGGAGATAACTTCACATATTTCATTTAAAATTGTTTTATTTATTTATTTTATTTTCTTAAATGTTGGCTTGTATTAATGTTTATTAAAATGTAATTGTGCTTAGTGTCTCATTTTTTGCTCATCAATTAATTAATAATTATTCCTTATTTATTTAAGAATCACAACAAAAATTATTGACATCTCTTCATTAAGCCATATCTCTATATAGCTATACTTTGTGAGTATGTTGATTTAGTAAAGTTTAGTCTCATGTTCCACCCTTGTGCTACTACAAGCACGTGGATTAAAGAAATACAAGTGTCGCCTCATATATGTCATCCATAATGTGGTAAATCACTGAGCATTGGTAAAGTAACTGGGGTGAGATTGGATTTGAGGTCTCAACAACGTCATCTTGATCAGTGTTGGGATAATTTACTAAAACTCTGGATTTTGTTGTGTGAATTTACAAATATGACAGTTACAATATATATATATATATATAATTAAGTATATATATATATATTGTTTGAGAAAATATAAAAATATCATTTTATGAAAGTAAATTTCATTATATTGCAACTCTTATGTTTTAAACAAGATCATATTTAAAAATATATAGAAAGTAAAAGAAAAAAAAAGGGCAATTTGATAAATTATGGAAAGGAACTGAACATCACATTAATATACAGTAGTAATAAAACTACTAAGCAATAAAAAAATGGACTAATAACTACTTTTCTCAGTATTTTTATTAAAGTTTAGTAAAATGAAAGTTTTAATTTTTTAGATCAGTACAAAAACAGCATTATATATATATATATATATATATATATATATATATATATATATATATATATATATATATATATATATATATATATATATATATATATATATATATTGTGCCATTACAATTTAGTCATTAGCTAAATTGATAGTAATGTGCATGAGAGAAAATGAACAAAAATCATCATCACATTTTTTTATATTAAAAGGAAGCTGTAGGGCATCCAAGTTTAAACCCTACAAAATCCAGTTCTAAAAGCTTTAGACAGAAAGAGAGTGAGTCAACAATAATATTCTTTATTTGTTTGTGTGTTGATAGAAAGGTAATACACACAATTAAACTATTCAATTTTTAATTTTTCTTTAAAAAAGCAAAGTTATAATGCATATGTATAGGCAGTGTATGTGTAAGCTATTGATTGTTTTATATTTCAGATATTTAACTTTCTTTAAAACTAACCTATGCTTGATCAATTCTAATATCTTATTCTATACTTCTATTTTGCTTTTCTATAATTGTAAGTGGGAATTGAAAAAGTCACAGATTTAATTTTAAATATTAGGGTTAGTTTATGAATGATTTGAAATGATAAAGTATGTGTGTACATTACATACATAAATTTACATTTATTAAATATTGAAAGAAAATGAAGAGTTAAATCTGTCAAATTATTTTTTGTACAATTTTATGTTAAAAGAGGAAATCTGTTGAATCAGATATCTATTTTTGTAGCAATTTTGTTTTTGTAAATGATTGTTTGTCACTTTGGGAGCTTAATCTGGGTGGGAACTCTAATTTTGAAATTGTCTTACCTTAAGATTAGAGAAAAGAAACTCCAGTTTTAGATATTACAGATATACGTGAAAAAGGATTAAGTCTATATTTTTTTAAGACAAAAGTGTCTGAAAACCAGGTATGTGATTTTTTTTAGGTTGGTCAAAAATAGCAATTCACACTATCACACTAATTGGGTGAGTTGACTCAAAAATCAGATATAAAAGCAGTCTGGAAAATCAGTTGAGCTATTAGATTAGACTATTGTTATTATAATATATTGTGAGAGAGACTTTTTAAAAATTATTGAAACTAAAGCAGACAAACATTTTAGTTCTGCTAGATAATTTTTTTAAATCATTTTTTATGAAGTTTTGAATGTTGAAAATATAAGAAATGATAGGGTAGAAAAATTACATATGTGTCCCATCAAGGCCTGACCATCGTAGAGCTGCAGATCATATAGGAAAGAAAAGATGTCTTGTCTGAAAAATAATATTCTACACCTTTCAACTGACCAGAGAAATAAGATGTTTTTAAATAGAAAGAATAAAACATTCACCTGCATTCGAAGATCAGAAAGATGAATTAATCTACTGATAAATATTAATCATCAAGTCCAATTAATTGTTCCAGCAACTGAGTTTAAAACCCAGAAAATTTACAAACGTGAAAACAACTGCTGTATTTCATCCACTAAAAGAATCATGCTTGACAGGAAGAGAAGAAAAAATAATATAAAGATTTCCAAATTGTCCACTAAAGCAAATAACCTCAATAGGATCATCATAATCAAATAATTATACACTTTAAGAAAGAGATTGTTCCAAAGAAACACGGAAATTCTTGTTGTCAAAGATAGACATTAAACAAGAGAAATTTGACTCATTAGAAGTCGCTACAAAGAACTGGTAGTATAAATTTTTTTGATATATTTTCTTTATGATATCAGAGTCTTAATAAACTTTTAGCAATAAAGTGGTATATTTTATTTAAAGAACTTTTAAAGACTATTCAGATCGATTAAAACAAGAATGTCTTACTAATAATAACTTTGAGCTTCATAAATGATCTTGAATGTATCAAAATTATTTGTTTATTAATTTACAGTTATGAAATATTAATGTGTAAAATAATTTTTGTATTATTATTTTGGTTTTAAATAATATTTTGTTATTATGGGATAAAACATGCACATACATAATGATATTTATATGTGTATAATTGCGAGTGAATGTGAAGTAATAAGTAGTATTAAAATATTAGATTATTTTGTTTTAGGAAAGTATAGCATTTCAGAGGTAGAAGAGAGGGGGAGAAAATGATTTAAAACTTGTTTGGTAAAACTTGCTCTTTCAATTCTACTAACATTTTTTTTAACATTCTGCTTACATGATAGATTATAAGGTATGTGTGCCAATGAGTGAATATTTTTTTTTATGAAATACTTTTCTTATGGATGGAACACTTTAACAAATCGGTTACCCCAATTTAATACAATATACTTTTGAAATACATTTACTGGAAAGGGGGAAGAATTTAAAATTTAATGTTATGATTTTAAAACAGTCTATTATGATTATTGTTGTTATTGTTAATATAAATTTTCATGTAAATATAGAAATTTTTATGTATATGTTAGAAATGCAGTAATAAATATTAGTTTATGTTATTAAACGAGGCATATATAGTTCATTAAGAGTAGTCTTTATCAAGTGTGATCATTCATCATCAATGGTTGAATATTAGTTGTTTAAGATATGATTAAATATGCTAAGATTAACAATAATTATGAATTTCTTTATAAAAATTAGGTTTTATGTTTAGGCTTAGTCCTAAAGCTGTGGTTGAAACCATTGTCATTATCGTTATCATTATCATCATCGTCATCATTACGTTTTAATTAATGAGCTGTTTAAATGTTCAAAGGCCATAAATAAATATTGATTTCATAGTATTTAGTGATTTCTTAGTAATATTATAACCACCATTCCATCATCTATTTCATGCAAGGATGAGTGAATTGCCATCCTAAATTAATAGTAATCTGAGCTAGTAAAACTTATAAAAAATATTGAAACACATTTGTTTTGCTAAGATCTAAGAAATGATTTATGTCTAATGAATTCCACTTTAGTTTAAAGATGTTTTATACTTACTTAGATATTAGTGCCTACAGTGATATGGCTCTAAAAAGCAAAATATTCCATGTTTATTAGAAATAAAGTACCAAAAATGGATTCAAACCCGGTACATGTGAAAAGGTTATTAGATATAACTGTGTCTAGATTCAAATAATCTAGTGGTGCCCTGCTAGACCATATTCACTTGGTATTTGTTTGGATATGCACTTAACATCAAACCAAGAAATGAAAGTGGATAAAATCTACTGTCTGCATACCTGAGCAGATATTTTATTGAGTTACTAGTGTACTCACCTCACATGATTTCCATATACCTGAGTTATAATAGTTGTTATTAATAATTTGTTTATAATTATTGATAATGTGATATCTTGAGGAATCTAATTATAAAAGTATGTTTCATTTAATCCAATGACCTTTAATATGATTGATAACTCAGTCTGACCTTTTTGTTTAACAGCCACTACTCAGGTATTCTTCTCATAATTTAATTTAAGCTACAATGCTTTTCGTTTATTAAGCTAAAGATTTATATTTGAATCTTTTCATAATTATTAAATACATTTGGATCGTTTGATCATCTTTATTAAGTTACAATGAATATAATATTTGAATATTTGAGATTTTAATAATATTTGGATTTTGACAAATCCAATGATATTTTAATATACAATTGAATTTCTCTTTAGTAATGTTACAATAGATCTTTTGAGCTACTTTAATATATATATATATATATATATATATATATATATATATATATATATATATATATATATATATATATATATATATATATATATATATATATATTATATAATAGATAAAGGCTTCATGTATTTTCTCTTGTAGCATTTATCATAAAAAATAAAATAATTATGCTTGTTTAGAGCTAGTAGCAGGCTCTTTATATATATATATAAATATATATAAATATATATATATATATATATATAATATATATATATATATATATATATATATATATATATATATATATATGTGTGTGTGTGTGTGTGTGTATTGAAAATGCATTTCAAGCGAATGTTTAGATAATAAAATCTATCACTTTTATTTGTTTTTGTTAAATTTATTTTCCAATCATATAGTTGTACAATTTATAAAGTAAACTTTTATAAGTAAAAGCGTATAATAGAGTGATTATATGAAAAGTCATTATTCAAACAATTGTTGGATTTAAGAACTAACAGTCTTAATCCGGCTTAACATAAAAATAGAATTTTAGTTAGTAAACAGTTATGACCATAAGTATTTTTTTTTTCATAGTCAATATTAAAAGCAAAATCAATACATCAACTTTTCCTAACTTATGATTTTAAATGTTTATACATACATGTAGAGAAACATTAAAAATGTTATTAATTATAAATATATAAGTAGTTTGATCTACAGAATAAACCTCATGTTATTAAATTGATCCATTGATTTATAGATTAATAGACTTGTGTATATGTTAGATGGCACATTATTAAATCATAAACATATATTGTCTAATTAATAAAAGTATGAAACAATACATAGATAGATTACTTGGTGGATAAATAATATATTATTAAAAATATTTACAGTAGAGTTAAATGCTTTTAATTGAATATATATTTATGTCATCACCACGATTACCTGTCTTTTTTATTCTAAATAATTTTATCGTGTATATATATATATTTCCAATTTCATTACACATACTTTAATTACGTAAATAATTACATCTTAAAAAATGCTTCCTATATGCATTTCATGATGAACCAGCATTCATCTGTTGAATGAGATAACAATCTGTCAAATGTTTTCTTGTATTTGTGCAGGATTTATCAATATCAAGTGGTTAGTGTTTATTTTTAAGATGTATGTTGTATGCCAGTGAAAAGATGACTAATGATTAGTTTACTACAAACTAGGGAACCATCATATCTGATAGAGTGCATATAGTATGTAGTGAATTAGCCATTCATAAAAAATTAAGATGCTAACATTCCTGAATCATGATATGAAATTTAACATAACTCATGAAAATGTACCTACAATAAAATTTAGTTCATATTTAGCAAAATTGTTATTGAATAATTTAAAGTGATTCAGTCTGTGTATAGCAGTTAAGCCATGAATTATAAGAATGTTTTTTAAGGAATTTGCAACATTTTGTAATTTAAGGAGATCACTGAAGGTGACTTATGATGATATAAATCACTATCATTATTTTCTATCATAATTTGTGATCCAGGAATACTAGCGCCTTAAATATTTTGTGGTGAGAAGCTAAATTAGATTGATGTAGAGATAGCACTCAGCATAAATAAAAAGAAACAGTTGCATTTATGTTTGGACACACTTGTACTAAACTTCCTGAACTTACAACTATGGACCTTTTCTGATAAATATCTTACTGATTTCTGATAATCATTTATTAGGATTGAAATTATCATATTATTCTAGCTCAAATTGTACAACTTAAATTAAATATTAATATATTTATCATATTTAAAAATAAACACCTGAAATTGGTAATTCAACTTCATTCAATTCTTTTCATGTGCAAAACATTAAATATACAGATAACTTTCCATTACCATCGCTTAAATTTTAATCACACAAAGAAAGTCTATTGTGATTGTGAAAAAAATTAACAGCTTTAGATTAAACTGTAATAAATTGTTATTGATAAATAATGAAAAACTAATATAGATTTGTGGAAGTATCCTTTGTGTACTTATCAACTGCCATTTGTGAATCATTTTCTATCACCAGATGTTATTTATTCATGAATTAATGTAGTGAAAATAGAAATATATATTTAACTTCTTTAAAAAGAAAACATGTTTTATCATTTGTTTTTTGCTTTGTATATATTTGATGGGAAAAAATAAAAGTAAAAATATATTGTTGATATCGATTTCAATTAACATATGTAGTTAATATAACCATTTAGTGAAAAGCAAAAAAAAAATAATGAGTTCTTTCCATACAAAATTAGTTATTATATTTATGCAATTTGCTTTTGGTTAAATTCGGAAATCAAAAAACAAAAGTTGTCAAGCGTTGTTAGCCGAGAGGTCATCGTAACCGCCTTGCAAGCAAGTAGTTGGTTGCAGATGTTGTGGGTTCGCATCTCGGCCGATGCTATGACATATGAAAAATGAAAAAAGCAAAAGTTTGCACAACTTAATTTTAATTTTTGTAAAATTAAATGGAACATTTATTTTTGGTAAATATATGATGATGAATTTCGATTTTATTTGAATATATTTATTGTTAGAAAATAAATCAAGAAAACTGTAAGAATGAGAAACAAAATATGAATAAGGGCAAAAAATATACATGTAATAAACATTATAGCTGCTATTTTTTGTCTTTGTTGAATAATTAAATTCCAAAGGTTATTTTCTCTATTGAGTTTTTCTACAGTGAAATATACTTTAGTAGTACAAATTTAATGACAAATATTTATTATTTTTGAATAAACATTTTTTTAATATGAACCTTTTATTCTGATTTTATTTATTTACAAAATTAATAAATTATTTTTAAGACTATTTGCATTTTTTTGAAATTATGATTTATGACTATTATCAAAAATGCAAATATTAAATGAGAAATAACTTTTTTTTTTTTAAAATAAAAAGCATGAAAAATGATTACAGTAATTGGAAATATAATGTTTATTCAAGGATGCATAGAAAAAAGGTAAAGATATCACAAAAATAGTGGAATGGAGTATAAATAAGTATTCCTTGCAAATTTCCTTAATAATGATAGATATATTTTAACTTTAATTATAGTTTAAATTGTATGTTGAAAATAACATAATTTCTAGTTTAATAAATGATTACAACTAATTATTTATTAATCTACATGAATGATCATTAATTGTGACTGGGTTGTATTTATTTTTTTTCAAAGTTTTCCACGAATATATTGTATTGATATTGCCTTTAATTTAGGAGTAGAGAATGTGCGATTTGAGAAAAAGAATTTTCATTTTTGAAAAACCTAGCACATATTCTGCACAAAACTTTTAATTGCACATTGAGTACAACAATTATGTGAGGCTTATGAAAAAATAATTTTACTTGTAATTTTTACAATACCAATCAACATTTAGATAATCCCAATATCAAGAATAATAAAGGTGAATCTCGAAAAAAAAAGGAATCTCATCTTCATTAATGGTCTAATATAATAATATAGATACTAAAGATTACAACTTGACTTCAAAGATTGAAATTATTGATACAAAAAGTTTCAATAAACCTCTTTAAATAGGTAAATATAATTTATACTGAATGCATACTACTAAATATATTTATAAATTAAAAGGAAGAATCAATATGGGTATAATAATGTTGTAATTTATATATGAATGAGATTGTACAATTCGCACACACACACACACACACACACACATATATATATATATATATATATATATATAAAGTTTGATATCTGTATTCATTCCACAATATATGTAATATACAAATCAATATTCAAAATTCAAAGTTTAATCAAAATTCTATTATATATTGATTGATATGTGGATGTGGCTTAATCTAAGTGTACATTTAGAAGAACATATGCTTTTATATAATAGAATTCAAAAAGAGAAACAATCTGTAATAGATGTAAATAAACCTTCATCATCTGTTATATTTGATCATAATAAATCTTGTCAATACAAATTTAAATTTGATTATAAAAATATGAAAATTATACAAATTGAAGGTTGTCATAATAAACATAAAATAAAAAAGGCTATGTTGATTTTAAAAAATCATCAAATGTTAATGAATTGCCAGTCATCAAATGTTAAGATAACAGTATTGTGGGAATTCTGAATTGAACTATGGGTATTGTTAAAGGTTGTTTCGTTTTGATTATTCAATGTTATTTAGTTGATAAAGAATACAAAATGTAAAAATAATATAATTTATGTAAATTTTACTGTATTTTGATATATATATATATTGATTTTTATATTACACACACTCACACACACACACATATATATTTATATATATATATATAAATTTGCAATTTTAATAGATATCTCAGACATTAATTCAAATATGTCAAGTTATTTTACATAGATATAGAAATCCAGTAAATACATATATTCTGAGATGGTTTATTAACAGTGTTTATTTAATTAGTGAAGACCTTAAATGATTACATATATATATATATATATATATATATATATATATATATATATATATATATATATATATATATATATATATATATATATATATATATATATTGATACAAAGATTTTCATAGATTTTAAATATAAAAGACATATTTTGCGGGTTCATCTGTATTAATAAATTTAAATATTAAAAAACCGACGTTTCAACTTGATCACACTAGACATCTGCGGTGATAAAAGGTATATATGGCAATAAATAAAAGTATAATCATTATGTGTATAAGAGAATGTAAATTTTTATACTTTTGTAATGCATACTTTGTTCACTTAATAAAACAGAAAAACAAGTTTATACTTAATTTGTTTATGGATTATTATTATTTTTTGTAAAATTATAAAATATTTGTTTCTTAATTATTATCCATGTTAATTTTCTTATTAGTCCATTTTAGTTAAACTTTTATAGATGTTATTTATCAAATTGAGTAAATTTGAATTTTTTTATTTGTCAGAGTTTTTTTCATAAAAATATTAATGTAAAAGAATCAGAATAGTTTTTCTTTAACTTTTAAAAATTGAATTAGTTTACATTCAAATTGTTGAAATATATATATAAAAAAATCCTAACCATACAACAATGAAAAAAATTGCCCAAAATTGCCTGCAGTACAATAAAAAAAACAATCAATTACAACATGTTCACTTTACCATAGCAGTTGAATTACTGAATATTCTTTTCTGTTGTTCTTTTTTCTTGTAAAATTAAATATTTATTAATAAAACTCTAATTCAATTTACATTATTAATCAAAATATTATAAAAAAAATAATTATACATTTATAAACAATTATGAAAAATAGATATTTTCCATTCACCTTTACTAAATTCATTGATATATAAACATCAGTCAAATGTCATTCATTTCTCTTGATTATTCTTGTATAAATTAAATATTTTAAAATAAGTCTATATTTAACAAAATTATGCAATATATTGTAAAAAATAATTATAAATGCAAATACTTATGGAAAATATAATTTTTCATGATCAAAATCTATTATGAAAGAGTTAAACATTTGCAGTGATGTCTAGTATTGACAGATAAAAACTGTTACTGAACAAATGTGGGAATTGACAGTTGGTTTTTTTAAGCACCATATAAGAAAGAAGGGGATTGACAGTTGGCTCTTTGTAATATGATATACAGCAACTAAAATTCAATTTTTCATTAAAATACTGTCAGATGCAAAATTTTTCAACAAATAAAATAGAAATATATATTAATCTCACTTTTTATGACAAAATGAGTGTAAAATAAAGAAAATATAACCGAAAAGGGCTGAGAGATTGTGCACAAGAATACAATGATATGATTTATTTATAGTTGCCAGTAAATTTATTAATAAATACATGACATTTAAATACAACAGATTTTTGTAGAAAATTTGTCAACTGATAATTTCTGTCAAAAACTTTTTATTATTATAATTATTATTGGTTTGCAATCAATACTTTCACTAAGCTATAAAGTTAATCACATGATACCATTTATATTTACAGACGTTGAAAAAGTGAAATGATAAACTAATTAAGATTTTAATTTCCATTTTTTTGTTTGCTTTTAAATTTTAGACAGAAGTTTAATTAAAACTATCAAGTTTTCAAATAAATAAAATAATTAACAAGCAGAAACAAAAAAAATAGTAAATTGTCGAAAACAAGTGTTTTCATTTAGTTTACACAGTTTACATTCTTTTTGAAAAATAAATAAATAATGATTTTTCTTTCCAAAATTTAATATTTTTGTGTATAATATATTAAAGCATAACTTCAAATAATGAAAAATATCTTGAAAATACTTTTAAAATGAACTTATAAAGAATAAACAAATTAGTGGAAAATTGTTTTGACAGTTTATGACTAGAAAAATTTGTATTTTCTTTACTCTGACACAGAATATCTTATTTAAGTAATTTAGTATAAAACATTACAAAAAATAATATAATCAAAATTTATATCATCTACATATTTAGAAATGAAAATTTAGTAATGTTAAAAAGTAAATAATAATAAGATAAATATATTTTACTTGAATTTATTATTGCATTTTCATATTATAATAAAAGATAAAGAAATACAAATATAGGAGCATCCCCTCCATTCTACTCTGTATGACTTATCTCTATGTTTTCTTAAGTTTCCTCAGATGAGTACATTTTTTGGTAATCTTGATGACTAGATATTAAAGTTAGAATTTCTAATTCACAAAAATTCATATTAAAATTAAAATTTATACTACGAGAAATAAAAAGTTTTCCCGTGCTTAATAGCAAACATTGCAGTATCTGTATCTCAGTTTTCATCAAAAACTATTGTGCAAAAGGTTAATCGTTTAGCTGTTCTTATTTTTGACAGCTCTTAGTATCTATTTCTTAATTGTCATTTGTTAAATATATTAACCTTTATATTTCCACAAACTATTGTAAAAGTATTAGTTTACAAACAAAAATTATGCTTAAAATAATATTTCATCTTTTCAACTATAGAATACAAAATAAACTCAACACTTTCCAATAAAATTATTTAATCAACAAAGTTATATTTGTAAGACAGGGTGACTCCATATCTTCAAAACTTGGTACAGTCATGCTACAGGAAGTATTTTGTGGATTCAAATGGGAAGCAAAGTAGCAAAAAAAAAGATTGTTTAAGTCATTTAGATTTTGCATCTGATATATATATATATATATATATATAATTGAAATAATATTTTTAACGGTTTACAAGCAATTACAAACAATCCTTAAATCCGCAGAAGTACCAAAGTGATAAACTGAAAAATATTGAGATATTTGCCAAGGAATTGCTTGATGTTGGTTATAAAATGGAACAAATAAACAATACTTTATGTCAATTTAAAAAAAAAAAAATTATAATTTAAAAGAAATGAAGATTAATAGTAAAAAATGGATATCTATTCCATTTATTTCAATCCACAAGTAAATTTTTTTAAGGATTTATATAAGGATGTGTTTAATGTTTCATTCTACGTTCCAAACAATATTAATAAATTAGTCAATAATTCTAAAGATGTCATACCTGTCAAGCAAAAAAGTAATGTCATATATCAATTTTTTTGTGATTGTATGCTATCATATATAAGTGAATCTAGGTGCAGTATTGAGAAAAGATTGAAGGAACATGAATTGTTATATAAGCGTGTAAAAATAAAAATAATGGTGATTTAATATCTCCTTCAGTTTTCTTTGATCACGAAAAAACATGTAAATATAAATTTAAATTTTGAAAATGTGAAAATTCTTCATGAAGAGAGAAACCATAGTAAAAGAAAAATTAAAGAGGCAATTTTTATAAACAGGAATAAAACGCATTTAATAAATCGACAAGCTTCTAACATTAAAATACGAGATTCGTGGAATTTGAATTGATGACGTTTGCTTCCGCTTTTGGTTTTTGAATTTAATGGCAGTTGAGGCAGGTTAGAAAATAACCGAAAGTACTTCTGTGGATTTAAGGATTGTTTGTAATTGTTTGTAAACCGTTAAAAATATTATTTCAATTATAATTACAATATTGATTTTAATTAACGGATATCATCATCATCAACCATTATCAATCCACTGCAGGATGAAGGTCTCTCCAAGTTTAATCCATCTTCTCCGATCTTTAGCTTCTCTTCTCCACAACACCCCTGCACATTTTCTTATTTCATCCATCCATCTCACATGTGGTCTCTTTCTGGGTCTTTTACAATGTCTTGGAATCCAGTTTAAAATTTCAATTGTCCATCTATTATGATCTCTTCTAGCAATATGTCCAGCCCAACTCCATTTTAATCTTTTAATTTTTTCAATAAGGTCAGTAACACTTGTTTGTTGTCTTACCCATACATTGCGTTTTCTATCTCTTCTTGTTACTCCCAACATGCATCTCTCCATACTCCTTTGAGTGGTCTAAAGTCTCTGTATTGCTCTTCTATTAAGTGTCCAAGTCTCAGATCCATAAGTAAGAACTGGTAAAACACATTTGTTAAAAACCATCCTTTTCAAACACATAGGCATATTTCCTTTTAGTATCAAGTTATTTCTACCAAAAGCACTCCAACCAAGTTTAATTCTATGATTAATTTCCTCCATTATGTTTCCATATGTATTAATAATCTGACCAAGGTATTTGTAACTGTTAACTTCTTCTAATTCTTCATAATCAATCTTTATTTTCATATTTTGAGCAAATCGATTAAACATTACTTTCGTCTTTTTAACATTTATCTTTAGTCCTACTTTTCTACTTTCATCTGCTAACTCCTGCAACATTTCCTGCAGCTCTGAAGCATTATTTGCAAAAACAACTACATCATCTGCGAAATCTACATGACTTAAATACTCTCCATTTACTTTCACTCCTTTAGTTTCCCATTTTAATCCACAAAATACTTCTTGCAGCACTGCTGTAAAGAGTTTTGGAAATATGGAGTCACCTTGTCTTACACCTTTCTCAATGTTGATTTTTCCAGTATCATTATGTAATCTAATTGTTGCTGTTGCATTTTTATAAATATTCTTTAAAATATGACAATATCCTGGATCTATACATTGATGATCCAATGCTTTAATCACTGAAGAAATGTGTATAGAATCAAATGCCTTTTCATAATCTACAAATCCAAAACATAATGACAACTCATATTCATTTGTCCTTTCTATGACTTTTCTTAATACCTGGATATGATCTATTGTACTAAAACCACTTTCAAATCCAGCTTGTTCTCTTGGTTGGTGGAAATCCAAAGTTCTCTGTAGACGAGTTCTAATTATCTTGGTAAAAATTTTATATAAAACTGATAAAAGGCTGATAGGTCTGTAATTTCTAATATTTTCTTTATCACCTTTTTTAAAAATTAATATTATTACTGCATTCTTCCAATCTTCCGGTACATCTTTATCATTTAGACCTTTGGTATATAACTTTGCTAAAATTGTTTCTATTTCTTCACCTGCTTCTTTTACTATATCAATTATAATTCCATAATTTCCTGGAGCCTTTCCTTTCTTCATACACTTAATTGCATGTCTCACTTCTTCATTTAAAATTCTGGGCAATTCGGAAGATGTAATAGATATAGGAGGTACTTGTTCTTTATTACTATATAATTCTTGATAAAAATCTTCTACCAATTTCATGATGTCATCTCTCTTTTTAGTAATAATTCCATCTTTTTTTCTTATTGCAGATATAAATTTCCTACCAATACCAAAATGTTGTTTAACATTTTTGAGACTTTTATTTTCTTCTGCAGCTTTCCTTGCTATTTCACAGTTATACTTTCTTATATCATTTTCAACTCTTTTCCGTACCATTTTACAAAATTCGAGATATTCAATTCTTTTTAATACATCATTTTTGTATATCTTCATATTCCTTCTTTTCTTCATAAATTCTCTAGTCTCAGTAGAAATTTTATTAGTCAATTGCTGCTTCTTTTTTCTACCAGCTATGTTTGTTGCAGTTTTTAAAAGTGTATCAGTTATTTTCATATTAATTTTATTCAAATCTGAATCATGTTCAAAATCTCCTAACACTTGAAACCTATTTGTAAGTTCTAATTTAAATTCATTAGAATGTTTCTGAAGATTAGGAATATCAACTGTAAATATTGTTTTTCTTAATAATTTTTGTCTCTCTAGTTTTACATTAACACGTAACTTACTCCTTACTAATCGATGATCACTTCCTGTATTAAATTTATTAAGAACATTACAATCTTGAAATATGTATTTTCTGTTAGTCAAAATATAATTCAATTCTGCTGTACCTTTATTTGGATGCTTCCATGTCCATTTCCTTTTAACATTTTTCTCAAAAAAATGAATTCATAATATAAAGTTTTTCTTTTTCTGCAAACTCCACAAGTCTATGTCCTCTCTCATTTCTATTACCATAATCAAAATTACCTACAGCAATTTCATCTTTCATTTGTCTACCAATTCTAGCATTAAAGTCTCCCATAACAATTTTAAAATGTTGTTTACTCTGATCAAAAGCCTTTTGTACATCCATATAAAAATCTTCTACTACTTCATCACTATGAGAACTTGTTGGGGCATAAACCTGAATTATCTGCATTTGGTATCTGCTATTAAGTTGTATAACTAATCTTGCCATTCTGTCCGATACATTATCAATCTCCACAATATTGTTCTTCCACTTTTTATTTATAATGAATCCTACTCCACTTGTATTTCCAATATGTGTGCCTTTATAATAGTGTATATGTCCACTTTTTAAATCAATTGTTTCTTCTCCTTTTCTTCTAACTTCAAAGTCCAATAATGTCCCATTTAATATAAGACAGTTCTTTTTCTAATTCTTGCAATCTTCCTTCACTTGAAAGTGATCAACAGTTGTAAGTACCTAAATAAAAAGTCGTCATCAAATGGCAGCCTGGGTCCGCAATCAGGGGGTATATATATATATATATATATATATATACCCCCTGATATATATATGGAATTAACGGACATATATATATATATGCTTCCAAGTTTCAGGAAATGTTGCAAGGTTTATCAGATGAAAGTAAAAAAGTAAAATTAAAAGTAAATGATAAAAAGACTAAAGTAACGTTTAATGTATTTTCTCAAAAGATAAAAGTAATAATTGATTATGATGAGTTTGAAGAAGTTAATAACTACAAATACCTTGGTCAAATTATTACTGCAGATGGAACAATGGATAAAGTTAATCACATAACTAAACTTGATTGGAGTGATTTTGGTAAAGATATCTTAATACTAAAAGAAAATATTCCAATGTGTTTGAAAAGGTAGGCTTTTAATAAATGCATTTTACCTGTTCTTACTTATGAATCTGAGACTTGGACAGTTTATGGAAGAGCAATAAAGATACTTCAGATCATTCAAAGAAGTATAGAGATGCACATTAAAAATAATAAAAAGAGATCGAAAATGCAATGTATGGGTAAGAGAACAAACAGGTGTTATTGACATTGTTAAAATAATTAAAAGACCGATGTGGAATTAGGCTGGACATATTTTTAGAAGAGATGATAATAGATGGACAATTGAAATCTTAAACTGGATTTTAAGAGATTATGAAAGACCCAGAAAGTGATCACATGAGGCATGGATGAATGAAATAAGAAAGTGTGCAGGGTGATGTGGAGAAGATCAGTTAGAGATTGGAGAAGATGGATTGAACTTGGAGAGACCTTTATAAATGATTGACAATGATAATGATGATGATGGACTATTTCCATAATCTATCATTAAATGTTTAATGTCTAGAGATTTTTAAAACTTTATTTAAATGTTTTCAAATACAAACAACTATTAACAACAACAGACAATGGCAACACAGGTTGGTATATTACACAATGTTTTAAGTAGTATTATTCTCTGCTTTTCTTTAGATGTTGCTTGCCTGAACAATGACAATGCTTGAATAGGAGTCAAACTCATGCCTTTAGATTCTTGAATATTGAATTTTAAAATAATGTTCTAACCAACTAATCTATTTTGTCAATGACAACAGTCAGTAGAGTGTTCATATAATTATCTACGCTAGAATTGTTACTGGTCAAACAAAAACACCTAAAGATGAGCCAAGAATAATAACACTTGAAACATTGCATAAATTATTAATTTGTGCTGTCTTTGCATATTATTACTAGCAATTGCTTGTATTTGAAAAAGTTTAAATAAAGTTTAAAATTTTGTAGGCATTCAACAATTCCTAGCAGATGATGGAAATACTACATATTATTACATCTAAAATACCATCATCACAAATTTTCAAAAAAACATAAAGTTATATTTATTTGAATTCAATTTTTAAAATATGAATAAAGCATTATTTAGATTGCATAAACCAATGCAATTCTGTTTTAAATTTAATATTTCAGTCAAGCAATGGTGGTCGAGTGGTCAGCACAGCTGCCTTACAAGCAGATGTCCCAGGTTAGCAGGTTCATTTCCTGGCCAATGCTATGATACATAAAAAAATTATATGCTACCTATAATTATTACAAACTGACAAAGTATAATATTGTCCTTATGAAGATGTTTCTTTATTAAGCAATTGCTACTTTTTACATTAGTGCTATTACATTTTTTGACTTATCATTTTAAAACAAACTATTTAAATAAAATATAATTATAATCTCAGATATACTTGTCAATAAATATTTCTCAAATACTTGGTAAAAATAATCATAAGTATATAAGTGAATTATGAAAAATATATTTTCATTTTTAAAATGTAAACAAATGTGTAAGCACTTTCAAAATCTTTCACAAATATTTTTAGTCCTATGAATGAAAAATCAACCAATCAATAACACTGTCAACTTATCTAAATTAGGTTATCATATATGATACTGCCATCTTGAGATTTTGAAAAAATAATATTTGAATACCAATTTTTGCTGTCACATGGTTTCAAATGAATACTAAAGTTAAGTGCAAAAGTGTGGGTTTAAGCTAATGTGACAAAAGTATTTTTACTACTTGATCAAGACTAACTTCTCTCATACTTATTTGAAAAAAAATCCTAGTAGTTATTTTGAATAACATAGAATTATTTATTACAAATATAAGTTCACAAATTTAAGCCATTCTAAAGGATATAATTTGAAATTTGTAAAATAGAAAAATAAAATATAAAATGGAATGTGTGATAATAACAATATCTATTTTGTATTGGATCTTAACCTATTCTTATTTACATAAAATATTGAAAGAAATATTTAATTGATATTTCATTTTTAAAATGAAATCAAATTTTATGTCAGTAACTATAAAAAAATAAAATATGTTTTAAAATTATACTTAGTATTAAAGAGAGATTATTAACCTCAAGCAAAAGTAAATTTTCAAAATTAAGTTACTAAAGCTCTTCGTTAAATTTTGAGAAGTTTGAAAGTCTTAAGGTATTCATTTTCACACATTCATTACTCTACTATTCACATTAATTAAATACCATATTACTTCTTATTTATACTGCCATCAAATTTAAATTTCAGTAAGATTTTAAAATTGGAAAATTAGAAAAAAAAAACATAAAAATGATTTTATAATAGATATTGAAAAATAATAAACATTTTTTTTTTTCAAAATAATCTTTATTTGCACAAAAAGTAAAATATACATTGTAATATAGAGTTCATGTCTACAATCATGTCTGATACATTAAAGACTAATTAGTTATTAAATTAGATGATGAGTACAGGATTAAAAGTAAAATTTATGTTATGTTACTTATCAGGGGTGAACTAATTTGGCATATAAATCCCATTTACTTAAATGAAAACTAATACAAATGTGTGAATGGGTTGTCATCAATAAGCAGCTAACTATGATCACATGCATAGAGTATAAAACAAAGACACTATCATTGGGGGTAAAAAAAATCAGCAGAAATAAGTTATTAAAATATTCCCTTTTAATTTAATCACATCTAATTTTATATTTTCAAAATTTAAATAAAAAGTGTGGCTTAAAATTGAAATAATACAGTAATAACTAAACTTTAATCTTGTTAACTCTCCTGTTTTCTGACAATTTCTTTGTTCTCATTAGATTTAAGCTTTCAACTTTCATTTTGATATTAAACCACTATTATTCCTCAGAATTTAATAAATTTGACCTCATTTGATAGATATTTTTGTTTAGAAATTAAATAAATTTTAAAAATCACACTTGATTTTTAGAACTATTTTAAAAAATATATTTATTCAAAACAAAATGTGGCCACATCATTAAAAACATTCAGGTGGAGCTGATTCAATTTGCAAATTTACTGGATTCTTGTTTGTTTTATATTTGATTTAAAAAGATAAATGAATTTTTTTAATAACTACTAAATCTATGAATTTATGCTTTAAAAGTTTAGAATTTTTTCATAATTTTTATGATATCACTGAATATTGTAATCAATCTGATGTTAACTTAATTTTTAGACTGCTGTGTTTCCTGCAATCATAATTTCTACAATAATAATATTCAGAAGAAAATATTCTTTTATATTTAAAAATAAAACATTTCAGTAAAAAATAAATATGTAATAATATTAATTTTTGATTTTTAATAATTATTACATAATTGCAATACAAATATAGTCATAAACTTTCCAAAAAAAATAAGATTTTAGACCATGGTATCATTTTTGCGATGGCTGTAATATTTCCATGAAATACCTTGGAAAAGTTCATTATTGCTGACTAAACAATGTGTACTCATCAAATCATAGTTTCAGGTCCTTTGTAATATTTATTATTCAAATTTCCCTGCCATCTTTTAACTTTTTTTTTTTGTATTTAAAATATAAAATAAATATACATGAATTTTAAAGCCATAAAAAAAGTTTCACAAAATCTTTACCAGGGGAAAAAATGCAAAATTTTATTTTTAGAAATCTCAGACAAAGTTTGATTATCTTTCTATATGACACAGTTAAAATATAACATTTCTATAATGAAAGTAAATAAATATAGAAGCACATTGAAATTTTAAGTTTAAATTTGAGATAACAGTAAAAGAAAATTGCACAACAAATAAACAAGAAACTTTTAAGATTATAATACAAAGTAAAATAACTGATATTATCAGTGTATTATTTAATATGATTAGACTTGTATATATTTCAAATTGTATATTTATGAATATTTGAAATGTTATAATTCTGGTGTACTATGCTTCATGGAAAGGGTACCATACATTGATGCAAATAAAATCAATTTCATTTTTTTAAATTTATTCTCATTTTTGGAAATTCATATACTTCTAAACATCACTATCTTTGAAGTTGTATGTTGTTGTTTTTTTGTCTTTTACTTTATTATTATTATTATTATTATTATTATTATTATTATTATTATTATTATTATTATTATTATTATTATTATTATTATTATTATTATTATTATTATTATTATTATTATTATTATTATTATTATTATTATTATTATTATTATTATTATTATTATTATTATTATTATTATTATTATTATTATTATTATTATTATTATTATTATTATTATTATTATTATTATTATTATAAATATGCGATTTTTTGCATGCCTTAGTGAAGCTGTAATTATATTATAATGTTTAATATGCCTGCTTAGCGCTTTTGAGACACTCATAGCTTTACAAATAAAGACTTGTGATTTATTGTACACATATGCAAATGAGCTTGAATTTTTAATTAGTTAGTCTATTGTTTGGAGAGAGGAAAGTATGTCCTCTTATATTAATGGCACAGAGATCATTTGCTATGTAATGAGTTTGTTTTTGGCATCACACCTCTCTGTGCAGGTTATTTGGACAGAACTGGGCTCGAATACATGGCCCGCAGCTTCGTGGTGGTTCCAGAAGATTGATGTTCCTTCATTTTTATTTTTAACCCTGTTGTATGCATACCTGTGTTGGTAAATCCTTGTATCATTACTACTACTACTACTACTACTATTATTATTATTATTATTATTATTATTATTATTATTATTATTATTATTATTATTATTATTATTATTATTATTATTATTATTATTATTATTATTATTATTATTATTATTTGTGACAAGCATATAGCTTAGTTACTCGTTGTTTAACAAATCCAAATTCTCTTCTTAGATTAGAATTCATCTGAAAATCATGTTATTTATAAGAACCGTGTAATTCAAAGTATTCACAGATAAATTTTTATTTAAGTCTATCTAAAACAACTTTTTGAAGAAAAAAAACTACATTTTTTTATCTTTCTCTCTCTTTTTGCTACAAATACTGTGTTACATTTTATAAGCACATACAATCAGAATCAGTTATAGTTGTATTTATTTTCAGCATACATAGTTTAAATCTTCTTTTTATTGTATACTAAGTATTAAGAAAATTTGGTTTAGCACAATTGTTATCAATATTATAAATATTGTAGAACTAAGAGAACAAATAGCAATGATAGTTTGTTTATATTTTATGATTACTAGAACCCGCAATATTTGAATTTCTGCATTTCTTTTAATATGACCCATAAGTAAAAGCTATTCAATTTTTATCTGAAATTGTTGTTCAAAAATTATAAATTTATAAAAGTAGCTTAATTATTGCTATTCTGAATATGCAGTAAATATCGCATTTGATAGACTATGCCATAAATGTGACTATTTTTTTTTAATTATAATATAAAAATATTTTAGAAATATTTTTGTAAATCTTTTAAAGCGAATAAAAAACTTTCACAGTTACACAAACAAAAAATTTACAAACATTAAAGATGACCTCTGATTTTAAATGTTAAATTATTATTGGTTATTAACTTTTCTCATAGTTTTCTAAAAAAAAAAAAAAAAAAACTATTTTCTTTACAATAAAACAATTAAATAAACTCTAAACCTAGTTAACAATTCAGCTACGATATGTATATTATAATGTATTTTTTCATTTAAAAAGTGTTTTTTAAAATAAAAAAAAGAAATCATTTTTTAGAAAAAAAAATCTCATTTATATGTTAATTTTTCAGTTAATTGATTGAATTATTTAATTGCTTTAAAAGTTTTTTAATTAGTTACTTAAAATTCGATAACTTTTAATAGAAAATAATCTAATAAAGTTGTTACTCAGTACATGCTTGAGTTATTAGATAACTTTAAGTTAGTAAAAAAAAAGTTGATATTTTGATATTTCACTCTCTAAATAAATATGTAAAGTATGATATAAAATTTGAGATTTGATTGTTTACATGCTTTTTCAGCACAATACTCATTTATTATATTTCTAATGAAATTAAAAATTATCCTCGTCTTTTATAATATTTTTATCGTATAATACTAATAGATTGAACATCATATACGTTAGATCGTCATTAAATTCTGGCTGTAAAGTTAAACAACTCATAGACGTGGTATACATATATTTCTATTATTTTTAATGGAAAATTCTGGTGTTTTAATACTTCATGTATTGACAAAAAATTGTTTTTGAAACAGATCCACTTATGTGTATATATATATAGGGAGAGATAAAGAGAGAAATTAGTCTGAAATTTTTACATTGGGCGAAAGAGTAGTTATAACAAATGAAAAAAAAAAAATAAACAAAAGCAATGTTCGAGGTTCAGTTTATTTAATTCAAATCGTATTTACAATATTTTTTTAAAATTAACTTCGAAACTTCCCAAACAATAATAATATATTCAGAAATTTAGAATAATTATTGCCGCACGATTACGTCACAGCAGGGCATATTCCAAAGTACCCAAATTTCATTTGAGGACTGTACTGTAAAATTCCTAATGTATTGATTATATACGTTTCTGTAGTTCAATAGTCATTTATTATATATATGATTTTGGATTTTATCAGTGCATCTTTCATCCTTACTAAGCCCTATCACAACTATTCATTGGTCCAGAGACGAGACTAATATCCCGCATCATGGATAAATTAGTAACATGCTGTTTTAGATATTTGAACATAAATTCATATATACATACATATGTGTTTGAATAAAGTTTGTGGCAATATATATATATATATATATATAGTATAACTTTTTTTTTCATCAAATATTATTGAAACGTATGGTCTAAGCTAGATGAACTAAACTACGTGAAATAGACAAATGATCCCCAAGATGGTCATTTCTTGCTGATTTTATAACAAACGAATGCTTATGCTCATTGTACAATCCTCATTGATGTAAAAGATTACATATGTAATAGGGTGCACTGAAATTTGCCTATTGCATGTATTTTAGTTGTACTACATATGATCTTTTGCAAACATTTTTTTTTTTTTTTTGAAAAATACTTTAGCACACTTATTGTACTCAATATTTCATATTAATTTAGCTTTTTGGTTTGGTCAATTCTTGGAAAATACTAAAAAATATATATATAATCAATAGAATTATGTGATCTATGACTCTTATTTTAACTATTTATAGACTCTGCCTTAAGTCTTATGTGATGTTATATTGCTAAGACTACTAATTTATGGTATGGCTGAAGATCTATCAGCACCATATAGCTATTTGTGTTGCATGGATGGGTTTGAAGACACTTAGTTAAGGAATTGGCAATCCTCATTTTTAAGAGAATAGGGTCATGTGATCTGTGACTCTTATTTTGCCCAATTATATATGTTTATTAATTTTACAAAATACCTAATCCATTTTCAATCCGTAATTTATTTTTTATAATCGAATAATGATTGCAATAAGTTTGTTTATTAGTTAAGTGAAATCATTTTGCTGCTATTTAAATAATGAGTGAATAAATAATAATTCTTGAAACTATGGCCAATATTATAAAAATAAATTTTATACGATATAAAGGCATATTTTTGTAGCTATGTCTATTTACATGATAAACATATTTTTGTGTATTATTTTTTCAAAAAAAAAACGTAATGCTAACATCGTGTATTAAATTAGTGTAACAATAATAAAAGGCATTTAAGGTAAAAATAATATTTCTGATTATCTTAGCAACAGCTGTTTAAAATTGATTTAACAGCTGACATATATTAAAGACAAATAAATGATTGCCTTAGAGCGTTGACAAAATAACCTTTATTTTCTTTACTAATTATTACTTTACTTTGATTCAGAAACAAAAAAAAAAGTTTGAGCTCTCATGAAAACTCTACATATTCAATTTTGTATTTGGAAAAAAATAATAGAAAAGATAAATTATCATTTATATATACGAAAGAGTGAACTTGATTGTTTCATTTTTTGCTCATGACATTTGAGAGAATACCATGACAAACACTTAAAAAATTGGAGTTTATCTCTTTGATAATTATTTATAAATATAGAATTGAATGGGAAGCAACTGAAGCTTCCAATGAGTTTTATCATGCTTGCAACCCAATTATAATTATCTATCAGCCTAGAAGTCAGACCAGCTTCTCAGACAATATATACATTAGAAACATACATTTTGTCAAGCAATTCATATAGACATGTAATATTTTAACCTCATATATACATTATTTCTAGAGAAATTTTAACCTTAATTGTTTTTATAATTATTTTTATTATTTACTTACAATTCTATAGTTTAATTGACAGGGTCCAAATTTTTTGCACTACAACATTAACATAAACCACTCTAATAATGAACTATTGAATTGTATAAATTTAGTTACTGGCTGGTGTGTGCGCAGAGATTTATAAAATTCAAGAAATAGCGCATTATCAGAGGTTGACTTCCTCTTTAATAATTACAAATTTTCAGCATTTTATAATAATAGATTTACATTTATAAATCTTATAAGTTTTGTCTTCCTGTAGATGGTTAAAAATGAAACTGTTTTTCTCCTGCGACAGGTTAACTATATATATATATAAGTTAGATTATTAATTATCATTATATGTAAAAAAAAATGAATTTCTATTATAAATAATTTTTTCACAAATTAGAAAGAAAAACAGAAAATTAATGAACCAATCAACAGTTTTTAGAAAATAATCAAAAAGCAATAGTTTTTAGTGGATAGTTTATTTTATTCTATTGTACTTATCCAGTTTATAAAACTAAAGAATTAAGAAAAAAAAGTGATAAAACTTGGAATATGAAATAATCAACCTGAATGACTTAGATAGATTTATTAATAATACATGTATGACCAATTTTTATAAAATTTAAATTTATCTATGAAATCTGACTCAGCTGTCGTTTTTAAAAGAAACTGTTTTGTATAATTTTTTCACAGTCATAGATGGCAATGAAAAAATGATATTAGAGTGTAATTTATTTATCAATTGTCAGAAATCATTAAATATACAAAAATGAAAAAGAAGGATATATAAATAAAGCAGATCCCAAATTGGAACTATCAACGGTCTAACATTAATATATGATTTCATACCAACAAAACAGAAACAAACTCATATTAATAAAAATGGCATTTGACAATAAAGTATGATTATAATACATTATTCCCTATTTCTGTTTATTATCTAGCGAATAATTCGTATTCATGATATTGCAATTTTTTTATATAAATCTGATGGAGAAAATATCTTTGATAATTCAATTAAACAAAGACATAGTTCTTTCCAGTTCAGTATGATTATCCAAATAACAGATTATCAGTTTAAATAAAAAAAAACAACAGAAAATAAAATATTTTTGTATTTTCTTTGATGGATTGATCTAATAATGCTTTCTAATTTACTAAATAATAATCAAATTCATTTAACGTAAAAGAAGCTTCAGTAATTAAATATGAGTTTTCTATTATGCTAGAATTCATCTTTCACACATTTCTTTTGATAAAAATATTCTTAAATGAAAAAATAAACCTTTGTCAAAATGAATTCACGTATAGTAATGTTTGTGTGTTTATAACTATTATTTCAAAGTGTTTTTAATATCTAGAATTATTATTGCATTTTAAAATAAATACCATAGAAACCAATTTTTTTATATTCTTATATTACGAAGAAAGGCATTTAAGCACTATCTATTAGTTTATTATTTTTGTGTATGATGAAGAGTATTATCTGAAACCAGTATTGAAGTATTGTATTATATTACGTCACGATTTAAAATGTGACTATTATATAACATAATGTCTTACTTAAATAATGAACTAATAAAGAACTATTAAATAATAATAATAATAATAATCACTGTAAAAAATCAATGTAAAACCAATGTAAAAAACTCTGTATTTCTTCGATTAATAAACTTCCTTTTTTGAAACAACAACAACAACAACATAATAATAATAATAATAATAATAATAATAATAATAATAATAATAATAATAATAATAATAATAATAATAATAATAATAATAATAATAATAATAGTAATAATAGTAATAATAAAAGATAGAGCACTGTAATGAGTTATTTTTATAATTAGTATTTTTAATAAAGATGAATTCGAAATACTACTTTAATAAAAAAAGTGCGATTAAGTGATATATAATAGTATAATAGTTAGAACTACAAAAACCTTGCAACTGTGCTAATTGTTGAAAATTATAACCAAAATATACATAAAATCTAGAGACCAGCCTTCAATTTTTTTATGATGACACTGAATATCGTTTTATTAAGATGTAATTCTGAAAATATTAAAACTATAAAAAGCTGGTAACAAAATCAAATGGTTAGAACCTTTTGTTAAAAACCAAATCAGATAAGGTATTATAAGCATAATGTGAAAAAAAAGGCTGATTAAAAATTCCAATTAGATATGCAAAAATATTTTTTTAAAAAAAAAGGATTAGTTGCACAATTTTAACAAGATTCTGCAGATATTTCTCGATTTATTTCAAAGAATATGAATTCTAATAAAGTAAATTAATATTACTATTTTAAAATTTTAATTGAAAAAATGTTATTTATTGCAAAATAATTCCTAAGAATGTACTGCATGTGTTATAGTAATAAAAACAAACAAACAAACAAAAACATTAATCATTATTACATTTTACCAAAATATTCAAATGCATTTTTATAACCATATCAGACAATTATTTCATTTGAAAAAAAAAAAAAAAAACATTAACGTAGCTCATAGACATCATGAAAACATATAAATAGAGGTTATTTTAGTGACTATTAAAGAAAATTTCAATGCAATCAAATATTACTTTTAAAGCATTAGTATATTTTTTTTTCTCGTGTGTCACAGCATTGGCCGGAAACCAAACCCGCCAACCCTGGACAACTGCTTGTAAAGGCTGCTGTGCTGACCACTCGACCATAGTAAAACAATAATATATATATATATAAAATTGATTGGAGATTAAAAACTAGAATTGCAAAAATAATCGTTTTAAAAAACAAAATAATATCTGTGTTTAAATATGATCACATTTTTCCAGTATATATTATATGTTACAAAATAAATAGACATGATGTTGTCTCCTCATTCTACCCAGTATCACCAAATATTCAGACTGTTCCATTTCAATGGCATTCATATTTTTAATGTTTCTAATCAAGTCACTGATGTTTTTTTTTTTGGATATCTATTTAAGGAAGCATTACTACACTGATGAAAAAGTGTTCTGGTAGGAAAAAATATATGTAACTATATACTTTCAGAATTTAGTTTTCCTCTTCAATACTCTCACAAAATCTGATTCTAACACTGATGATTGACATTTCAACAATTTGATCCTTGCAATGCTCAAGTATCAACAAAATTTATGAATTAAGTTATAAATACATTATTTAATCACATTATGCTATTATTTCATAAATTGTTTAGATGAGTTGCCTACATTTGAAAATAATTTGCATGTACATATTTTTTAGTGTTTGTCTTGATAGAAAAAAATCATTTTATGATTTTATCCACTAGAATTTTTATTCGTTTGTTTAAATATAAATCAAACGAACAGAAATAAAAAAAACCAAAAGAAATATTCAATATATTGTAATTTTTTAATGAAACATAAAGCCACAAATAATAAAAATCTTATTATCATAATGCTATCTATCAGGTATAATTTATTTTTTAAGCAATTAATGTCGATTTAAAGTTGTTTTCATAAGGCTGAATTCTGATATTAAATTACATAAATATAAATTTTGATTTTTCTTAAAATTTTATTATCCTAGATTAGTTTTGGATAATTAAGAATTTTCAGAATTTGTATTTTTAATGTTTCATGCATAAAAGTGAATTTTCATAAAGATTTTATTAGGATATGCACAATATATTTATTAAAGTGGTTTAATTTTAAAATAATTACTACTATCACAATGTAGATATGTTGATTGGTAGTGACATTACTGTGATATCTAATAACAAATTTTACAGAATGGAACACAGCTCACCAATGGGTTGACAATAAGTGGTATACTTGTAACATAATCTTAAATAAATATGAGGAAACAATTATCTCCCAAAATGTTTCTACAGTGAGTAATTCATTTTATATGCATTATGTAGACACTGTTCTAATTTGTGCACTGGAGAATAACATTAATAAAATACAGAAAGTTTTAATGCAGAGCTAATGTTTAGTATGGACTATAGAATAGGAAAACCAGCATATGGAAATAAATTTGTTAAATCTTTATCTACAAAGATCCAACATTGAGATAAATCATAAAAGAGTGATAAAACCCTTTCAATGTCTGTGAAGCAGTTCATTCCCAGTCACACACTTTCATAACCCATTAGCTGACTGGCTTTAAATGTTTCTTTACAGAAATCAAATGTTATGCAAGTACAAAGTGGATTGAAAGAATAACAATGAAATATAAATAAAAGACTTAATCAATGTGGATGATAAGCATAACATTTTAATTAGAGTTTTTAAAAATTATATTGTACATTAAACACCCACTATCCAGAGTATGACAAGATGAATAAATGGCTAACACTTCTCTTCATGCCTGTTTCATCCAAACTATTACACAATAATTGTGCTGATACATTTTATGTCAGTTTTAGATCACCTCCAAATTAGAATATAATTTTAAACAATGGGAACACAGGTTGTCTTCAGACTGTTCAAAAAATCATCTGCAATGAACCTAATTGCAAAGAGGTCTATTATGGGAATTCACAGAGTAAAAGTACCACTTCACTAATGCAGTATCAATATATGTGTTCTTGTGTAATAAATTAACCTTATCAATTGTGCTTAAATCAGTTCTTAAACTTGTTATGAGCTTGATATTTTAACTGAGAAAATATTTGCACCAATTTAGTTTATATATCAGAGAGAAAAGAAATTTCTCATTTTAACTGCCTGCAACTTTGAATCATATTAGTTTGAGTTGTATTTATATATTGGACTATTTTCGTCATCTAATATTAAGTATCAAATGCCTTTATAAAACATACTTTATTTAAATATTGCAATTACTTTCAACTATTAGTAATAAGACACATAAAGGTAAATGCACAATGTTTTGTGAGGTATTGTTTTTCTCTCATCTTCAACTATTGCTGGTCTGTTCAGTGACAGTACTATCATGGGAATCAAAACTGAAGCCTTAGATTATTGAATATTGAATTTTAAGGTAACAGTCTAAACGAGTAAAAATTTCATATATTTATTTATGAGATTCTTCCTGATTTCTCCACTTTTTCTTAAGAACAAAGTTGATTAATGGCTTCCATACATGCCTACTAGATAGTCTTATGGGGTTATTCACAACTGTTATTGTGAGGAGATTCTTCAATTATTTTGTACCTTTTCCCCTTTATCCAGCAACACCTGAATAAGAGAGCAGACTAATACCTCTCACAATGTAGTGCATCTACTAATCTGTGTGCTATTACAAACAGTTGAATTAGAAGATATTTGAACCCAAATATTTAAACTCCTTTCACTAATCCACTCTATCTTATACAACTGGCACACATAACAACACTCATGTAAAAAGATAAATAATATCCAATATACAAATTCTGTTTTGAACCACATTCATCAATTGATTCCAGGTCATCAACTCTCACATACATATATAATCAGTGTTTGGTTTATATTACGATAGCAAATCTTCAAAGTTTAAAGGAATGGCTTCAATATTTTCCACTCTCCAACACTTCTGCCATCTATACATTCCATTAAAGTTTGAAGATTTGCTATCTTAATATAAACCAAGCAATGATTGTATATTTGTATGGGAAATGAAGATTTTTATCAACTGATGAGCTCTGATTCAGCATAAAATATGTATATTGGAGATCATTATTTTTTTCACATGTGTATTGTCATCTCTAATGGCTGTATTAAAACAAAATACTAAGGGGGCTTGATAGTCTGGGTTTAAATCATCTGTATTTTTTTCTGCTTTAAGTATATATAATATACTTGCATTTAACAATACAAATTTAGTCCATATTTTGGCCAACTCTTTGCTGTGTAATCAAATGGTGTAAATTCATATATGTGAAGAGTCAGAATGATTTATGGTCAACATGGGGTATGGCAACAATATTGGCAAACAAAGGCTTTGAACATGTCATAAACAGATTTTTAATATGGATGGATGAAAAGTTGGAGAGTGGAGAAGAATGAAGTCATTCCATTAAAGTTTTAACATATGCTACCTTAATATAAATTGAGCACTGATTATACATATGTATGGGAGATGATAATGTGGACCAACTTTTGGGTGCTGGTTCAGCATGACATAAGTATAGTGGAGATTATTTATATTTTTCACATGTGTGTTGTGATGGGTAAAAGATAGAGTAGTTGACTAAAAAGATATAAAAGTCTGGATTCACATCTTCTTATGTTACATTTAGCTTAGTATGTACCCTATACTTGTATTTAAATATAACTATTGAATGTAGTTGGAATTTTTAAATAAAGTTAAATTTTTCTAAAGATATTCAATACTTAATATTAGATGATGGGAATAGTCCAATACATAAGAACAACTAAAATATCATCATCACAAATATTTAAAAGAATTTTACTTTGAATGTATGTAGTATATAATAATAATAATATAGCAATTTTTATATGTAATTACTCTTTACACAAATTAATATTAAATTGACACACATTCACCCATCAATAAGTGTTTTAAAAGCATAAGTGGACCACCTATGTCAAAATCCTATGCTTAAATAAACCCAAGTTCAAACCCTAATTAAGGCATAGTCAGTATGGTTGAGTTATTTAAAAATAAGTTCTAAGTATAAGTGGTTCACTTATGCTTTTAAAATACATATCTATGGGTGAGTGCATGCCATTTTAATATCAATTTAATAGCACATGTGTGAAAGGCAATTTTCTTCTGCAGAATTACAATATATAAATTAAACTATATATTTACTACCACAGTTTCAAACTATAATTTTAAACAGAAGATAATCAACTCATTACACATATGCTGTACTGTTATATTAAATCAACATTGTTTTTGTTGAATGTGAGAAAACTCTCAATCCAAGGCACAAGATAGAGTGGGAGTTTCTTCATAATCAACAAAAATAATATTGATTATCTTCTGCTTAAAAATATACAAAATAGCTATATTATTACATTATATATATATATATATATATATATATATGTATATATATATAGCTATATCTGATGCTGATATATATATATATATATATATAAATCAGCATCAATTACATTTTATATTCACATCTCTAAACTCTTATAAAAGATTTCATTTTCAAATCAGGCATAGATGATTTTTCTTTGGTGCAATCAGAATGTATTTTCAATAAAAGTTAATATATGCAAAGAATCTTATATATATATATGTGTGTGTGTGTGTGTGTGTGTAAGTAAAAAATAAATACAACTTTTTTTTTTCAAAATTGGAATGTGCATGATTATTAATAAACAATTTTTCAATTATGATTTCAAAGACAAAATGTATAAATTTTTAAAAGATAACTATTCAATAAAAAACAAACAAACACAATGTATTAAAAAAACAGAAAGTTCTTTCCTTAAGTATAAACTTTATGGATAGTAGTATAAGGTGAAGTGGGGATGAAGTATATTGAAGTTTTTATCATTGCATTCATTACGTGTTAATATTTTATTCAAAGCATGATGGAAATATTTAGAATTTTTTTTTTTTATTTACAAATATTATATTACATTTCTTGATTCTTTTTGATACCCTGTCTTGTATAGTAATTTAAAATAATTTATAAAATAAATGTTACCTTTGAAAAAAACAATGAAAAAAAAAGATTAATTTGATGTTAATATTTATTTGACAAATATGCTTCTTTCTTTTTTACTTTCCTTAGTTTAGGAGTTTGATACTTGTTAAGAAAATGCAATAACATAATTTTACTTGTTCATACAATCAATGTTATATTTTTGTAAGAATAATTTCCAGACAATATTATAATGACATTGTAATAAGGTTGTGAGAGGTATAATGTGATAAAGACAAGTGTCTAATAGAAGGAATCCTTGTTTTTACGAAAATGATTTTAGAAAACATATGCAAAAATAAATAATAAATATCAGAATGAAAGACATTTATCCTGTAAACCTTTGTTTGCTTTTTCTTTCTCTAGTAGTAAAAATGTAATATATATATATATATATCATTATCATCATCATAAACCATTAATCCACTGCAGTATGAAGGTCACTCTAAGTTCATTCCATCTTCTCTGATCTTTAGCTTCTCTTCTCCATATCACATATGCAAACTTTTTTATTTCATCCATCCATCTAAAATATTGTCTCTTTCTGGGTATTTTACAATCTCTTGGAATCCAGTTTAAGATTTCAATTGTCCATCTATTATCATCTCTTCTAGAAATATGCCCAGCCCAACTCCAGTTTTTTAATTTTTTCAATGAGGTCAGTAACACCTGTTTGTTATCTTACCCATATATTGGGTTTTCAATCTCTTCTTATTACTTTAAACATGCATCTTTCCATACTTTTTGATTGGTATGAAATCTCTGTATTGCTCTTTTATTAAGTGTCCAAGTCTCAGATTTATAAGTAAGAACTGGTTAAACACATTAATTAAAAAAACTTCATTTTCAAACATGTAGGCATATTTCCTTTTAGTATCAAGTTATTTCTACCAAAAGCATTGCAACCATGTTTAATTCTATGATTAATTTTATTCATTATGTTTCCATCTGTATTAATTATTTGGCCAAGGTATTTGTAACTGTTAACATGTTCTAACTCATCATAATCAATCTTTATTTTCATATTTTGAGAAAATCCATTAAACATTGCTTTAGTTTTTTTAACATGTATCTTTAGTCCTACTTTCATATGATAACTCCTGCAACATTTCATGTAGCTCTAAAGCATTATTTGCAAAAACAACTACATCATCTGCCAAATCTAAATGACTTAAATAATCTCCATTTACTTTCACTACTTTAGCTTTCTATTTTAATCCACAAAGTATTTCTTGCAGCACTGCTGTAAAAAGTTTTGGTGATATGGAGCCACCCTGTCTTATACCTTTCTCAATGTTGACTTTCCTAGTATCATTATGTAAGATAATTATCACTGTTGAATTTTTATAAATGTTCTTTAAAATATGATAATATCCTGGATATATATACCTTGATGATCCAATGCTTTAATTACTGTGAGAAATGTTTATAGAATCAAATGCCTTTTCATAATCTACAAATCAAAAGCATAATGGAAACTCATATTCATTTGTCCTTTCTATAACTTCTCTCAATACCCGGATATGATCTATTGTACTAAAACCACTTTTAAATCTAGCTTGTTCTCTTGGTTTGTGGAAATTCAATGTTCTCTGTAGATGAGTTGTAATTATCTTGGTAAATTTGTTGTATAAAACTGATAAAAGGCTGATATGTCTATAATTTCTAATATATTTTTTATCGCCTTTTTAAATATTAATATTAATTCTGCATTTTTCCAGTCATCTGGTACATCTTTATCATTTAGACATTAGACATTCGGTATATAACTTTGTTAAAAAAAATGTATTTTCTTCACCTGATTCTTTTAATATATTAATTATAATTCCATCATTAGTTGCGACCTTTCCCTTCTTCATACATTTAATTGCATGTCTCACTTTTTCATTTAAAATTCTGGGCAATTCAGAAGATGTAATAGATATAGGAGATACTAGTTCTTTATTACTATATAATTATTGATAAAAGTCTTCTGTCCATTTCATGATATCATCTCTTTTTTAGTAATAATTCCATTTTTTTATTGCATATATAAATTTCATACCAATACCAAAATGTTGTTTTACACTCTTGAGACTTTTATTTTCTTTTATAATTTTCTATGCTAGTACATAGTTATACTTTCTTATATCATATTCAACTTTTTTCTGCACCATTTTACAAAATTTGAGATATTCAATCTTTTTAATGCATCATTTTTATATATCATTATATTCCTTCTTTTTTTCATAAATTCCCTAGTCTCAGTAGAAATTGTATTGGTCAATTGCTGCTTTTTTCTACCAGCTATCTTTGTTGCAGTTTTTAAAAGTGTATCAGTTATTTTCATATTAATTTCATTCAAATCTGAATCATGTTCAAAATCTACTAATATTTGAAACCGATTTGTAAGTTTTAATTTAAATTCATTAGAATGTTTCTGAAGATTAGGAATATCAACTGTGGATATTGTTTTCTTAGCAATTTTTGTCTCTCTAGTTTTGCATTAACACATATCTTACATCTGACTAATCATTGATCTCATTCTGATTTAAATTTATTAAGAACATTATAATCTTGAAATATGTATTTACTGTTAGTCAAAATATAATCCGATTTTGTGGTACCTTTATTTGGATGCTTCCATGTCCATTTCCTTTTAACATTTTTCTCAGAAAATGAATTAATATTTTTTTCTTTATCTGCAAACTCCACAAGTCTACGTTCTTTCTCATTTCTATTATCATAACCAAAATTACCTACAGCACATTCATCTTTCATTTGTTTACCAATTCTAACATTAAAGTCTACCATAATAATTTTAAAATGTTGTTTACTATGAGCAAAAGCCTTGTGTACATCCATATAATAATATTCTACTACTTCATCACTATGAGAACTTGTTGGGACATAAACATGAAAAATTTTGCTATTAACTGAAAGAAGACTCTTTGATTCCTCTTGGAGGCCTTAAAGGAACTAAACAGGGCAAATTTCTAATGTCCAGTCCATGCATTCTTGTCATTGCAGCTGTTATTACTATGTGATTATTCATATAGTATACAAACAAGGATGGGCTGCTCACCAATATGCATTAGCCAGTGTTGTGAGTTTATTGGCTTTTACCTCTGAATTTAAGATCAAGAAACAGCATGGTGTTTCTTTTCAGTTGCCTGATAAGGCAGAATGAATGTTTGTGTAAATGATAAATATTTTTCCTAAATATAAACAATTATGACAGACAAAAATAAATTATGGCCCTTATTCCCAGGAGACTGTAAAGTCACCAACCATGGTAGCAAATGGTGGCCAAAGGTGGAGGGTGTTAAGAATCTCCTGATTGTGAACTCAGGCTGCTAGTTGATGATGACACCTGCAGATCACTTTCATGTGAAGAAATATTGCAGAATTAGAAGAACTGTCTTATATTAAATGAGACATTACTGGACTTTGTGAAGATAAAAGAAAAGGTGAAGATATTTAAAAAGTGGACATGTACTCTATTATAAAGGTACAAACATTGGAAATACAAGTGGAGTAGGATTCATTATAAATAAAAAATGGAAGAACAACATTGTGGAGATTGATGGTGTATCGGACAGAGTGGCAAAATTAGTTATACAACTTAATAGCAAATACCAAATACAGATAATTCAGGTTTATATATATATGTAATAATATTATAATTCGATGTCTCTATTTCTTTAATGCAATATACGTAATTATACAATTGAATGTTTATAAATACAATAATCAGATATATTTTAAAAGATTTTATTCACTTAGGAGCGCTTTTGATTATTAGAGTAGTCTTTGTGTGTGTATATATATATGTGTGTGCATGTGTGTGTATGTGTGTGTGTGTGTAATAGCAGGGAAAACAGTTATACATCACGTGACTTAATTAGCCTATATTTACAAATGTAATATAACAATAATGTAATTACAAATGTAATATAATGATAAAAATGCCACAAGAGAAACCATTTAAAATCTCTATCTACAATTATCCCTATCCCCAAAGCATTTAACATCTCTATTTAGAATTATCCCTAGCCCAAAACTGGTTTTGTCAGTGAGACGATAGGACATTCATACACTAGATCTAAATTACAAATGCAAGCCCAGCCTTTATCGAATATTTAAATATTAAGTAGTAAATCTAAAATGTTCAGACATCTATATAATGCTTCAAATCCAGCTATTTAAGTTAAATAGCCTTATGGGACTGAACTAAATTCAGATATACCACATATTAATATAGCTTTAGCAATATAACATCACCAAATACTTAAAACCCAAACTATAATAGAAAGAAAAAATATCATATACAATGTGACTTAATTAACTTGTATTTACAAATGTAATATAATGAGCTTGTTAGTAGATCTGAACCAGCTTTTCGATAAAATGCTGCAAGATAATATATATATATAAAATACATATTTTTCGGGTTCATCCGTGTTAAAAACTTTTAATATCAATAGACTGACATTTCGACTTGGTCACACAAGCCATCCACAGAGTTATAGAAAGGTAGAAAGACAGTTGGGCACAATCCGGTTTGAATAAAACATAAAAATCCCCCAATAGCAAAAGTTATTTAAGATGTTTTTAGAACTTTCAAAAGGAGGAAGTTTGCCGTATCTCCGCATTGATACATCGCTTTTAAGTTCTCTGGCCCTGATTTTGCATTGGTAGAGATTATCACATCGGATATGTCCGGTCTGAAAATCATTTTATGACCTGAATCAGTATGGAGTGAGAGTGGATGATGATGAGTGTTGTTTACTGCATAGCATGCTCTCTCTCCTACCTGTGCGATGTTTCCCAGAAGAAGCTTTACAATTTTTACGAGTTTGATAGCACCATGAGATTCGGGGGATTGAATCCTTAGGCGGTTATATTTGCGTCTTTTGATGAGAGAAAATGCGTATCTATATATAGCGTTTTAATATCTCTGTCTGTCTGTAGTTCCTTTTACATATGGAACACAAATCCTAATAGGCTTTCTCTTTTTGTTTCTATTTTGTTTTTGGGCGAAATAAGGCTTTTTTATAAATTTGTAATTATAACTATTTGCTAATAAAACACTATTAATATGATTTTTTCTTCTTTCAGAGTGTGTCATCTGAAAGGTTAATGCTCTATTTAAAGAGTTTTGGCTACAGAAACTATCTGAGTTGGGTGATGATGAGAATGTAAATGTAAATATCTGTCTGTGTGTATCCTTTCTGTAAATAGAAAAAGATAAACTATTTGGTGTTCTGGTGACTAGAACATCAAGAAAAGGGAGTTTTCCATCAGACTCTGTCTCCATTGTAAATTTAATATGAGGATGCATATTATTTAAATGTAAGAAAAAATCATCTAATGTATTTTTTCCATGTTGCCATATGACAAAAGTGTCATCTATGTATCTGAGCCAAATGAGAGGTTTTAAAGATGATGATTCTAAAGCATGAGTTTCTATATATTCCATGAATAAATCAGCTATTACCCCTGAGATAGGTGAGCCCACACATCTGAAAGAAGAAATAAATCATATTAATAGTGTTTTATTTGCAAATAGTTATAATTACAAATTTATAAAAAAAGCCTTATTTCAACAAAATAAAAGGAAATTAGTCAGCATTAGTTGTGTCCATATGTAAAAGGAAACAAAGTATCGGCGTATATTAAACGCATATATAATACTTTTCAAATATATAATAAATAAGTTCAATCCCTCTTGAATCTCATGGTGTCTTCAATCTCATGTAAAAATTGTAAAGCTCTTACTATGTATGGTTGTGCTACATTTAGGGAGATCCTATCATTAAATCTCATCATCATCTCCTCATACTATAGTTCATCATATATTTTCAGTCAGTCTAAAGTGTAAATCACCAATAAATCAAAAGCGAGTCTTAAGGCCAGTTTATCAATAAGCAGTGTCGTGCAACTTCCTCCTATTTGGAAAGATTTCTTTAAAAACATTCTTAAATTTAATTTTGTATTGGTGGGTTTTTAATGTTTTATTCAAACCAGTGATTGTAGCGCCCTACAACCTCTTTCTACCTTTCTATAACTCTGTGGATGCTTGTTGACCAAGTCAGCAGTCTATTGATATTAAAAGTTTTTAACATGAAAAATATTTTTTATATATTTCCCTGAATCTTTTTTAACATTCTACCTCTGGGGTTTTTAAACACCGATATTTGAAGTGGGTAGAAATAAGTTACTTGTATTTATCTTTTTGTTAGCGTCAAAATCACACGTTATGCTTAAATTGTGTTTCCAGAACAATTATAATGTTAGTAAATTCTAAGGAAAACAATATTATTTTAAACTCTTTTATTAAGAAACTGAAAATTAGCAAAGATAAAGTATTGCTACTTTACGTTTATTACTATAATAAAATACTCTTTACTTGGACTTTTTGTCATTGCAGTTTTGATTGTTTAAAGATTGGAATGGTAACAAAAAAAACAACTAATTAAACAATCCAAACACAAATAAAAAATTTACATTTATCTAAGAAAGCTCTCTACAGATAAATTTCGGTTTTAGAAAATTCAATTTTTTTAACCTTCGATACCTTTTAGAATGTCTTAATGTTGTCAGTCTATAAAATGATTTACATCGGCTTTTAGCTAGGCGTTTAATTTTTAAAAACTAAGCTCTAAAATAATTTCAAGGAAGATAAATAATATAAACGGACAATCAATTTTGTACTTCCAGCATAAAGTGTTTAATGGTCTGCTTTACCATAATAAAATTAGTCTCTAGTGATAAAACTTATAAACTATCAAAAGAATCATACAATTGGAAAAAAAAAAGCTTTTATAAATTAAAGAGATAAAAAATAAAAAATCCTCTGAAAATCTTGTTCTTCAAAAATTTATGGCAAAAATACAATACCTCTTTCCAATAGTAGATTCTCCATAATTTTAGCTAGATATTATCGGTTTCATGAACACCCCTATTAATCATATATTAAAACTCTCTCATTTTATTTCTGTTTTAAAAGTAAAATGCTATCTCTTTTGATGTGTTCTTTTTAACCAATTGATAAGTTTAAATATAATCCACACTTGCACACAATATTGCTTTATTAAACTTTCTCTAATCATTTTGGCATTCACATTTGGTTCTATGGGCTCACCTATCTCAGGAGTATAGCTGATTTATTCATAATATAGAACCGTGCTTTAGATCATCATCTTTAAAACCTCTCATTTGGCTCAGATACATAGATAACTTTTGTCATATGGCCATGAAAAAATACATTAGATATTTTTTCTTACATTTAAATAATATCACCTCATATTAAATTACAATGGAGACAGAGTCTGATAAAACTCCTTTCTTGATGTTCTAGTCACCAGAACAAAATAGTTTATCTTTTTCTATTTACAGAAAGGATAACACAAACAGATATTTACATTTACATTCTCATCATCCCAACTCAGATAGTTTCTGTAGCCAAACTCTTTTAAATAGAGCAATTAACCTTTCAGATGACAATCTGAAAGAAAAATAAATCATATTAATAGTGTTTTATTAGAAATAGTTATAATTAAAATTTATAAAAAAAAGCCTTATTTCAAGCCAAAATAAACAAAATAGAAAAAAAGATGATAAGTCAGCTATTAGGATTTGTGTTCCATATGTAAAAGGAACTACAGACAGTATCGGACGTATATTAAAACGTATAATATAGATACAGCATTTTCTGTATCAAAAGATCAAATATAATAACCAACCTAAGATTCAATCCCTCTTGAATCTCATGGTGTCTATCAAATCTCATGTAAAAATTGTAAAGCTTCTTACATAGGTATGAGTAATCGTCGCATCAGTGTTAGGAGAGATGAGCATGCTAATGCAGTTAAACAATACTCATCATCATCAGCACTCTCACTCCATACTATAGATTCAGGTCATAAAATAGATTTTTCTAGTACCAGGATCATATCCAGATGTGATAATCTCTACCAATGCAAAATCAGAGAAACCATTGAGATACTTAAAAGGCCAGATTGTATCAATAAGCGAGATGATACGTGCAAACTTCCTCCTATTTGGAAAGATTTCTTTAAAAAACATTCTTAAATTTAACATTTTTGCTATTGGTGGGATTTTTAATGTTTTATTCAAACCAGTGATTGTAGCGCCTCTACAACCGTCTTTCTACCTTTTTATAACTCTGTGGATGGCTTGTGTGACCAAGTCGAAACGTCAGTATATTGATATTAAAAGTTTTTAACACGGATGAACCCGCAAAATATGTATTTTATATATATATATATTAACCCGCAAAATATGTATTTTATATATATATATATTAAAGCGTTCTTTTAATTAGTATATTAATACAATTTTAGTCATAATCCATGAAATAAAAATTTGAAACAATTATTTGCGATGTCAAAAAGTGGTAAAAATTAAAATATTATGAAGTGATGAACTTTAAGTCCTAACCATAAAATCATTAAATCAAAGAATGACATGCTTTAAATAGAAAATGTTTTAACAAGTTCTGTCACCTGATATAGAAACTATGAATATAAGATTTTTTAGAGTGCTTCGATTGAAAAGAAAAAGTCAGACATCTTTATTATATTTTGTATCCTCATTTGAATTTATTTGTTTTTTAATGCTAGAATTTGTGCAACTTTACAACATATACTACTTGTACAAATATGACTTTTAATCATGAGATAGAGAAATGCCTGCAAAAAATAATCAGTATTGATTTAAAGATGTAAAAATCAATATCATTTCTTAAAGTGTGAAAAATATTTTAGTTTGAACAGTTTATCTTGTGATAAATAATATGGAACAAGGAAAAACATCTAATAGGATTAACTAAAAGCAAATTTCAAATGATAGTATCAATATGACAATAATTTATTAAAAGATCTTAGCAATTATTTGAAGAAATATTTGCAAAATTTATTGTGAACAAGGTATCGTTTTTAGATTTAGAAAAAACTGGATTGCATAGTATTACAAAGCATGGTGAGATTAGTAGTACAGACAAGTTATCTGTTAAAAATTTTGACATAAAAGCACAAAAGTTTTCTGATCAAAAATCAGAGTATATTTATTAGGATGTATAACTTTGTTACCATTTTATTTTTAGGCCTTCAAAAACAAATTTAGACTGTCTTTAAACTCTCACTGCATAGTATATGTGGCAATTAAAGTAATAAGTAATTTTGCATTTATATTTTTCTTTCCTTTTTCATTGTTTAAAGCAATCACTTTAGTTTAGATCGTTAGCTGAGGATTATTTTACTCATAAGTTCATATATTTTAGGTAATGACAATGGACAATTCACATGGTTTACATAATAAATAAATATAATTGACTCAATTACACACATATCATCACCATCATTGTCAATCATTATCAATCCACTGCAGGATGAAGGTCTCTCCAAGTTCAATTGATCTTGTCTGATCTCTAGACTCTCTTCACCAAATCACCCCTATAAACTTTTTATTTCATTCACCCATCTAACATGTGGCATTTTTTTTTAATTCTGTATCTCTTACAATTTTTTGGAAACTAGTTTAAGATTTCAATTGTCCATATATTACCATTAATCTATAAATATGTTCATTCCAACTCCAACTACATTAGTTTTAATTTTTTTCAATGAAATCAGCAATACCTGTTTTTCCTCTGACCCATATATTGCATTACCAATCTATTCTTGTTATTTCTGACATGCATCTCTCCATACATTTTGAGTGGTCTGAAATCTCTGTATTGCTCTTTTATTAACTGACCATGTCTCAGATCTATGAGTAAGAACTGATAAAGCAAATTTATTTAAAATCTTTTTTTAAACATATAGGCATAATTATTTTTAATATTACATTATTTCTACCAAAATAATTTCAACTAAGTTTAGTTCTGTGATTAATTCCATCCATTATGTTTCCATCAGCTAAGTCATCATAATCAATTTTTATTTTCATCTTTTGAGAAAATCCATTAACATTAATTTAGTCTATTTAACATTTATCTTTAGTCCTACATTTTCCATTTTCATCTGGTAACTCCTGCTACATATCTTCAAGCTCTAAAGCATTATTTGCAAAAACGACTACATCATGTGCAAAATATATATGACATAAATAATCTCAAGCTATTTTACTCCTTTAACTTCTTTTAATCCACAAAATACTTTATGCAGCACTGCTGTAGAAATTTTTGTTGGAGATATGGAGTCACCCTGTCTTGATCCCTTCCCAGTGTTAACCATTGTATTATTATTATGTAATCTAATTGTTGCTATTGCATCTTATAAATATTTTGTTTAGAATATGACAATATCTTGGGTCTATACCTTAATGATATAATGCTATAATCATTGAAGAAATTCTTATAGAATCAAATGTTTTTTCATAATCCACAAATCCAAAGCATAATGGAAATGCACTTTCATTGTCTTTTTCTATAACTTCTTTCAATAATTAGATATGATTTACTATACTAAAACCACTTTTAAATCAATTCATCATGATCACATGGTTGATTGAAATCCAATGCTGTCTGTAGATGAGTTGTAATTATCTTGGTAAAAAGTTTTTATAAACTTGATAAAAGACTGGATAAGTCTGTAATTTCTAATACCTTATTTATCACCTCTTTAAAATATTAATATTAATACTGCATTCTTCCAATGACCTGGTACATCTTTATCAGATCTTTGCTATAAAACATTGCCATTTTTTTTCTATTTCTTCAACTTCTCCTTTTAATATGTTGATTATAATTCCGTTATTATCTGGAACTTTTCCTTTCATCAAAAATTTAAATGCATGTCTTCCTTTTTCATTTAAAATTCTGGGCAATTAAGAAGATATAATAGATATAGAAAATACTTGATCTTTATTACTATATAATTTTTGATAGAACTCTTCTATCCATTTCATAATGTCATCTCTCCTCTTAGTTTCATCTTTTTTTCATTATTGCAGATATGTCTTCTACCAATATCAAAATTTTGTTTTACACTCTTGAGACTATTATTCTCTTCTACAGCTTTCCTTGTTTGTTCACAAATATACTTTCTTTTATCATTATCAACTCTTCTTCACACTATTTTACAAAATTTGAGATATTTAATCCTTTTAATGCTAATTTTATATATCTTCATATTTCTTCTTTTCTTCATAAATTCTCTAGTCTCACTAAAAATTTTATTAGTCAATTGCCGCTTTTTTCTATCAGCAATCTTTGTTGCAGGTTTTTAAGTGTATCAGTTATTTTCATATTAATTTCATTCAAATATGAATCATGTTCAAAATTTACTAATACGTAAAACCGATTAGCAGGTTCAAATTTAAATTCATTAGCATGTTTCTGAAAAATTATGAATATCAACTGTAAATATGTTTTTTTATACATTTTGTCTCTCTAGTCTTGCATTAACATGTAACTTACATCTTACTAATCAATGATCATTTCCTGTGTTGAAATTGTTAAGAACATTATGATCTTAAAATATGTATTTTTGTTAGTCAAAATATAATGCAATTCTGCTGTAACTTTATTTGAATGCTTCCATGTACACTTTTTTAAACATTGTTTTCCCACAAAAAATCATGTGAACTTTTTTTTTTTTGCAAACTGAACATGTATATTTCATCTCTCATATCTATTACCATAACTGAATTTACCTACAACATTTTCATTTGTTTACTGATTCTATTATTAAAGTCTCCCATAACAATTTTAAAATAATATTTAGTCTGATCAAAAGCCTTTTATTTATCCATATAAAAATCTTCTTTATTTCATCACTATGGAAACTTGTTGGGGCATAAACCTGAATATTCTCCATTTGGTATATGGTATTAAGTTGAAACTAATGTTGCCACTCTATCTGATACACCACCAATCTCAACAATGTTGTTCTTCCACTTTTCATTTAAAATGAATTCTTTGACTTGTATTTTTAATATTTGTGCTTTTGTGGTAGAGTGCATTTCCACTTTTTAAAACAATTGTCTCTTCACCTTTTCTTCTAACTTTACCTGTGAAGTACAATAATGTTTCTTTTAATATAAGGCAGTTCTTCTTCCAATTTATTACAATCTTTCCCACTTGAAAGTGATCATTAGTTGTAAGTATCTAAATAAAAAATGTCATCAAATGGCATCCTGGATATGCAATCAGGAAATTCTTGGCACCCTCCATCTTCAACCATCAACTGCTGCCTTGGCTGATGAGTTTACAGCCTCCTGTGAATAACATACATGCATTATTTTGTATGTCATGATTATATGTATATTACATTAGAAATAAATATTCATTCTGCATTATCGTGCAACTGAGAAGAAATGTGATGGTATTTCTTGATCTTAAACTCAGAGGTGAAAAGCCAATAAATTCATCATGCTGTCTAATTCTTGGTGGTGAGCAGTCCATCTATGTTCATATACTATATAAATAATCACATAATAAAAATAGCTGCAATGACAAGAATATATGGAGTGGACATAAGAAATTTACCCTGTTCATTTTCTTTAAGGACTCCTAAGATGAATCAAAAGATCTTTCAGATAATGACAAACATCTGTCTATACAATTTCAAAAAATATCAATATATTGCAAGATGAAGGTCTTTCCATGTTTAATCTAATTCATCAAATCTATAGACTCTTTTCCACAACACACACATAAAAAAAAAACATTTTTATTTTATCCATTCATATTACATATGATTTTTTCTAGGATTTTTTAACACTCTTCTGGTTTCCAATTTATATCTTCATCTTTTATAATATTGTACAATCCAGATCTGTTTTTACCTTTTATTTCTTTCAACAATGTCCATTATAACTGCTAGTGCTCTCACTCATGTATTTCATATCATATCTCTTCTTGTTACTTTGTTGACTAATGTAAAATATCCTATATTGATCTTTTGTTAAATATCCACAGTGTAAATCCACAAGGATCATTGCTAAAACACATCTATTATAAAATTTCATTACAAACACATAGTTATATATTTTTTTTAAATATGAAACTATTTCCAACAAACATATTCTATCTAAGTTTAATTGTATGATTAATATCAACCATTATGTTTCCACGTAAATTAATAATATGACAGGGGATTTTTAGCAATTACTTTTACCTAATTCAGGATTATCCATATATAATTTTATTCTAAAAACATCCAGTGAAATTTATATTGATATTTTTAAATTTTATCCTTAGTTCTACTTTTGTATATCTATTAAATAAGTCTCACAGCATTTTCCAGAGTATTAAAGAATTATTTACAGAAAAAAACAGCATCATTTAAATAATCTTCATTTATTTTTTTTATTTTCTTAGCTTTCATTTTTATTCAACCATATATTTTTTTGTGAAACTCTTATAAAATATTTTGGAAATATAGAAACATACTACTGTATGCTCCCTTTTCAATGTTATATTTTTTAGTATTGTAATGGTCAGATTCATCTACCTTGCTAATACAATGCAGAATTCAAACCCAGGACACAAAACTCAATACTATAGGAGTTCCCTCCCAAAAATCCCAAGCTCAAATCTAAAGCCTAACCTTTACAGTGCCACCTACATGATAACACATCTGATGCTACTAAAGAATAATTTCTTACTGGTGGTCAGGAAGAAGCAAGAGACTATAATTAAAATAGCCCTAGGTTTACCTAACAAGGACTATAGATGTGACAAAGATACATATCAGTGTATATAGTGTGTAAATTAGACAGCAGGGATAAGTTAATAAAAAAAATTAATTTAAATAAAATATTTTTTAATCATATAATAGATAAATAATGTTAGCTATACAAATTTAATAGCTATAAAAGAAAATAAATAACATTTTCTGGTAGTTTGTATTTGGATTATAATTTATTATAATGTGTCTAATGTATTGTGATGCTGTAAGTATGTGTGAGATACACAAAGTATTAAAGAAATTTAATGACTTGAAACTAATTAAAATTAAAAGAAAATATTGATATTAATCAGAGAGCAGTTCACACAAATTGTTGAGCTTAATTATAAGATAGAGCTACACTGAACATAATTGGAATTTATTTAATAATAAACTATTAGGGAAATGTATGGTGGTTCCAGTGAGATATAATGTCAAGAATGGCATGCATTATGTTGATACCATGGCTTTACAAAGAAAAACAAAATGAGTAAAATAACTTAATTTTGGATAGGCTGTTCACCATTTATCTGGGACATCTCTAGACTTACACAGTCCAAACCTATCCCTCACCCAGGACCTTCATGGCTGTGGGGGCATACATGAATAATTCTCATGTGAGACACTCATGCCACACTCTACTGGAGTTCATGGAGTAAACAAAGGCATGGACTCAGCTATTGATGATCTTGGGAAACTTGTAAAGCAAGACCCAACATCTTAGCACATTCACTAGCAACACACAATTAATTTTAATATATATATATATATATATATATATATTATAATGGGATGGCCTATTTGATAGCCTTAGTTGAGGCACCAAATATAATGGAATGGCATTTAATCATCCCAGTTGATATACCAAATATAATAGAAACAATTATATTTAATGCTTGGAAATCATTAACTTAATGCTTCATAGTTAGGTTTGCCAAATATAACAAAATGGATTATATTTAAAATCTAAGTTGTATATATGGGGATGATTAAATTCCCTAAAAAGAGAATATGCATTTCACTACAATCGGACTTTGGGTCTTCAGGTAGAATGCTAGAAATGAATCAATGAAATACTAAGTCCATGATTATATCTATCTTTTTTATGCTAGCTCAATAATCTTTAAATAAGTTTTAATATAATTTAGACTAGTTCATCCATCTTTCATCCCTCTTTCATTCACCATTATGCCACGATATTCAAACTCATGGAGAATTTGCAATTAGCTCTCTTCAGGGAAAATTCAAAACAAGTTATTATTTATATGCCTTTATATAAGAATTAATTACAATTGATATTCATATGATATTTATAATACTAGCATATATATAATATAATTCAATAATGATTAGACAAAGAGATCAAGTTAATAAATCAATATTTAATAAATAATAAAAAATATAATATAATAGATAATAAAATATTAATAAATAAATACGGATGAATTTTATCATTTTAAAAATATTAATAAATAATATTTTTATTTAATACCCTATGATAAAACTCAATACTATAATAAACTTTCAAAAATTAAAGAAAATAGTTTAAATTAACAGATATATAAAAACAATATCTGGGTTCAAAAATTAATAATTTATGTAATTTATTAATTTATTTACCATTCTTATTTATATGTTTCATAATTACCAATATATAAGTACTATTTGCAATTGTATAACTTATATATTATATGTATTTTTGATAAATAAAGTACATTAAATGTTTACAATATTACATAGTAAATACAATATAATCCTGTTTAAGATATCTGTCAAATAATAACTATTCTTTATATCCCTCATCTAATTTGATGAATTATGTCAAGCTTTCAATTAATTATATTTAATAATAAATATAATTTTCCTATTAAGATATAATGATGCATGCCAAATTTGAAATAAAGATAATAATAATAATAAACATATTAAAATAATATAAGCATTATTATAATATATATAAATAAATAATAAAGAAAACTATAGTTCATCATCCTAATGAAGATCTTTAACGAAGTATATTATTAATCCATTGGTATAATGATGATTTTATTTATCCTTAAACGATAAACTGTTAATAATGTCCAATGATTTGATTAATGTGAAATAAAATAAATATTCTTTGAATGTAGATGTTATTAACCTTTATTTTTCTATTATCATTAGACGTTCTATATATCCAATATTTCAAAATATTTTAAAATAGCATGCAAGGTTGGTTTTGAAACCTTTTATGATATAATAATTATACTACTCACTACACATTGTTTTATCCTTAATATATATAATTATTTTAAATTTATATATATATGAGAGAATAATGGAAGTGTTAAAACAACGTAGTTTCCAAAAAAAAACTTAAACAGACATTCTTTTCTTTTATATTGCTATTCCTTTAAAATTTAATAGAAAATTAAAATATTTTCCTTGCAGACTTTTAATCCACAGATTATCTTAATTTGGAAAAGTTAATGTGTAAATTCCAATCATTGAACAGTAGTATTGATAAAAGAAAATGTTATTTTTAAAGAGAAATGATTTTCGTTTTCTTCGCTTTTTAATAACAAGAGAACGAATGAATCTGCTCGTGTGTTATTACAAGTTCATGCCTAACTCAACTATCAATTGTTCCGTTGACATTAAGATTTAATAATAAAATAAAAAATATATATAAGTATTTATTCTTAACTTCAAATCTGGCATTTTACTCAAAAGCTTAAGGTATGTATTATTTAAAACTCAATATATATATATATATATATATATATATATATATATATATATATATATATATATACATAATAAAATAGTCAAATAAAAATTTATATTTATAAATAATTTCCTAAGAGATAAAACATGTTAGACCAATAATAATAACTGTAAGTTACTATTATATTTCCCCTTCCCTTCGGAAATTTAAAATTTTAATTTAAGTTAAAATTTTAAACACTTACAACTATTTTAGTATATTCTTATAGTTTAATTGCATTTATAGTTGGATTTTATGAAGGGTTGAATTTTTTTTTACTGTTATATCTTCCTAATACTTGGGCTATCCTATCCTTTTGATAATGATCAAAAATAAAATTAAGGACTTTGATGGTTAATATTTTTTTTTATAAAAAAAAAAATAAAATAAAATAAATAATGTGTTTCCTTCTTGGACAACACAAATATATTTACTAGCCTTATTCCTGCTTCTTTAACACTTATGGATTTGAAAAGGATTAAATAAATACTAGAGTATCCATTTATTAATATGAATTGACTCTATTGTTTTTACTTATTTTAAGGCATTAAAGAATACCCTCACCAAAGCTAATGTTTTTAACTATACTTCTCTTTACATTGATCACTATTATTATTTTTTATACAACCGTATGGTTTACACTGCCCAATTCTTATCTTGATCTTCACCTTATTTCTTTATAAAACATTATAAGCAGCCAAAATAAGGTTTTAAAATTTGTGAATTGTACGTACCATGAATCTCTCCTTCTTGGTTAATCCAAAATGCATTTGGACCTGCCTTTTTAATGATAGTATAAGGTCCTTCATATGTATTATAGAATTTATGGTATTTATTCTCCAATGGTTTACTGGGATGGAAAGTCTTTATCAAAACTTTATCTCCAACTTTAAATTCATAAATACATTTTTTTTTATTCTGACTTCTATTATTTGCCATTTTAATAAGTTGTTTATGAGCTTGTAAAATATCATTTTCTCCATTTATTTTGGGTTCATTAATAATAGGTTTATATTTTCTAAATAATATAGGTATAATTTGATGAAAGTGTAGTCGGATGGGTGAGAATCCAGTAGATTCATTTAAACTCCAATTGATATAGTCTACTACACGTTTTGTCTGCTTTACCCAACCCTTGTGCTCCTCTTCTAAATAGGTCCTAAACAAACATCCAAGCTCCCGCATAATACGTTCGCATGGATTTGATTGTGGATTCCTAATAGAGATTAGCACATGTTTTATTTTTGATATATCTACCCATTTCTTCCATTCCTTAGATAGAAAAGGTGTACCATGATCAGTTAGTATGGTTTTTGGCTTTCCTATCATTGGAAATTGGAGAGTACTCAATACTTTGATTGTATGTTTAGCATTGGCTTGGGGTATCGGGTAAGCAGCAACATATTTGGAAAAGAGATCATAAGTGACTAATAAATATTTTTGTTTGTTGAATGGAGGCAAAGGCCCATAATAGTCAATTGCTAAGATCATGTTTGGTCTTTCTGGAATGATAGAATTAATTGAATTAATATAATTTTGTTTTACTGACTTAGCTCTTAAGCAAATTAGACAATCTTGGACTGATTTCAAGATGTCTTTATACATTTTTGGCCAGTAAAACCAATTCTTAAGGGTATGTTCTGTCTTATGAGCACCATAATGCCCATATAGACAGTGTACGTATTTTAGGAGTGTGTCACATAAAGACTTTGGTATTATTGCCCTCCACTCATCAACATTATCATTCACTTTATATAGTAAGATCTGTTGTTCTAATTTAAAATGGTTAAGATCTTTAGGTGCATCCAAAACTTCCTCCCCTAATAAAACTTTTATAATTGGGTTTAATTCTGGGTCATTAAATTGTATCTCTGGTAAGTTTTCCAACTCATTCTCTACATTACTATCAGCCATCACATTGACATTTGTAATGTAGGCATTGTCTACCATCAAATGATTTTGTTCTGACCTACATGGATTTCGACTAAGCACATCAGCCATGATATTCTCGGATCCTTTGCAATAATGCACAGTGTAATTAAATTCCTGTAATAGTAAACTCCATCTAACTAGATGACTATTAGTCAGATAACTGTGATTCAGGAATTCAAGGCTTTTGTGATCAGTGATCACTATCACCTCTGATCCAAGTAGCATTTGTCAAAATTTTTGGAAAGCCCAGACTATTGCTAGTGCTTCCTTCTCTGTAACCATGTAATTTATTTCTGGACCTTTCAAGAGCTGGCTAATAAAGTAGAGGACACCTGGTTGGCCATCCTCTTGGATTTGGGACAGTGTTACCCCTAATCCAAAACCACTACTATCTGTTTGAATAATGAATGGTTTATTAAAATCAGGGAAAGCTAACATAGTTAACTTTAAAAACCCTGTTTTAATATTCTCAAATGCACGGTCTTGTTCTTCAGTCCATTTCCAACGTTCATCTTTTCTAATCAATTTTAGCAATGGTTCCATGTGGTCTGAGAACTTCTGATAGAAACAGTTGTAAAAATTACATAGGCCTAAAAATGATCTAATTTGTTTTCGAGTAGATGGTTTAGGAAAGTTTTGAATGGCAGAGATCTTCTCTGGATGAGGTCTTATCCCATTGCAACCAACAATATGACCTAAGAAGACTACTTGGTTGGAAACTAAAGTACTCTTCTTGAAGTTAATTTTTATACCTTTCAGAAAACACTCTTTAAAAAATATAGATAAATGTTGAAGGTGTTCTTCAACTGTGGTGGATGCAATAATTACATCATCCACATAAATAATTATGATTTGTTTTACCTCAGGAGATAAAGTCTTATCCAAACACCTGATTAGACCTGCACCACTATTTATCAATCCAAATGGCATCCTATTAAATTGGTATGTAAAACCCTCATAATGGAAAGCAGTATATTGGCGATCTTCTGGATGAAGTTCAATCTGCCAATAGCTGGAGGTTAAATCGAAAGTGGAAAATACCTTCTTGTTTCCAAATTTCATGAATAATTCATGTATGGGCGGTGGTATATTTCTGTCTGGGACAGTAATTTTATTTAGTTGTCTAGCATCTAAACAAAATCTCATCGACCCATCTTTCTTCTTCACAGTTACTACTGGATTACAGTAAGGTGAAGAGCATTTGGAAATGATTTCCCAATCCAGCATTTTATTAATTTGCTTAGATATATCTTCCCGATATTGGTATGGAATAGGATATGATTTAGATTGAAATGGTTGATCATGAATTAATCTAATTCTCTGTTTCCCTTTATCACTCCTGGTATGTCTGAGAAAATAGAATTAAATTCTCTTATAACAAATCGTAATTTTAATATATCATCACTTCCAAGCAAGTTGGATTCTGTGAGTTTACTCTCTAAAAGTGTTTCTGGAATGCTAGATGTTATACAGTCAACTTCAATTTGATCATATCTTGGAAGCAATGTCATCTCCAAGACTTCATCATTAATTTTAACTGTTTTATTACAGAAATCAATTACACAAGTGTTCAAATGTAGGAAGTCTGCCCCTAAAATAACATTGTGAATCAAACCATTCAAAATTAAAAATACATGATAGAGAGTTGTTTGGCCAATTTTAATCTCAATCCAAATTTGTTTTTGGATTAATTTAGCTTTTCTGCTGTTAGCCATGGTAACCTGCATAGATTTTAGTGGTAATATTTTGATGTTAGGATTTATTGCTAAAATCTCTTGATAAAATTTCTCTGATATCACTGAAATTTGGCTACCAGAATCTAATAATGCTTTAACCAGCAAGCTCTCAAACAAAACTTCTATCATAGGGCAACTTTGTAAAACAAAATTTGGTGTTTTATCTTCCCATGAACACATCATGTTAGTGATTTCTCGTGTAAAAGATTGATTCAAGTTCCTCATTGGGTATTTGGTTTCTTGAGGTGAGGAACATTTCCTCAAGTACCCTTTTAGTTTGTTTTATGTGAAACTATAGATATATCTTTACTACATCCCGGTTTTGGGGAATTTCTTGGATTATTAGAAGTTATTTTTACTTTATTTAAATTATCATGATTTATTTTGGAAGAGGGGCCATAAGGTATCTTCCTTTGAGATGTTTTTCCCTTCCAATAACTGGTATCTCTATTATTTTTCCCTCTATTATAAAATATTGTATTGATTGAAGCTTCCTCTTTTTTTTATCAGGTAATCTAATTGATAAATTAGTTTGATTCATATCAATACTATTTAAAAGTTCTACTATTTGTTCTATTTTTGTTATATTGGTACACAATAATGATTGTTCTATTTTAAGTGGTAAATTTCTTTTTATTATTCTAATCATTTCACCTTCACTTAAATGATAAGTATTAAGTGTTCTTAATTTTGTTATTTGACGGCGAAAGAATTTGGTCAAGGTTTCTCCAGGTGTCTGCTTATACTTATCTTGGAATATTTGGTACAATAAAGCCTCTTGTCTATCTCTATTCCAAAAATTTTTAATTAATAACTCTTGGTATTCCATATAAGTAGATGGAGTTTGTGATAAAGACTCCCACCACATTAATGCATCTCCTTGTAAGTGACTATATGCAATGATCACTTTTTCTCCTTCTGATAAATTACGGTTAACGGAAAAATAAAGATTAAGGCTTCTAATATGTTCTATAGGAGATTCATTATGAGATCCCTTGAATATTTTTAACCTAACAAATTGGTTAATTGTACTACTTGGTATTGAATGGTTGTATACCTTTTGTTTTTCTAAAACATTCAACTGAGAAGTTGATGTTTGATTTTCATGATTAATCCTACAAGTATTTAAGTTTAACCCTTTTAATTCAAAATTACTAGGATAATTTTCAACTTCAGGCATTATATGATACTGAAAATTTGATCTATCACCAGAGTCAATTACTTGTTGTGGATCTTTTTGAATGACCTCCAAATGTTTTTCACCATGATTTTGTTCTTGATTACAACTATAAGTATTTACATTATTTTCAACCTGATGCATTTCTATAGTTGGTGTTCCATTTACATATTTGTGTTTCAATAACTAAAAATCTACTATCAGTTGATTCTTTTATTTTATTTACTCTATTCCAAGTTTCAGTAGTATCTTCCCTTAATTTTTCCAATACATTTTTATCTATATTTGTATTAATTTCTATTGAATTCATTTTATTTTCCAAAGTTTTAAGTTGATGATCAATAGTCTCTAATACATTATTCTGGGATTCTACCTCATTATTATGTTTAATAGATAGTTGATCTATTCTTGCATGTGTTTGTTGTCTATCTTCTTGGATTTCATTCCGTATTTTATTTTGTTCTTCCTTTACTTCTTCCCTAAAAATTCCTTGATTTTTATACATTTCATCACATTTAACATTTAATCTATCTATGATGTCACTTTGGAACTCACTAAACTGCTGTTGACATTTTGAATTATTTTCATCAATTTCATTCTTTAGATCATTTAATGCTTGTTTAATTTCTATGTTATCTTTTTTAACATTATCCACATTTAAATTCAATTGTTGAATTTTTGTAGATAGTTTATTTTCAATTCCTGTTATTTCAACCTTCAAATCACTTTTTAAACTAATATTATTATCATCCAATTTTTGATTCAAATCACTTTTTAAGTTACACATATCACTTCTAAAATTAGTACTATTATCATCCATTTTTTTATTCAAGTTACTTTTTAAATCATCTAATTTTTTATTCATATTATCATCTAATTTATTCATAAACATTTGTAACATTTGCTGAATTGTATCAACATTAAATGATTGACTAATTCCAATTGTAGATGATTGATTTAAATATTCATCAACTATATTTGGTGTTTGAGATAACACTTGATCTAAACTCTGTGTTTGTTGAGGGTATTCAACTATGGTTGTAGAACCCCCAGGTGCTTGTACTAATGATGATTGTTCTATAATATTACTATCATCACTTTGTTCACTTTGCAAATCATCTTGCATTTGACTAGAGCATTCAATATCTTTGTTTGAAAACATTTTCCCACTTCGAAGCATAACAAATTTTAACTTAATTCAAATATTACACAAGTTTATATATTTTTATATTCAAAATATTATATCGTAAAGTTCTTTACCACCCCATGCTATTTATATATACTTATGATGTTCTAATGATCTATGTGTGTATTTTTAAACATCTATGTCTATATGGAAAAACTTTATCCCACTCAACTCTTGTTTAAAACATAATTTAATAATTAGTTATTTAAATATTGATCTCTCTAAATCATACTATATATATATTATCATTTTTTTATTTATATTAATCTTGTAATTATAAACACCATATGAATCTTCATAACAACATACTTGTTACTAAGAATAATCAATTAAACTATCCATGACTTTTTCACTATATGTAATAATATAGAATCATTGATTCAAAGCCCCAGTTAATATACTAAATATGTAATAGTATATAATTTATACCTGTGATGAACTTAAATGTTCAATGCCTAAAATGTTGCGCACCAAATATAATGGGATGGCCTATTTGATAGCCTTAGTTGAGGCACCAAATATAATGGAATGGCATTTAATCATCCCAGTTGATATACCAAATATAATAGAATCGATTATATTTAATGCTTGGAAATCATTAACTTAATGCTTCATAGTTAGGTTTGCCAAATATAACAAAATGGATTATATTTAAAATCTAAGTTGTATATATGGGGATGATTAAATTCCCTAGAAAGAGGATATGTATTTCACTACAATCGGACTTTGGGTCTTCAGGTAGAATGCTAGAAATGAATCAATGAAATACTAAGTCCATGATTATATAAATCTTTTTTATGCTAGCTCAATAATCTTTAAATAAGTTTTAATATAATTTAGACTAGTTCATCCATCTTTCATCCCTCTTTCAGTCACCATTATGCCACAATATTCAAACTCATGGAGAATTTGCAATTAGCTCTCTTCAGGGAAAATTCAAAACAAGTTATTATTTATATGCCTTTATATAAGCATTAATTACAATTGATATTCATATGATATTTATAATACTAGCATATATATATATATAATATAATTCAATAATGATTAGACAAAGAGATCAAGTTAATAAATCAATATTTAATAAATAATAAAAAATATAATATAATAGATAATAAAATATTAATAAATAAATACGGATGAATTTTATCATTTTAAAAATATTAATAAATAATATTTTTATTTAATACCCTATGATAAAACTCAATACTATAATAAACTTTCAAAAATTAAAGAAAATAGTTTAAATTAACAGATATATAAAAACAATATCTGGGTTCAAAAATTAATAATTTATGTAACTTATTAATTTATTTACCATTCTTATTTATATATTTCATAATTACCAATATATAAGTACTATTTGCAATTGTATAACTTATATATTATATGTATTTTTGATAAATAAAGTACATTAAATGTTTACAATATTACATAGTAAATACAATATAATCCTGTTTAAGATATCTGTCAAATAATAACTATTCTTTATATCCCTCATCTAATTTGATGAATTATGTCAAGCTTTCAATTAATTATATTTAATAATAAATATAATTTTCCTATTAAGATATAATGATGCATGCCAAATCTGAAATAAAGATAATAATAATAATAATAAACATATAAAAATAATATAAGCATTATTATAATATATATAAATAAATAATAAAGAAAACTTATTTATAATAGAGTTGAGAGTAGATATTGAAGTCTATAGTTCATCATCCTAATGAAGATCTTTTACGAAGTATATTATTAATCCATTGGTATAATGATGATTTTATTTATCCTTAAATGATAAACTGTTAATAATATCCAATGATTTGATTAATGTGAAATAAAATAAATATTCTTCGAATGTAGATGTTCTTAATCTTCATTTTTCTATTATCATTAGACGTTCTATATATCCAATATTTCAAAATATTTTAAAATAGCATGCAAGGTTTGTTTCGAAACCTTTTACGATATAATATTTATACTACTCACAACACATTGTTTTATCCTTAATATATATAATTATCTTAAATTTATATATATATATATACAAAGAATAATGGAAGTGTTAAAACAACGTAGTTTCCTAAAAAAAACTTAAACAGACGTTCTTTTCTTTTATATTGCTATTCCTTTAAAGATTTAATAGAAAATTAAAATATTTTCCTTGCATACTTTTAATCCACAGATTATCTTAATTTGGAAAAGTTAATGTTTAAATTCCAATCATTGAACAGTAGTATTGATAAAAGAAAAAGTTATTTTTAAAGAGAAATGATATTCTTTTTCTTCCCTTTTTAATAACAAGAGAACGAATGAATCTTCTCGTGTGTTATTACAAGTTCATGCTTAACTCAACTATCAATTGTTCTGTTGACATTAAGATTTAATAATAAAATAAAAAAAATATATAAGTATTTATTCTTAACTTCAAATCTGGCATTTTACTCAAAAGCTTAAGGTATGTATTATTTAAAACTCAAATGTATATATATATATATATATATATATATATATATATATATATATATGTATACATAATAAAATAGTCAAATAAAAATTTATATTTATAAATAATTTCCTAAGAGATAAAACATGTTAGACCAATAATAATAACTGTAAGTTACTATTATAATATATATATATATATATATATATATATATATATATATATATATATATATATATATATATATATATATATATATATATATATATATATATATATAGTAAAAGGGTGTTTCATTAATGGACAGCATAGCTCTCTCCTAAATTTATTATTCTAATATCCAGCATACTCTCAATGAAACTTATATAAATAAACCTAACTATTTTAAAATAATTTATGTAAAAAATAAAGTAAATATTTTATATCATTTAATAAATAGAGAGGGGAATGTGTGTTTACAGTTTAATAAATTAATGGCAACCAAGCATTTATAGAACTTCATTACATAACTTGCACATGCCTGAAGTGATGAGCTAAAATATTTCACATTATAATGAGGAATTAAAATAAAAACTATAAATATACATAAAGGAAAAAGTAACCCAAGTAGAAGTTTAACATGCATTAAAAGAAAGAATTAAAATAAATAAAAAAACTTTAAAATACAATAATAGAGAAGTATAGCTTGAAAGATTTATGAGATCTCAGGTTAACTTTATTATTACCTCACCTTGAAGGATCAGTCTGTGAGTCTTTCCAAAACTTTAAATGGAGTTCTTGAACAACTTTAATTACTTCTTTAGGTTCATACATTTGTTGGGCATCAGCTGCATTCAATAGGTAGATTTCATGAGCAGCATTATTTGGGATGATTTAGTCAGGTGTTTGATGGTACAATGACAGGACATTGGATGGTAAATGATGGATGGCAAGAAAACCATTCACAATGGAAGACAGCACAATTTCATTTTTACCTCATCATTCTAAGATTGACTACTACAAGAATTGCTCATAAAGTTTGCTTCCCATTGAGACTCCATTAAGGTGATTTCTTTTGACCAACTTTAATTTTAACTTGTTTGCAGCTTTGCAAAGTCACCTGTGCCAATGATTCAGAAAATTGTTCACTATAAATGACAAGTAGCTTCTGAATAGAAACTTTTCTTCTCTTCTTTCCTTTTCTTTTTTATAAAATCTCTAAAATTAAGACTCAAACACACTTTAATTTAACTAAAACTATTAGCTAAAGCTTTTTTAACTCAAACCAACTAAGAAAACAGGTAAGTCAGATAAGATAAAACTAACAATTATATCAGAATAATGCAATCAAAATAATCAGCCTTATTTATATACTCCCCGATTATACAATACTCTAGCCCTGTGAGAGTAAAATGCATTAAGTAAAATTATTAATTAAATCAAAAAATGAAGGAATGCACTTTTTAATTAAATGTTATTATACTCAACACTCCCATATATTCTGATCCAATTTACTTAATCAAATTTGCTCATTAAATCTGTTATCTTAATCTTAATAAAATACCTACTAGTGAAACTGGTGTAAGCAGGTTAAAATTAGCCACTATTGTTCTCTTTCCCCATCCTCATTGATTTTAAAAAGAAAATGGTGTGATTTTGAAATTTAAAATACAAAGTTTATTTGCGACTTTTTTTTTTATTTTAATGTTTAAAATCTATTTACAAGTGATATTATTTTAAATTAAATGAAAATAAGTGTAACGAATGTAATATCCGTAAATAAACAGATTTAAACAAAACAATCTTTAAACAACAAATATTTTACATAACTCTTAAAATATTTTTGCAGTATATGTGTAGATGAGAATATGTGACCTACTTTTAAAATGAATATATATATATATATTCCATGGTTTGAAAATAAAACCGTTAAAAGAAATTTTAATTACAATAAAACCCACTGGTACCCCATTAGAGGTCTAAATTAGGTGGGATTTTGGTATATATGAACAGTACTCACACACTACAATAACTTTTAGGGTTTAAAATAGTGTATGAGGGTAGGTAAGAGTTGAAACTAAGATTGGCAAGGTATACCTTGCTGTTTCAATATCATTATGAAATATAATTACTATTGTTGCATACATTGATAAATATTTTTTCAGAAAATGATAATATTGTGAATATGTATCTTTAAAATCCACTGATTTAATAATTGTAGAAGTATTTATAAAATCAAATGAATTCTTGCCATCTACAAATCCAAATCTCTATGGCAAATAATATTTATTACTACATGTTATAATTTCTCTTAATATACAAATATACACAGGTACTCAAAACTAGCAAGAAATTTATAATAAAAATTGTGTATTTATTTTTAAGTGTTACAGATTTCATATCTGTCAAATGAACTATCCATTTGAAGCAATACAGTAGTCTAAATATGTTTTTTAACTAGTATGGAAGTACATGAGAAGTAATGGCTTTTAATGTTTATATCATTTTTTTCATCACTTCTAAATCTGAAAAAAATAATTGAGACATTTTTTTTCATTTGAGTGATTAAAAAATTGCTAGAAGCAAGATTGAGTGAATATGTTTGATAGATAAGCTGAATTATGTGGCATGATCTTAAAAAGTGTATCATACTCAAGGTTTTGAGAAATCACACTTTGTAGAAATAAAGCTTGCATTGTTATTTTTGTCACAAAACAGAATGTTTATATTTTACTCCATCATATAAATGTTTCAAAACTTGGAAATGAAATGCCTGACAGTTATGAACTAAATTTGAGAAAAAACGTTGTTTGCATAAAAATATGAGCATTGTTTTGACTGTGGTTTTGAATTGGCAATGCTTTTTAGAATGTGGTAAATTTAACATTTCAATTAAACCTCTCAAAAATTTATGTTTTTATAATATCAGCTTTTTTTGTAATCTGTTTCAAGCATTACAACTTTTTCTATTGTCATTTTTCTAAATGAAAACAGAATTTTACATTGTCAAACTTTATTAAAAAATTGGCAAAAATGAAAAATGCACTTTACAAAACAATGTATTATGTGTCCCTAGAATTTTCTATGGTGATGTCATTTGGCAGATTGATGCAAAAGTCTTTGAAAAGAAGTATGTAATATGTGAACCATAAACAACAACAAGTGCACAAACCAAAGGATGATTCTGGTTACTATTGGGTCATCCTCACAATCCACTGCTCTAAAACTAATTTTAAAATCAACTTCTTATTTTGTTATGTTGAAAACCATCTTATTAAAGATGTTGTATAGAAATTATAGAAGACTTATTAGTGTTTAATTTCTAATATTCTTTTTATGATCTTTCTTATATACGAATAAAACAATACACTTGGCATTTAACTTGTACAACAACTTTTTTACTTTGTCATTTGCTTCTTTTAAGATATTAATAATAATGTTATCACTTGCTGTAGCTTTTTTATTCTTCATAAATTTAATTATACATTTAAATTGTTTGTGTAAAATGTCTAACAGTTCCAAAAATGTGAAAACTGCAAGATCATTTTATTTGCTTGTTCTTTATTACATCAGATTTCTTACAAAAATTTTCTATACATTTCTTATCATCTTTCTTTTTGGTACTTTAGTATTAGACCTGTAATGAAATATCACAGCCAATATCACAGCCATTCTCAGTAGGATTTGTAGTTAGGTTTAGGATTAGGGTTATATTTAGTGTTAGAGTTGATGTCAAGTTTCATCATAGCAGGTCTAATACTAAAGTACCCATTTTTTAACAGTTTCTTCATTTTCTAATTTTAGAGGTACCTTTCCTTCCAAAACTAATATATTATTTTACACTTTTGCAATAGCATTCATTGCAAATTGACAATTAAATTTTTATGTATTATTATTATTATTATTATTATTATTATTATTATTATTATTATTATTATTATTATTATTATTATTATTATTATTATTATTATTATTATTATTATTATTATTATTATTATTATTATTATTATTATTATTATTATTATTATTATTATTATTATTATTATTATTTACTATAATGTTTTAAAATTCTACATTCTCAATTTTTCTATTTGGATTATTTTTAAACATTTTCATATTACTTTTTTCCTTCATATCTTTTTGAAAATATTGATCTTAATCAAACCAGAAACATTGTCAATGTATGTTAATATTTTTAAAACTATTTTGTAGTTCTAATTTCATTTAAATTGAGTATTTTTGAAATTAGAAATATCAACTATTAGTGCTATATTTTTAATTTTTCTTCTTTCTGGATATGTTATATGTTTTCAATCAATAGTCATTTCCATTGATGATTCTACTGAGTGCCTTACAATCTTGAAGTAATATTTTCTATTAGCCAAAATATAATCCAAATCTATTGCACTTTCATTCAGATTCTTCCCTGACTACTTTTATTAGTGTTTTTTTTTAAATATAAATTTATAATATACATTTTTTTCTTTGAATATACCAAGTATATGTTTTCTCTTGTTTGTATCATCACCATATCCAAATTTATCAAAAGCAATTTTTTTATTCATTTATTAAATATAAAGTTATGTGTCCCATTGACATTTTAAAATATTGATTCTTTTTGATAAATAATATTTTGTACATTCACAATGACAACATTTTTGAGTATAAGCTTAAATTATTTACTTTGATATTTTCCAATAATCTGAATAATTAATCTTTACATGTCCATTTTTTAAATCAATTGACCCACTTCATCAGTAACTTAATATTAGATAGTTGCTTTTCCAGTATTGACAATGTTCTTTCATTTGAGAGTAATCTAAAGTTGTAAATTCTTAAATAAAATATTGGTATCACTAATCTGGATATTCTTAGCATACTCCATCTTCAGCAATCATCTGCTGTCTTAGCTGAATATTAAAAGCCTCATGGGAATAAGAGCTGCAATATAGGTTTGCCTTTCATGATTATAAGAGTCTATGAAAAATAATAATCCCATATACATTAATTTTGCCTTCAAGAAAATTAACTGTTGTTTCAATTAAAATTTACAACACAACAAAAAAAAAGCTCATAGAATGTTTGGATCTTAATGTCAGTGGTGAAAACAATTAACTAACCACGCTGACTATTGCAGCATTAGCGAGTGACCTAACTATGTTGCTCCCTACATGAAGAATGAAAGAGTAATAATACCTGTGATGATATGAGTATAATGAGTAGATGTTCAAAATTTATTCCCTTTCTTTTCGTTAAGACATCAAAGAGTAATCAAAAATGTGTCTTTTAAATTTAAAGCAACATCTTTTTGCAATCATATGTATATGTATATATTTAAATCTTTTTTAAAGATATTAATCAGCCCTGATTTTAAATGGCTGAAAAAAATTTCCTAAAGATTATATTATGTATATTATTTTATCTCTACTATTATTATTTCATCATTAATGTTTAAATCTAAAATCTTGTTAATATATATGACAATCAAAATAAAATTTTACATTATTATCCTACAAATTATTTTAATATATTAACAAAGTTTTTTTTTTTTTTATTTTAAGGCGGGAAAATATTTAATCGTATACACAAGGTTTACAGTTACAGTAAGTGTTGTACATTTTTTTTTTCATTTAAGAGTTGTTTTTTAAATTAATCTCTGATATTCATATTTTTATTTTGGACTATTTCCATCACGTAATATGTGTATTGAATGTCTTTAGAAAAATTTAACTTTATTTAATTAAGACAATATACATATTAGATGATGAAAATAGTCCAATATAAAAATACAATTAGAATACCATCATCACAAACCTTCAGAACATTTTTGATACATTTATAATAATAGCACATTAACATGCAAAACACACTAAGAATCACAAAATTAAATTTTCACGTATTGCGTGGAACGATTTCTAATAGGATAAAAATAAAACATATCTCCTAGAACTTTCTTTAGAGGCGTCTATAACTCAATCTAATTTTCCAATTGTTCAATGTTAATCTTAATTTTATAAGTATCTTTAATACATTTCTAAAAACTTTTAGGTAATTTCTAAATTATAAGCCAAAAATTTTCCATGCAACAACATTTTAATATAATTAGATAATAGAGTATTAGATAAAAAGATAAAATTAGTTATAAAAAGTACATGCATAAATATAAAAATTATTCATAATAAATACATGTATGTGATTTATATATGAAAATTATTACTACATCATATATCTTGATAGCATATTAAGCATCTGATAGTTACAAAAAATATTTTTCATTTTGCTGGTTAATAAATAATTACGTAGCATTTATACTTGTTAGACTTCACAATATTGTTTCTTTATTAATAATAGTTGAGTATAATGTAATAATTGCATTAATTACATTATATTATAAATCTTTATATATATATATATATATATATAATATATATATATATATATATATATATATAATGGCTGAAAAGTTGGAGGGTGGAGAATATTGAAGCCTATCTATTAAAGTTTGAAGATTTCTACCTTAATATAAAGTGAACTCTGATTATATATGTTTGTAAGAGATGATTTGGACTAAGTGATTAAGGATGAAATACATATATAGGGACCAGTTATCTTTTTCACATGTATATGCCCATGTGCATCGATTGTATAAGATGACAAAACTCTCTCCATACAATAGTGCCACCCTGTGGCAATCAGAGTAATTAATGGATGCCAGAAGGCTTGTGCATAAAATCCCTATCTAATGCCTACTCATCCAATATCCCCAGACTAGTTTCTGGCTTTTGGCCTTCATCAGTGAGGAGATTTGGATCTGAGAGCCAAAAGCCAGAAACTAGTCTGGGGATATTGGATGAGTAGGCATTAGATAGGATTATATGCACAAGCCTTCTGGCATCCATTGATTACTCTGTTTGGCATAGTGTGGCATTACTGTATGGAGAGAATTTTGCCTTGTTTATAAACAATTATGTGCTATTATGAGATGGTGATCATGTGATTGTAAAAGATGGAGGGGATAGCTACAAGAATCTTGAAAATCTGAGTTTAAATCTCTTCTATTTATATATGTATATATATATTATTTGATGTCTGAATTTTTTAAAGTAATATACACTATTATATATTTCAAAGCTTTGTTGACAATGATTACTGGGATAATCAAAAGTGCTCCTAAGTGGATAAAATTTTTAATTATTTAGCTACTGTATTTACAAATATTCAGTTATATATATATATATCGAGTCATACATCATGTGACTTAATTTAATAAGGTTGTATTACAAATGTAATATAAGGTGCATGATAATAGCTCTAAACAAACTTTTCTGATAAATGCCACAAGAAAAAGCATTTAAAAATCTCTTTCTAGAATTATTTCTATCCCCAAACCTGTTGAAAGCTACTGGCTATTCTCAGTGAGGCACTGATATATAGAGACCCTAGTTCTAAAATACCAGCTCAAGCTTAGCATTTATCTACTACTTAACTATTAAGTAAAACATCTGTGATTTTCAGAAATATATATTTAAGTTAGATTGCTGGATTTGAAGATATATAGATGTCTAAAAATTTCAGATTTTCTACATAATAGTTAATTATTAGATAAATTCTGAGTTTGAAATAGTATTTTGGATCTAGTATCTGAATATCTTAGTGCCTTACTGGGGAAAACCAGAATCTTGAAACTAGTTTGGGGTTAGGAATAATTCAACATAGAGATTTTTAAATGTTTTCCCTTGTGGCATTATTGAAAAAGTGTGTTTAGAGCTATTAGCATGTTTTATATATATATATATATATATATATATATATATTATATTATAAAAATAAATATATATACATAAAATAATAATTTATATAAATTATATTTCTTAGAAGTATCGACTATACACTTTGTAGTCTTTATCAACTATATAACATTGAATAATCAATTTATAGTTGATAAAGACCAAAGTGTATAGTAAGTAAGAATATAATTTATATAAATTGTAATGTATTTTGATATATATATATATTGATTTTGTATTAATATATTGTGAAACTAATAAGATATCAAACTTATTTATTTTATATATATATATATATATATATATATATATATATATATATATATATATATATATATATATATATATATATATATATATATATATATATATATATATAATGGAATAATAAACTGCAAGTGCTTATAACATAATAATATAGTACAAGTCAGACTATGAAATATATTTTTAATTTATAAATTTTGATGTAGCATAATTATTTTGATTTGTAATTATTATTATGGCACATAGTGTTTAGTATTCAATAAATTATAATCTATTCTCAATGCTACATATTCAATGGCATATTTTTATTTACAAGATTTTTAAAATTATTAGAGTATATTCATATATGTATATATTACAAGGAAATCAAGTCACATATCACATGACTTAATATAATAAGCTTGTACTACAAATGTTATTTATGTAATGAGCATGCCAATAGATCTTAACAAGCTTTCCAGAATATACTTATTCTAAGACCAGTTTCTAGCTCTGATTTTCATCAGTGAGTTTCTAGAATATTCAAGCATTAAATTTAAAATACCAGGTCAAGCCCAGCACTTTTCTAATATTTAATTATTAAGTAGAAAGTCTGAAATGTTTAGACACCTGTATGTCTTTAAATCCAACTATCTAACTCAAATAGCTCTTAAGGTTTTGGTGATTTTATATTGTGAAAGCTATTAAGATATGGTGCATATTAATTTAGTTCAGTCCCATATAATTGTTTAAGTTAGATAGGTGGATTTGAAGACATATGGGTGTCTGAAAATTTTATATATTTTACTTAATAGTTAAACATTTGATTTACTATGAAACAATTTTCAAATCTAATGAAATGATAGTAACAAATGTAAATATATCAAATTTATTAAGTGCAAGCAGATAACATTATAATAACATTAAAGCTAAAACCTTCAAAAGATGCCCTTTAAACATGCTTATGTAACAGCCAATCAGATGCAATAATGACTGCACATGGAACTCTCAATTCTAAAACACAAGTCAGAGCTATAAGAAAATGAGGGGACCCATCTTTTTCTATGCTTAAATTTTTATATAAATAAGCCAGATTCAAACATGACGAACTAAGAGTGTGAAGCATAAAATACTTTCACATTTAATTCACTAAGTATTATATATAACTAAACAATGCAAAATCTTTCGATTTACTACAAAGCATTTTTCAAATCTAATGTGCATTCATTATTGCATCTGATTGACTCTCACATAAGCATGTTTAAAATGCATCTTTTGAAGGTTTTAGCTTTCATGCTATTAAAATATTATCTGCTTGCACTTAATCAATTTGATATATTTACATCTCTTTCTATCATTTTATTAGATTTGAAAATTGCTTTGTAGTAAAGCGAAACGTCGGAATATCACTATTTAAAATTTTTAATACGGATGAACCCACAAAATATGTCTTTTATATATACAACCCATGAAAATCTTTATTTCAATATATATATATATATATATATATATATTGAAATAAAGATTTTCATATATATATATATATATAATATCAAATACTATAAGTATAATAAAATATCCACTAGAATAAAACTACAAAATTTTAAAAATGTTTATATAAAATTGAAGGTTTAATATCCTTTGCTATAGCCAGATTATGGCAGCTTCCACCATCTTTACATATTGCTGTTTAAGGTGGCAGTATATGCCATAATAGCAAAGGATATTAATCTTCAATTTTATATAGGCATTTTTAAAATTTTGTAATTTTATTCTAGTGAATTTATATTTTTTTTATCTTTTTAATACTAATATTATCATTTTTTTAAAAACTGATATATACTTTTTACATATTTTATTAATCTGCTTTTATTGAATTTGTACTGTAGTGGAATTTTCTATTTAGCTAAAATTCAGAATTGATCTATAAAATTACTCAAATACATGACCATCGAAATCCAAGAAAACAATTATTGTGCATATTTAATTAATTTGGTATTGTTGTTTAATGTTACTCTTTTGATTATAACAACTATACAATTTCACTTGTAATCACTCTATTGGAAAAATGCCTCCTTTATCTATTCTAGTGGAAAACCAATTGTTTGATTTTTTTTTTACTTATTATAATCTATCATTAAACCAAAGACAGTTCAGTGTATGGTGTAACAGCTTCTAAAAATTTATCCAATAAATAATAGAAGTGTAATTTTTTTTTTCTTTAAGTAAATGTATGCTAAATCCTTAAAATCCTTAGTTACCACATTATATAATTTATTACTCTATACAGGCTTAAACCTGCTTTATATTTATATATATATATATATATATATATATATATATATATATATATATATTATATATATATATAATAAATAAAGTTTGATATCTGTATTGTTTAAATATATGTAATAAAATCTTATATATATATATATTGATTTGTGTATTGCATATATATATATATACATATATATATATATATTGTAATGATCACACATACTGTGATCACACATGTGTACATTTCATATATATATCGCATAATATTAAATGTGAGTTTTTGTATAAGTAAATTAATACATAGAAATTGGATAATAAATGTAGGGAAAAAAAAATTTATTTTAAGATAGTGTCAATTAAAAAATCAAAATGGTTGTAGTTGAGGAAGGAATTAAAGAAAGTGAAGGAAGATAAGCAACCAATATTCTTATCTTTCACCTTCCAAAGTTAACTTTTTAAAATTTTTAAAAATAATAAAATTAAGGGAATCTTAAAATAGGATCATCGAAAGTAGATCATCAAGTCTTAAAGAGAAAGTAAATAAAAAAAAGGGTTTAATGATCGTAGAATTATCAATCTTAAAATTCAGTCACAGTTATAAATAAAATAGATTTACAAAAAGATAAAGATCATCTTTTCAAACTACACATGTGAACGTATGAAATATATGTATGGCTATGTGAAGAAAAGAAAGGGGGTATAAATAAGAAAATTATTTTATTAAAGATAAATAAAAAAATCAATATTATGGAAGTAAATAAAAAAAGAAATAAAAAAACAAGAAGAAAATTTATGTACTTTGTGAAAGTAAAATAAAGTTGTGAAATGTATTTAATGACATTCCAATGAAACAATCAAAGAAGATAAGACAAGGATTCCGGGACAATAAAGTAAGAAGTTGTGAAGGAAAGGAGCCATGTTTGAGTTTTTCTTGAGTCGACTGAGCTGAAAGATAAATTAGTTTAAGAACTGTTTTTTTATATATGAACCAAATGTACCAAGAATTTGAAGCATCGAGAATGCAGGGGTAAGGGGCTACAAACGGACACCAGTTGATCCATGTCTGCCTCGGATGTAATGTCATCTCACCCATGAAGTAATATGAGTGATAGCGCCTGCATGATTGTTCATCTTCCCTGTCATTGAAGCTGCAAAGAATACGACAGAAGTAAGCTTCATGAAAGAATCTGAGCTGGATCCCAAGAACTACCATCTCTCTAAAAGAAGTGAAATAATCTACATGATGGTTCGCTAATTATTCGTCGAAGTCCAGAAAAACCTAGGTAATTAAACTTTAAATATATCACGAGTGCACACACTTTCTTAAAATGGCCAAAAGAAATTATAATGCAATTGAAAAAAATGTAAATCTTAGTGAACAAATAATCAGTAGGTTTTCTATAACAAATAATACGTGGAGAAAGGGACTCTAAGCTAAAGAATATATACATCTAAATTAAGAACAATTATCATTCAGGGTGAAGGGTTAAATTAATATAATCTGTGTTATTTTAATGATTTCTTGTTTTATGTTTAAATATTATATTTTAATGTGTATTGAATGTATTGTATTAAACAGTATTTATTTATGAATAGATCTTACATCTCATCTTTCCTTCTTCACCATACTAATTAGAATGATATACCCATAATGCTTATTAAATGTTAAGTAGACATTAATTCTAGTAAAAGGTACACATGTCAATCAAGTACAGTAATATTAAATCTTGAAAATTTTATAAATATTTCAAGCGCTGGATTGCAGCCAAGAAGTGTCTAATCAGAAAAATAATACTGGAATATTACATTGGTAATCTCAGTGTTCAATCAGGAATATAGACTTAAATGATTAGTCTATATTGGCTTCTTGCTTGACATAACAGTCGTATCGATCGTACAAGAGTAAGTTAGAAGCTTTTGTCACGGTCGAAAAGGTAATTCTGTTACACTTTGGGGGCCAAGTCCGGGATTGATTTGCTGTACAATTATTAGTCACGTGTCGGGTAGAATTTCATTGAAAAAAATTATTCATATACAAATTAATTAAAAAAAAAAGTTAACTTGGTGAGAAGCAAGGATGAGAGGGAGTGTTTTTTTTCTTTGCTTTATAGTTAGTTATCTATGTTTCAAAGTCACATGTGTAGTAGAAAAGAGAAGGGAAGGGGAAAAAATTAACTTTGTGAAAATCTCTTGAAGTTTTTTTTGTTTATATTTACTGTTAAGGTAAAAGAAAGAGAAAAAAATTATGTTTAGATATCTGTATACTTAGAACGACATAATATATTTGTTATCTTTACGCACTTGCGATCAAATAAAGAGAAATGTATTGAAATCTAATATAAATTAGGAATAGATTTTAAAAAAAAAAATGTTTTATTGGTAAGTCATAAATATAGTGAGATAAAAGTATATCAGTGAAATCTATATAAATTTTATATGTGTCTTACACAATGACCGAATATATATTATCTCTACGTAATTGCGATCAAATAAAGAGAAATACATTGAAGTTTAATATAAATTGGGAATAGATGTTGAAAAAAATTTTTTATCAATAAGTCATAAATATAGTGAAATAAAGTATATGAGGGAAATCAAAATAAATTATATACGTGTCTTATTTCAAACAGTCGTAGTGGGTTAGAAATTATCGATAAATCCTAAATATAATGAAATAGAATATATTAGTCAAATCAAAATAAATTATATATGTGACTTATATAATGACCGAATATATATATGTTATCTCTACATAATGGCGATCAAATAAAGAGAAATATATTGAAATCTAATATAAATTGGGAATAGATTTTGAAATTTTTTTTATCGATAATTCATAAATATAGTGAGATAAAGGATATCAGTGAAATCAAAATAAATTATATAGTGTCTTATTTCAAACAGTCATAGTGGAATAGAAATGATCGATAAATCTTAATTATAGTGAAATAGAATATATTAGTCAAACCAAAGAAACTATATACGTGCGTTATTGTAAGGCGTTGTAATAAAATAAATTTATCGATAAATATATACGTAGTAGAGTAGAGGGTAATAGTCAGGAAAATAGACATATCAGGAAGAGGAAATGAATCTAAGGCAGGTAGGCAAAGAATCTGAGCAGGTGTGGTTGGGATTAACTGGCGTACCAAATACCAATCATAAAAGAAAGAAATTAAATTAGCAAATAGAAATAAACGGGTAAAGGACGAAAGAGAATCAGTATAGTGAAAATATATATTAAGAATTACTTCATAAACTTAAAAGTAGATTCATGCACACGAGAGCAAAAACAAAGATGGATGTCCAAAGTGACGGAGAGGGAAGTATTACTAGTAAAAAACAAGTTGAACAAACCGAAGATTTGAGTAATGATAGGGGAATGGAAGATAGTAATGAATACAAAAAGGGTTGTAATGTAGAATGCCATGATGTGATGAGTATGTTAAAAGAAATATTAAAAAATCAGCAACAATTTTCCAAAGAATTAAAAGAAAGAGAGAAGCAAAGGGATGAAGCGAACAAGGAAATGATGGACGAGTTATGTGAACAACTAACTAAAAGCCTCAATCAGAAAATGGAAGAATTAAATGAAGATTTTAAACAAACCTCGTGTCAAATGGTGATCGCAAATAAAAGGTTGAATAGCCAGGCTGAGATACCTGAAAAATTTAAGCAACAAATTATGGGAAAGTGGGATAGTGCAGCGCAAGAAATTAGAGGGGAAATAAGTGAAAAGGTGACTGATGTGTACGATAGAGTAGAAGTAGTATGCCAGGAAATAGAGGATTTCAAAGTAGAACAGGGGGAGAAAATTGCGGTGTTAAAGGAGGAAAACGAAAGAGGAATAGAAGAATTAAGGCTAGATGTAAATCAGCTAGCAGTAGCAATAAAGAAATTAAGGTCAAAAGTAGAGAAAAAGGAGAATGAATTAGAAAATCTAGGGATGAAATAAATAAATAATAATAATAAACAAAAAAGCACAAGCAAATGTGTGCAAGCAAGTAGTGAAGATAATAATGTGGAGCAAATGATTATAGGCACCAAAAGAAAAACTGTCGAAAAAGTTGCCGAATTAATTAATGCGTTCGATAGTACTAGGCCAAGTTACATGGCTGAAGATCGAGGATTCAAAACCCCTTCTAAAGATCCGAATGTAAATGTGGGTCCATCTAACTCTCATCAGAATTACTGGGAAGGAAATAAGGAGAGAAGATTTTCTGATAGAAATAAAGTGTCCAGACTGATGGAGAGATATTCGAATGGAAATTATCCAAAAGGACACAGAGACTTTAATAGACATAGAGATAGTAGTCCATTTTTCAGCACCAGAGGATATATGTCAAACAAAAGGAGTAATAAAGAACCTCCAGATAAAAACTAATTTAAAAGAAACCTAACACGATGGATATGTCAACTTGATCGAATATTAATGGCCCTGGATTTCGAGAATGGTGGATGACTTATAAAAGGTAATAAAAAAAAAAAATAAAAAAAAACAACAAGGCAGGAAAAATAAAATAGAATAATAACTGAAGTTTACTATATCTACATCAACCATTAGTATAATAAAACCCTTCTCATAAGGCTGCCATTGAGATAGCCAAAAGAATTTTAATTTTAATGTATGATCTGTAAGTCTGCAAATGCAGCTAAAAATAATAAATAAATGAAGAAAAAAAAAGGATATAGGATGGAACGATAAATAACCAAGCTTATTAAATGGAAAATTAATACGTAATAAAATAAAATAAATAATAATAGCTGTAAAGTTAAAGGGTCAAGGATATATGGTTGAGGTTCTGGATGGAGGCATTTGCATGTGTGTATAGGGAGTATGTATGGATCGCTTCTGAGCTTGGTTAAGCCGTCTCTGCGAATGATGTAAATATACAGGTGAGATATGTGTGTTAAGTTTTAAATAATGTAGCATCAGAAAGAATCCTGGGTTCATTATCTGTGGAAGACAGAAGCTCCCAGTTTATTACAAACTCACTATGAATGAGTACGTCAAGAATTTAAAGAATTAATAATTTGTTTTTTTTTATTAATAATGTAGCATCAGTAAGAATCCTGGGCTCATTATCTTTGCAGGACAAAAAAATTTCCCACTTTATTAGGAATTACATTGAGAATAAAAGTATAAAGAATGAAGACTTTCGTATTTTATTAAGTTGAACAAACAGTAGAAATGTTGGTTATGTTAAAGTCTTCCGTAGGGATTAAAGTGGTTTGATTAGGGCAGATCGATTGGATTGAATATGTATAGCTGTTGCCTAGTTGTCTCTCCATGATTATCTCACCAAAGAAATTTAAATATTAAAAATTAAAATGGCCTTCACATCAGAGTTCACTAGATTTTAATTCTTGAAAATTAGGAAGCGGTGTAATGTGATGATCACACATACTGTGATCACGCATGTGTACATTTCATATATATATCGCATAATATTAAATGTGAGTTTTTGAATATGTAAATTAATACATAGAAATTGGATAATAAATGTAGGAAAGAAAAGAAATTTATTTTAAGATAATGTCAATTAAAAAATGAAAATGGTTGTAGTTTAGGAATGCAATTAAAAGCAGAATCAATTATAGTAATTAAAGAAAGTGAAGGAAGGTAAGCGACCAAGATTCTTATCTTTCACCTTCCAAAGTAAACTTTTTAAAATTTTAAGAATAGTAAAGTTAAGGGAATATTAAAATAGGATCGTCGAAGTAGATGATCAAGTCTTAAAGGGAAAGTAAATAAAAAAAAAAGTTTAATGATTGTAGAATTAACAATCGTAAAATTCAGTCGCAGTTATAAATAAAATAAATAGATTTACAAAAAGATAAAGATCATCTCTTCAAACTACACATGTGAATGCATGAAATATACGTAGGGCTATGTGAAGGAAAAAAAGAGTGTATTAAAGAGAAATAAAAAAAACCAATATTATGGAAATAAATAAAAAAGAAATAAAAAAACAAAAATAAAATTTATGTATTTTATGAAAGTAAAATAAAGGTGTGAAATGTATTTAATGACATTCCAATGAAACAATCAAAGAAGATAAGAAAATGATTCTGGGACAATTAAGTAAGAAGTTGTGAAGGAAAGGAGCCATGTTTGAGTTCTTCTTGAGTCGGCTAAACTGAAAAACAGATTAGTTTGAGAACTGTTTTTTTTATATATGAACCAAACTAACCAAGAATTTGAAGCATCGAGAATGCAGGGGTAAGGGGCTACAAAAAGATGCCAGTTGATCCATGCCTGCCTCAGGTGTAATGTCATCTCACCCATGAAGTAATAGCAGAGATAAAGCCTGCATGATGGTTCACCTTCCCTGTCATTGAAGCCGCAAAGAATACAACAGAAGTAAGCTGCATGAAAGAATCCGAGCCGGATCCCAAGAACTATCATCTCTCCAAAAGAAGTGGAATAATCTACATCATGGTTCGCTAATTATTCGTCGAAGTCCAGAAAAACCTAGGTAATTAAACTTTAAATATATCATGAGTGCACACACTTTCTTAAAATGGCCAAAAGAAATTATAATGCAATTGAAAAAAATGTAAATCTTAGTGAACAAATAATCAGTAGGTTTTCTATAACAAATAATACATGGAGAAAGGAACTCTAAGCTATAGAATATGTACATCTATATTAAGAACAATTATCATTGAGGGTGAAGGGTTAAATTAATATAATCTGTGTTATTTTAATGAGTTCTTGTTTTATGTTTAAATATTATATTTTAATGTGTATTGAATGTATTGTATTAAACCGTATTTATTTATGAGTAGCTCTTACATCTCATCTTTCTTTCTCTACCATACTAATTAGAATGATATACCTATAAGGCTTATTAAATATTAAGTAGACATTAATTCTAGTAAAAGGTACACATGTCAATCAAGTACAGTAATATTAAATCTTGAAAATTTTATAAATATTTCAAGTGCTGGATTGTTTTTTAAGTAAATTATTCTTATGAATGAGTATCCAGTAGCCGAGAAGCATTTTATCAGTAAAAATAATACTGGAATATTACATTGATAATCTCAGTGTTCAATCAGGAATATAGACATAAATAATTAGTCTATATTGGCTTCTTGCTTGACGTGACAGTCGTATCGATCGTACAAGAGTAAGTTAGAAACTTTATTATGGTCGAAAAGGTAATTCTCTTACAAAAATATATATAATATATATATATATATATATATATATATATATATATATATATATATATATATATATATATTGAACAGGGTTCGAATGTTACATTCGAAACACCGGTTTCTTAGGCAGAGAAGAACATACTCGGAGAGTATGTATGCCCAAACGATAGCTATAAAGTATATAACTAGCGTTACATTTCCAGGACATAGCTTCTTCTTGGCTGTTGAGGTCAACACCAAGTTCAAAGCACTTTTTTTGTTTGTGTATAAACACGGGCACCAGCTATCTATTCAAGGATGAATAAATAACGCACTTTGAGCAATGGCCATTAACTCAACACTTAAATCCACGACTAGCTCAGCTGTTTGTAATCACTAATAGATTATACATAATTAGTGGTTAAAAGACTTGATAAAGAATTGTAAAAGGAATTTATAAAAAGAATTGTAAAAGAATTGATAAAAAGAATTGACCGACAAATAAAGTTTAATTTTAAAGACAATTTATTAACTAACATTTATTTACTAAATTTAAACATTTTATAATTCTAATAAAAACACATGCATATTTTTAAATTAACATTTCTAAATAGTTTAAATATTTCTATAGATTTAATAACAGAACACTCTAATTTAACTAATAAATATTGATATAATGATCACTCACATATTAACTCATGTACACACATAATAATAATAAAGTATTACATAGCAATTAAAATTTAATCACACATATCAATAGTTCATTTATGTATGATATAAAGTTCATATAATTAGACTCTTGAAAGATTCATACGAATTAATGCAATGCAATGGCTATTACAGTATAAACAAAATAAGCAAATGTTTTTACCTAGGCTTTTGAATGTAGACGTAGAATTTTTTTCTCTTTGGTGGCTGCTTTCGGTGAGGATATTTCCATTATGAATGCTTACCAGCCAGCTGAGACATTTCCTTGCTGAGTTTTCTGATTTTCACGATTATTACTATCGGAAACAAATAGATACTGACGGAGATTTTTTAAGATGTTAAGCTGACATTATTTCACGGGCAGATCTGCTGTTTTCTAGGACATCTGGGCTGGAGATAAACATGCATTCCTAAGATCTTCTCAACACTGCATTTTGTTTGTTAACTGCTCAATTAATTTCTGAACTGCACTCACTCAATAAATTTGTGAACTGACCCACTGTCTGATAAAAAAGTGTATTTTTACCTGTGACATGTTGTCATTGTAATATCTCCTTCAAAGATCTGTTGTCAAAATTCCAGTGATAGTCATTTGATGAACGTGTTTTGGAAGATTGCTTAATTAGTAATAGCCATGCAAAACATATTGTTTTATATTAATTAATATCTAATAGCCATTGTTGTGTTTTTTAATGATAATCTTCTTTAACTTTCATTTTTTTATAATAACATTTATTCTATTGTTGACAATCGCACATATATACACACATATATTACTTTTAACATTATTTTTTTCTTTAATTAAACTTGAATGAAAAGAGATTTGTATGTTTTAACTTTTTAAATTATATTTTTACGAATACTAATAAAAAAAAACTCTTTATTTCCTTTTGTAAACCTTTAGTTTCATTTCTCAAACCAAGACTCCATCTCCCCTCTTTTGATTAATCAATTGTAGCTTTTTATTTCAAAACTAATGCTAGAAAACTATTTGATTCTTATCTTTTTCGAAAACAAACTGCAATAAACTCTTCAATGTTTAATTTTATGTTTTTTCTTTTATGAACGATTATTTTAATAATATAATTTTAGATAAAATTATATGTGCCTATATCAATATAGGTACAATATATATAAAATGTGTGTGGAATTTGAACTCAAACTTTCACATAACATGGGTTTTGAGCATTCCATCATCAGATTTTTAATAAAATGGAAGGCTGAAGTGTTATGAGTTGAAATATTTTGAAACCTGTCCATTAAAATATGAAGATTGGCTATCTTAATAAGAAGCTGAGCACTGATTGTATATATGTATGGAGATGGTAATCTGGACAAACTGATGAGTGCTGGTTTAGCATGAAATATATAAATTGGAGATTATTTATTATTTCAAAATGTGTGTAATCAAGTGGATGAGCAATATGAGAGGACATGAAGAGTTGAAAGTCATGTGAAAGTCTGAGTTTGAATCCCTTAATATATAACATGACTAAGTTTTTACACTAAAATAATAAGTATATTGAAATTATTCTTTATTAACATTCTGAATGAAACAAACATTCAAGTTGTCATTTTATTTTTGTTTTCAGTTGCTGTAAATGTTCAACATTGAGTTTAAGATGAAATTTATTTTTACTTATCAAAAAATAATAAATTTGATTTCATTTGATATATGCATATTCTAAATACAATGTGTTATGTGTTGAAAAAGCAGAGTACAACTGCAATTAGATAAAGAATAGCAAAACAAGCTATTACAATGTTTTCAAAAAAAGGATTTGGAAAATATAGTGGTTATTTTATCTCTATTCTACTTTTATATATTAACACTATACAAATGAAATATATTCTATATGTTGACATTTTATATCTGAAAATATTTATAAATGTTAAGTATATAATCAAAACAAAGATTACATGACTATTATTTTCATTTTCAAAAATCAATAAAATCTTCAATATATGACTTTTGATTTTAAATTGTAAACACATAAATATGTATTTCTTTTAAGTCTAATAAATTATACTTTAAAAGTTTAAAGTTTTTTACCACTTTTTTTACAATATTATAATAGTTTTCACACTCACTAACCGTTATAATTGCAGTTATTACATTGGAAGCTGAGCTTCTAAATAGCTTCAGGATAAAATTGCATTGTCCAAAATTATATTGTTGTATTTAAAAAAAAAAAACATTTTTATTCAAAATAAATTAATTTAAATTTCTGATTTCTAATAGTTACTGCACAATTATTGTACAGAAATAATTTTGAGTTGTAATAATTTTGCAAACAAATATATTTTTGATAATTCAAACTATTTTCTGCAATCAATGTTGTAAAATTAGTGATATCAGGAGATATCAAAAAATGAGACAGTCATCAAGGTGGAGTTAAAGCCTTCTTATCTTACTAAAATTTTGAATTTCTGGCCATCTATGGAATTTTTTCAAACTAAAATTTTACATTATATATATATATATATATATATATATATATATATATATATATATATATATATATATATATATATATATATATATATATATATATATAAATAGAGAGAGAGAGAGAGAGAGAGAGAAATATGCATATTTAAAAATAAAATTTGTGAAAAGTCTCAATAGGGAGGAATAATTTTAAAAATATGTAAGGCTAGATTGGTCCCATAGTTAAAAGCAATAATTATTTTGAACTAATTAATATGTTGGTTTGAGTCAACCTAGTTAAAACTGATTGTTATTTATTACATTGTGGCCACAAAAATCAAGAGAATTAGTATGTAAATAAAAAGGAAACTTGTAAATAATATTTTTTTAATTTTCTATTGTGTCTTTTGACAAACAAATTTATATAAAATTTACTTACTTCTAATTAACTAATTTTATTTCTTTGGTGGGTGGGTATTTTTTCCCACGATAAAACCATTTAGACATTTAAAAATAAATTATCCTCCTTGCAAATATAGATGCATCAAAATTACGTACAAATTTGTATTTATAATGTACAAATAATTACTTATTACAAAAATAACTTTGAATCAATATTTGAGTTTTATTGTAAATCAGATAATAACAATCCTATTTTTATATTATAATTTTGAAAATTGTAATCAATACATAAAAATACTAACAAAGAGCTGATTTCACATTAACATGACCAGAACATTGCAAGACATTTAAACAATGTAATTTAAAAATGTGCATTATTGCATAATCAGTGTTTCAACAATTACATTATTTTATATATGATATTTATTATATGGCTTACAAATTATGGAGTTTTGGAAAAAAAGGAAATGTAATTTCATTTGGTATATGATAAAATGTTATATATTTTTTATTTTTGCAAAATACATAAGTAATGCAGGCACAGGTCTTGATAAATGTGAAATCTTCCACCATCACACTATCCTCAGGTCACCTCTGGTCATGAGATTAGGACCATTGAAATTTTGTTTTGAATGAAAGAACCTCTTAATGATATGGTGTTCCTGATTGTGAATATATCTTAACTTTTAAAGATGACTTCAAGTGAAAATCTTTTGTATTTTTTCTTTACCATATTTCTGTATTCATATAATAAGTATTTGTTAGATTAATACTACTGAGAAAATCAAATTATTTTTTTAATTAAATTTTGGTGGATGGAAGAGAATGGTTTTTTCATTTTTCTCTCATTTAATCATGATATTTACTGAAGAAATGTTATCACATTTTTTCACTCTCCTATTATTTCTTTGATCTTTTCGGTTATCTGTTTTTTTTTTTCAATATAGATTGTTCTATATAGTCACTTCAATAATGTTTTTATTTGCAGTTATCATAATATGTTCAATTTGCCTTTGAAAATTTTGTCAAATGATCCTTATGTTATGGTTTTCTTAGGCAGAAAGAAAGAGGGAGAGAGAAAAGAAGATAAGGTTTTTAGGTATAACTAATATCTTTTAAATAATTGTGTGTAAGTTTCTTCACTCCAGTCTTATATTATCTTTGAGATATCTGAGACTTTTTTTTTGTTTTTCCTCACTCCAGAAGTTATCCATGATTGCCTGTTTATAATTTTCATATGTGATTGTGGTATATATCAGTCGATTCTACCATTTCCACGAAGCAAGTTTTAAATTATGCTTTTGTGCTGCTACATTTTTTTTTTTATTAGTGAATATATACAATGTAAAAAATCATATTATTTAGAATTTAACAGGATTTTACCTATTCTTCTCCAATGATATGCATAGTCATTAAGTTATTTATTTCACTGTTATTCAATCCCTTTCCAATAGATAATTGATATTTAATGTGCTTTGTCTTCTTTCATGAAATTTATTAGTCTATTTCTCTTGAATAACATAACCACAGTCTACTTTGTTTTTAAATTTTTGCCATCCACATTAATTGCTAAAGTTTAGATATGTTTTTAAATCTCATCTTCAAATTCTTGTATTATTCCTTTCATTTTTTTTTAAATATTTTCTATATAATGGTATTTTCAGTTTTCTACTCTATTTTTTCTTCTATACGAAAATATTTTGATCCCATTCTATATGACATTTTATCAATTTTTTTTGCTAGTTCTATTTTTTTTTTTCATCTGAAATTTATTTTTTAATTTTTTTATGATGTTTTTTACCAGAATTTTGTATTGCTTTCCAATATTAATTATATTTAAATTTTATTTAAACGTTTTGTATTACTTCTTTTAATTCATCCTTCGTTTAGATTTTTTTCCCTTCATTTCTTGTTACAGTTGATGATAATTATCAATTACTGTGACATTGTACTATGATAACCAGTTTTATTTATTTTAACAATTTCATATCAATATCACTTTATATGATTTTTTGTAATTCTTTTTTATAATGATAAGTTTTAATCTTCGTTATATTTTTATAATCATCTAAAATAGGTAGATGGATGTCCAGCCATCATCATCATTTTATCAAGTTTATTTTCTTCATAATTTTTACTTATTTTGATACATTATTTTATATCATATAAAATTAATTTACTCTCATTGTTAAAAATATCGGATGCTTTATTTTGTCTTAATTTATTTCTTACTATTTTAAAAAATGTATATATTATTTTCAGTCAATTTACTACAGGTCTATTACAAACTTTTGTTTTATTCAATTTTACTTTCCATAATTTATTGAATCACTTTTGGTCTAATTCTTTTATTAAAATATTTTATATCAAATTTGAGTTTCTTCAATTTGATATTCAATTGCTGTATAATGACGATGATTTGGCAAATCAGTGATACATATAATTGGATGCAAGGGTTTTCACTTCACTATAAGAGACCCTTAAGATTCCTGATTTAGACTTAAACTGAACAGTGGGTATTCTTGATATCTATTCTATAAGATTTATCACTGTAGCTGTTATTATTATGTGATTATTTTCGTGGGAATTAAATATGGGTAGACTACTCATCAACACATATCAGATAATATGGCATTTTTAAAGCTTTTTCCAAGTCTGTGCTTGAGGCCATAAAATGTCACATTTTTTTTCTTTTTAGTTGTCTGATAATTTGTAAATGAATCATCAGTTGAGGTTTTTTTTGGAGAAATTATGAATATGTGTTAATGAAAATTATTTTTTAGATATTGATAATAACTGGTGATGATCAGATAAAAAATTAAACATTAATCCGTATTTTTCATCAGTGGAAAGCAGTGATTGGTGACTGAAGATAGGTGGTATTAAGAATATTATGATTGTGAATCTAGAGTGCAATTCAATGATGAGACTATTTCCCACCTTCAAATACAGACCAATTTCAAGTGAAGAAAAATAATATGATTTAGAAAAAACAGTTTAATATTAATGGTTTATTGTTGAATATTGTGAAATCATAGTTATTTTTTGTAAAGGGAACATGTATTTTAATAAGCGACAAATATTAAAAATGTAAACAGGATGTGATTTATTATAAATTAAAAAAAATACATCTCTGTGGACATTGATGAGAAATCAGACAGAATGGCAAAATTAATAATTCAAATTAATCAAAGATATCAAATGTTGATAGTCAATTTTTGTCCTAATAAGTTTACATTGTGACAAAGAAAATAGAAGATTTTTACATACACTTAAAATGTTTTTGGTCAGATCATAAAGTATTTTAAAATTTTCATGGCAATATTTAATGTCAGAGTTGGAAAATGATTGAATGATGAAAATGTTATGAACAAATTTGATGATGTTGATAGAAATCAGACGAATACAGAATGATGAAATTCGCAAAAAAAAAAAAGAGAGAGAGAGAGAAAGTAATATATTATAAATTCTTTCTTCAAATAATTCTAATCCAAAAACAAACATGAAAGCATTCAAATAAAAATTCAGGAAAATTTGGATTATACTTTTATTAATATATAGAAAATACGTATTTTGCGGGTTCATCCATGTTAAAAAATTTAAATATTAATATACGATGTTTCGTTTCGACATGATCACACAAGTCATCTACTGGATGTTAAAAGTTAGAATGTCGGTTGTAGAGGAATTACAATCACTGATTTAAAAAACATTAAAGTTCCACCAATAGAAAAATGTTAAATTAAGAATGTTTTAATTTTTAAAAAAATCTTTCCAAATAGGAGGAAGTTTGCATGTATCATCTTGTTTATTGATACAATCTGGTCTTTTAAGTATCTCAATGGCTTCTCTAGTTTTGCACTGGTGGAGATTATCACATCTGGATATGAACCTGGTACTAGAAAAGTCAATTATTTGACCTGAAAATATAATATGGAGTGAGAGTACTGATGATGATGAATGTTGTTTAACTGCATTAGCATGTTCATCTCTCCTAACACTGATGTGACGATTACTCATACCTATGTAAGAAGCTTTACAATTTTTACATGAGATTTGATAAAAACCATGAGATTCAAGAGGGATTGAATCCTTAGGCTTGGTTATTATATTGCTGATATTTTGATGAGTAGAAAACGCTGTATTTATATTATAACTTTTTTAATGCACGCCCAATACTGTCTATAGTTTCTTTTACATATGGAACACAAATCCTAATAGGTGATTTATCATGTTTTTGCTTCTTATTTTGTCCATTTTGAGCTTGAAATAAGGCTTTCTAAATAAATTTATATATATATATATTTCAAGAATGTAAAGTTTCTAATTAACAACATTAGAAAAGAAACTCGGTTAGTGAGGTATAGGATAATGTTAATGTAAATCTGGAAAAATAAAAAAAACTATAGAAAAATAATATTAACCGTTGATATTCCTAATGTAAAAAGCACCTCCAATAAATGAAAATTTGAATTTGTTCATTCTTTAAAATTTTGGCAGATTTCAAATCTTGTTTATACATAACTGATATCAATGTAAGAGAATAAATGATTCTTTACTAAAAATTGGAACAAAAATAGTAAGTACAAAATCAGCAATTCATTAGTAAATTTTTAAATTGAGACAACACAGGTATAAAGTAAAAAAGAAAAAGAAAAATTTTCAAAAGTGGTCTATTCAGAAAAATTAAAAATGTGTAATTCCGTTAAATGATATGAAAAAGCATTAATAATGAAAATGTACAGACACACACACACACATACACACACACGTACGTGCATATATATATATATATATATATATATATATATATATATATATATAACTGAAAAATAAAAAAACAGAAGAGGATAAAAATTTCTAAGAGATAAAATATGTTTGTATTAGAAGGAAAATTGTTTCATCTATAAAAAGAAGAGATGAAAATATATTTTTTTAAAAAAGAAATATAATGAAATGAGTGAAAAATTTCTACAAAAAATATGTAGAAATAAAAACAACTAAAAAAACCAGAAAAGTCAGTAACTGTTGTAGTATCCGCTTATAGTCAAGCATGTTAAATGAAGAGAAAAAACATGTAATTAAATCTATAAAAAAGGTAAGGGTTTAAGAAATTGATATAATTATTGATAAAAGAACCAAATAAATGAATGGAAAAAATAATACCATACTTTGTACCATTATTTTAAATGTTAGAGATGTAACAATTTAATGGAAGAATGTAGTCGTAATAGTGATATTTTAAAATTTAATAAAGAGAATATTAGCTATGACTGATTTATCAGTTTTCTTTAGTCCTATATGGAATATTTAGCAAAATAATTACAGTTAGACTATATCAATTTTATATTCAAACGATTAATAGAACATGATAGATTTTAAAATGAATTTATTACAGTGGGTTTTATTAAAGAATTGGCAGGAGGCAGAACCAATAACTATTAATTGCCAGTATGATTTGGAAACACACATATAATTGTACAATCATTTCAGTAGAGATTATACATTTGAGATATAAAGAAGTGTCTCAAAATGTCGTATTCTAAAGAATATTTAACAACACACACAATAGTGATTCGATTACATGGTGACATTAAGAAAATTTATACTAATTAGGATGTATAACAGGGAAATTTCATAATTGAAAATATTTTATAATAATTTTATAAGAAAATAATTTATGAAGTTAAATTATGAGAATAAAATAGAATAAAAAACAAGGCGTTTACTTATATCATTTATATTTTGCAGTTAATGTGATTGTTATGCAAATAATGTTTCAGGGATTCGGGAATAGTTTCAAGAAGTATTAGATGAAATAAATAAAATAGAACTAAAGATAAATACTAAATAACTCAATTAATGTTTAATAAAGAAAATTAAAAAAATCATGAATTAGAAAAAGTTCTATAAATCCACTAATCAATTATTATTACGGGTGGAAATTAAATGTATGAAATTAACTAACTTGGGAAAACACATTTCTCATATATATAAAGTGATACCAAAAAAAAAAAAACAACCTAGATATTTGAAAATAAAAAGTTTTTAATAAATTTGTTATCAGTTCTTACTAATTTAAGACTTGATCATCTATAAATAAAAAAGAAATACAAAGACTTCACACCAATAAGCTAAGTGGGAAGAGATTGTATTGTTTTCATTAACAGGAAATAATCAAATGCATAATTCTAGAGTGAGAAAACAAATGTCATCGACATAGCTAAAAATTAAATGACCTCACATATCGATGTGAATGATGACAATAGACAGACAATTGAAGTTATAAACTTTATTCCAAGAGAGTAAAAGACCAGAAAAATAACAACATATAAATGAATGGATAAAGTAAAAAGGTTTGTTGATAACATATAAAGGAGAAATGCTATGGCTTAGGGGAAATTGTTTAAAGGTGATGAGATTTTTACTGTATAGGAGACTGAAAACAATTGAAAATTATGATAATAATATTTCAATATAAATGATAAAATGGTGTAACTTAGATCATTTATAAAATATTTATACAGACTTCCATCTTTTTGTAACTGTATACTGTACCTGTCAAAATCGTGTGTTCATTAAATAAGACCTAGAATCCAAGCAAAAGTACATCAATCTAGCATGTGCAAGATACATAAGTCAGGAACAGTACTTAACATTAACCTATTTGCCTGTGCTCCAGGGCCTATGGCTATATGAGCAACATTTATGAGGATATTACAAGTTTTCCATTACTTCAGTTGCAGCAATGAGAACAGGGTGAGCACAGACACTTGGAAATCAATAATATATTCAAATAATTAATTAATAATTTATACGGAATATAACAATTAAAGAACGGTACATACTATTGCTTAATATTATTTAGTAATCAGAACGGGAATAATATTCAAGGCAACATTAAACAAAAGGGAGTTTAAATAATAATACTAAATAAAATCTCATTTAATTAGGGAACCATATAACACAATCAAATAATTAATACTAGAGATTCCGGCAATGAATGAAAAATACTGTAATACAGAGAAATGACATAATATAAATTTATTAATTAAATGATTAAATGTGGTAATTTAATGATTATAAATAAAACAAAAGATATGTGTGTAGTATGTCTGTACAATTATTATTACAAATTTGACTATGATTTCATTTGCAATTATGCGCTTCTTTGGATTAATTAAATAGATCATTTGTGATGTTACATAAGTATATAAAATATTTGTTTTAATATAAAAAAGTTAGTTGGTGCGGTTAATATATATATAATTGGTGTTTGCGCTTAATATATATATATATATATATGGTTGGTGTGGTTAATATGCCAAAGTTATGGGATAAATTGATTGAATAAGCAATAATAAATTACATCTTAAACATTATCCAGACACCAAGAATTCACACTAACGGATTTGATTATAACATTGTATATATCGCTTAAATGGGCGGGGGTAAGATGGTTCAGCCTAAAATATCAGCAATTATATAATCTGACCTAAAGAATTAAATAGAATGTGTGGTGAAAAGCATATAGGCTTACAGATAACGTTTAAAGTGTATAAATAAATTAATAATAATAAAGGCGGTATTACAGTACAATTTACAATCGTATATATGAATGAGGTCACTTAAAACTTTCTGGGTGGCTTTGTCATATTTGCACAAAGTTGAGAATATGTCTGCATGATGGCCAAGAACATATCTCTAAAAATGGTTGGCACAAGATAGCATGTTGGGACGGTTTATTTATATTTTCTATACATGTATCCGTTAGAAGTGCGTGAAGAGATACCTAGAAAGAAAAGCATATACTTTGAGAGGGATAATGTGGATTGGGTCCAGGCATTCTGAAGATCCCACAGTGTATGGAAAAGCAAGGAAAGCAATGAATTAAACGATTGTAATGATACCTCAATAACACAATATATAGATAGTCCATACCACTAATGGCTACGATAAACTAATAAATACTTGTTTAAAATAGTATTCTATCTGGCGTAATGGAATTCCTGAACACAAACCAATCACGGGTGATCAACTAATATCTAAGAAAATAGAAAATGGATTAGAATATAAAGACTAAAGGAATAGATTGTTTTCTCCCACACTTCTAAAACATCTTCTTACATTTCTATAAGCGATCAATGCATGTATAACTTACTATATTAATTTACAAAATAAAATCATAGATCACACATAGACAGGTGATACATTAAATTCACTTCTCTTGAGATTTAATTAAATAAATTGGTAAAACATATTTCAATGATTAGATAAGGATTGACTTTATAATTAATTAGGATAGCTAAGTACAGACATTAAAGCATTACCTGCCATTTAAAAGTAAACATCATTATATAAAATAATCGGTATAAAACCAAATGAGTTTATAATAATTAACCTTAAAATAAATTTACATCTCCCCCTATTTAACAGGAGAAACTATTTAGCAGCGAAGGTTAAACTTACTCGCTGGGTTGGATACTAACTTGGCATTTTAAGAATAAATAAAAATACAAACCAAGAGAAAATAAAATTCAATCTAAATTGCCACACCAAAATTTAAGAACTTAATAGAGAATTAGAATAAATTGTGCAGATATTATTTAATTTTACAAAATAGATTTTAAGAATTAAATAAAAAAAGTCTTACAATATAATTTTAAATAAAATTTATACTAAATAAGAGTTCACTAGTTGACAGAAATGTAGACATTTTACCTTATCCAATTTGCTGACATGACTCAGGCAATAGATGGATCATGATCATGTACTGTTTTTGGCTGGTAACAAGCATTGGTAGAGATTTATAGTTCACTTACAGGCAATCATCTTCTTTGAACAGTTCATTAAATTTGGTCCAGATGCTTTGGGCTTAAGCATCATGAGTGGGGAGATGAGAGTCCCAGAGGTACAGGAAAGCAAACAGCCACTTCTTTTACCCAACATTATTTATTTCACAAATTAAACTAGCATGAAATTATGTTAGCAGTCTGATATAAAACCTAGAACAAGAATATCTGATAACCAACAATTTAGCTTTTTATACATAATGCAAATATTTAAAGATTGCTGCCTTAAGAAAATATATTTGATTCATTTCGCACATATCTAGAAACTGGACATGATCTTTTGTTTACATTACATTTTTGTTTAGATGTTAATTTGATTAAATTCCTACCAGCCTTTGTTTCAAACTCAGTACACTTGTTTGAGATTCTAATTTGACCTACATTTTCATATATGGTATAAAAACAGCAATCAGTAGGAAAGTGAAATTTAAGAAAATTGACCTACATTCCCATATATGGTATGGAAAGACTGATCAATTAGCCAAATAAAATGTAATTAAAGAATCTTTGGTATTTATAACATTTTATACATTTTTTAGAATGATACTACTCACCAAGATTACAAGACTTAATGACTACATTATGTGACTTAAATGTCCATTTTATTTTATAAAAATTATTAGTAATTTTTTTAATTTATATATATATATATAAGATTATTTATTTATTCTACACATATATATATATATATATACACACACAAATAAATGGCATAAAAAATTAATTTTTTTTGATATACACAAATAAATGGGCATAAAGAATTTTTTTTTTTTGATATTCATAAAAAAAACAAATTCCCTTTTTATAATTAATTTACCATAAATATTTAGAATTTGTAGAGATGTATTTAGATTCATATATATATATTGAAGCTGGAAATATAGTACATATTTTTGCTTCACCTAGTGCCAATGTCATCAACACTAGTATGGGTTTGAACCCAATCTTGTATATTAACTGTCACCCATCTCATAATAGGTGGTAGTATATTTATGATCAATATTATAATATCTTATATAATTTATATTTCATTAATTTATATTATGATTAAATACTAATCTTTTTTATAATAACATTCCCCTGACATCTATATCTTGTGTATGGTTGGATTCGATGTACTTTTGCTTGGATTATTGGTCTTGTTGAATGAATACCCAATTTTGACCAGCACAATATATACACACCTGGGTCTCTTTATGTATGGAATTTTTTAATGCGGTTTTGAATTTATGCGATCCACGTTTCCTCTTCATATATTTTTATACAGTTTTCTTTTATGCAATAAAGAAGTTTATATTTCATTTAAAATTGGGATTTCTCCATTTTATACACATGCATTAAATTTTATATACTTTAAATGCCTGTTGGGAAAAGTTTGGAAATAAATTTAGATATCATAAAAGTTTTAGAAAAAGATAATGAAACAGAAGTGTAACATGTTGTTTCACAGGAAAAATAATTCGAGAAAGTCTTCAACTTTCTAATCAATTGGGAAATTATTTTTTGTTAATGACACAACTTTTGAACTAAATTCCAATGAGAGCTAAATATTTGTATGTCTGTGTTATGTATGTGTATGTTTATATTTTCTTTTATACACATATATACATGGATACACTTTTAACCAGAAAAAAGTTACAAGTAAAAATAGTTAAGAACATTTAATTTCTACTTAAAAAGTTTTTAAATATTTTTACTTGTAACTTTTTTCTGTCTATAAGTTTATCCATGTGTTTAAAAGAAAATTTAACCATTAATCATTATTAACACACTCATAGAAGTGATATATATATATATATATATATATATATATATATATATTATATATATATATATATATATATATATATATATATATATATATATATATATACATAGTGTACTCTCTAAAAACTAGACATAGCACTCTGGATATTGCAAGCTGCAAAAAAAATTTGTAAAATTATCATCTCAAAGTTTAATTACTGATTACATTGTTGACAGAAAACCATTAACAAAGCACTAGGGTGAAGTTGATGCTAATTGTATTTCCTCTTGTGATGAATCTGATGTCTTACCAGTTCACAAACGAACCACATATTGTCAAATAGTGATCATGATTAAAATATGTAAAAAATGTAAAATAAATTACACATAAAACATATTGTTTTGAATAAAATTAAATAGTTAATTAAAAAAAGTAAAAAAAGTTTGTCTTGTATCAATTTTTTTCAAATATTTGAAATTTTTTATTAATCATACTTTATTTCCTTATTAATTTTTATGCAAATTTTAAAGTAATTTTAAGTAGTTGTTTTGCTTTTATGCAATTTTTGAAAATTTTTAAACCTATCCTACATTTTTCAAGGTAGGTTAAGTGTATTTTTGTGCAATTTTTTAATGTGGGTTTTCTGTGGAACCTATCTGCTACATAAAAAGATACCCAGGTATATATATATATATATATATATATATATATATATATATATATATATATATATATATATATATATATATATATATATATATATATTATACACTATCACCTATCACTAGTTACTGTTGCTAATTACAGGTGAGTTGGGTTCAAACCTGTATTAGTAATTATATAATTAACAAAAAGTAAAGCACAAATATGTAGAACCATATTTACAGCTTCAATAGTAGTATGAAAACTGAATATATATATATATTTATTTGAATCTTATATATGAAAACTGAATATATATATATATTTATTTGAATCTTTCATGTTAATGAAGCAAATATAGATTTAAGAAATGTATTGAATCAACTACAATTTACACTCTGTGTTTGAATGTTAATTACTATATTATAGTGGTGGGAAAAGTTTTTATAGCTAAGAATGATGATCAGTACTCACCAAACTACTCCTAGTAATAAGAAAAAAGTATTTTATGTATCAAGGGCATTCTCATTTATTTACTTAAACAAATTGAATTCCCAAAGATGGAACTCAAGAATATTATGATTTTATAAAATGCAAAAGCACAAATTAATGTAGATAGGACAAATATTTAATGTTAATAATAGAAATCATTCATTATCACTTAATCTTTATCAACTTTTCTTAACAAATGGTCAATAATCAATGGCCATATTCCCATATGTAGAGAAACTTCATGTGAAATAGTTATCAATGTTACAACAGTTAATATATAATCAGATTAAATACTGAATAATATTTTGTAGTATTAATTATTTTGTTCATAAATTAGAATGGCTCATTAAATTTATATATATATATATATATCAACTGTCACCACCAATTTTTTTTATCCAAAATAGCGTTTACTTAGGCAATATTCTTATATAAGTTTCACCATTTCCAAAAAAAAAAAAAAAAAAATCTACAGGTTTGTTTAATAATATATATTTTTTACTATTAGAATTTAATTTAATACAATATTTCTCTGATTGAAGTTTTTTACCATAGAACTTTTAATTAAAGCAGCTGTTGATGTCAATTTATACTAATTGTGGAGCTGGTTAGGTTTTTTTTTTTGCTTTTTATTCAGACATTTTACAATAGCTAATTAACTTTTTTTTTTAAAGATTGCACATTTTTATATTGAGAAATTCAGATGCTTTGCATATCTAAACCAAGGCAATAAACCTAAAGCATGTGCGATTGAAAATGCTATAGGTTTATTGCCTTAGTTAATATTGCTTATATAATCAATGTGCATTAAATAAATTTATAACTAAACCGAATTAGTTATTTTTCCAAGTTCAAAAAATTTAGTTGTCTCCTTTTTCTTTTTTCTATCTCAAAAAACCAAAATGTATTAAAAATTATACCTGTTCTTTATATATGCTTCTTATCACCTCTGCACTTTTGTTTATCAAAAAAGAAACAGATCACTATTATTTTTAATTAATACTATTTTTTTTCATTACATTATCAGTTCAGTTAATTAGGTTATTAAATAAATTTTGATAAACAAAAAACTAGTTTTTTACATTTATATGTTTTTCCAAAAAAAAGTAAATTCAAAATATATAGTATAAAAGTAAAATTTTAATTATTTTCTGTATCACTTCTTTATAGCTTTGATTGCATTTTTAAAATTCTGCATGGAGAATATATTAGAAAGCTGAAATTCATGTTTATTAACAATTTCTTTCTATACATCTAAAAATGAAATTTCATAAGATATAGATTATTTCTACTCATTTGAAAATTCTTATGAATAAGTAAATATAAGTCAATAAGAAATATTAATAATGAAACTGTTTCAAACTGCTGTTGTTTCTAGTTGCATAGTTTGTTAGGTTGGCCATCTCCATAAAAATTAAGACTGCAAATGTAAATATTCATACTACATTTGCTTGTCTATGTAAAAAAAAAAAAAAAAAATGAATTGAACAATGATATTGACTTCATTGAGAAAAGTTATATTTCTTATTTTTACACACACTCATATATATATATATATATATATATATATAAAAACAATCAATACACGTCCTTGTTTTTATGTCCAAAGTGGCGCTATACCAAAACCGCCGAACAGGAAGATTTGTTTACATAAACGAAAAATCAGAAATTAACACTCTTTCTTGCCCTCCCAGATCAGCGATTTCAGCGGTTTGCTTCCTCAGTGGGAGATAGAGTTAGAAACAGATCTAAACAGCCTCAAGGTTTGCAAAACTTCTATCAGTTGAAGCGATTTTCAGACCGGAAATCTTCAAACCCAGCTAGCAAGCTAGATATTTATATGGGTCTGATGTCAGTTCAGAATCACCATATAATCAAAGTCTCTGCAATATATATCTTGCAAGAAAACCAAAGGTACATTTATGAAAAAACAATACAAGTTAATCATAACCGCTATCACTTGTTATTTATGTCCAAAAGATGGCTATACCAAAACCGCCGAACAAGTGTAAGATTTGTTTTACATAAACGAAAAAGAATCAGAAATTAACTACCTCTTTCATTTGCTCACTCCAAGATCAGCTGTTTCAAGCTGGTTTGCTCCTCAGTGGGAGTAGGTATAGAAACTAGATCTAAAACACTGACTTCAAGTGTTTATGCAAAACGTTTCTATCAGATTGCAAGCGTGAATTTTTCAGACCGGAAAAGTCTTCAAACCCAGCCTAGCAAGCTAGTATTTATATGGGTCTGATCTCAGTTCAGAATCACCATATAATCAAAGTCCTGCAATATATATCATTGCAGAAAACTCTAAAGGTACATTTATGAAAAAAAAATACAAGTTAATCACTACCTGCTATCACTTGTTATTTTGTCCAAAAGATGGCGCTATACCAAAACTCGAACAAGTGTAAGATTTGTTTTACATAAACGAAAAAGAGTCAGAAATTAACTACCTCTTTCATTTGCTACTCCCAGATCAGCTGATTTCAAGCTGGTTTGCTATCTCAGTGGGAGATAGAGTATAGAAACTAGATCTAAAACACGACTCTCAATGTTTATGCAAAACGTTTCTATCAGATTGCAAGCGTGAATTTTCAGAGGAAAAGTCTTCAACCCAGCCTAGCAACTAATATTTATATGGGTTGATGTAGTAAAATCATATAATAAAGTCTCTGCAATATATATATTGAAGAATATATATATATTAGAATGATATATATTGCAGAGACTTGATTATATGGTGATTCTGAACTGATCAGCCATATAAATATCTAGCTTGCTAGGCTGGGTTTGAAGACTTTCGGTCTGAAAAATTCACACTTCAATCTGATAGAAACGTTTTGCATAAACACTTGAGAGTCAGTGTTTTAGATCTAGTTTCTATACTCTATCTCCCACTGAGGATAGCAAACCAGCTAAATCAGCTGATCTGGGAGTGAGCAAATGAAAGAGGTAGTTAATTTCTGACTCTTTTTCGTTTATGTAAAACAAATCTTAACTTGTTCGGGGTTTTGGTATACGCATCTTTTGGACATAAATAACAAGTGATAGCAGGTTACGTGTTAACTTGTATTTGTTTTTTCATAAATGTACCTTTAGAGTTTTCTTGATGATATATATTGCAGAGACTTTGATTATATGGTGATTCTGAACTGAGATCAACCCATATAAATATCTAGCTTGCTAGGCTGGGTTTGAAGACTTTTCGGTCTAAAAATTCAGCTTGCAATCTGTAGAAACGTTTTGCATAAACACTTGAGAGTCAGTGTTTTAGATCTAGTTTCTATACTCTATCTCCCACTGAGGATAGCAAACCAGCTTGAAATCAGCTGATCTGGGAGTGAGCAAATGAAAGAGGTAGTTAATTTCTGACTCTTTTTCGTTTATGTAAAACAAATCTTACACTTGTTAGGGTTTTGGTATAGCGCCATCTTTTGGACTAAATAACAAGTGATAGCAGGTTACGTGATTAACTTGTATTTGTTTTTTCATAAATGTACCTTTAGAGTTTTCTTGCAATGATATATATTGCAGAGACTTTGATTATATGGTGATTCTGAACTGAGATCAGAATATAAATATCTAGCTTGCTAGGCTGGGTTTGAAGACTTTTCGGTCTGAAAAATTCAGCTTGCAATCTGATAGAAACGTTTTGATAAACACTTGAGAGTCAGTGTTTTAGTCTAGTTTTATACTCTATCTCCCACTGAGGATAGCAAACCAGCTTGAAATCAGCTGATCTGGGAGTGAGCAAATGAAAGAGGTAGTTAATTTCTGACTTTTTTTCGTTTATGTAAAACAAATCTTACACTTGTTCGGCGGTTTTGGTATAGCGCCATCTTTTGGACATAAATAACAAGTGATAGCAGGTTACGTGATTAACTTGTATTTGTTTTTTCATAAATGTACCTTTAGAGTTTTCTTGCAATGATATATATTGCAGAGACTTTGATTATATGGTGATTCTGAACTGACATCAGACCCATATAAATATCTAGCTTGCTAGGCTGGGTTTGAAGACTTTTCCGGTCTGAAAAATTCACGCTTGCAATCTGATAGAAACGTTTTGCATAAACACTTGAGAGTCAGTGTTTTAGATCTAGTTTCTATACTCTATCTCCCACTGAGGATAGCAAACCAGCTTGAAATCAGCTGATCTGGGAGTGAGCAAATGAAAGAGGTAGTTAATTTCTGACTCTTTTTTCGTTTATGTAAAACAAATCTTACACTTGTTCGGCGGTTTTGGTATAGCGCCATCTTTTGGACATAAATAACAAGTGATAGCAGGTTACATGATTAACTTGTATTTGTTTTTTCATAAATGTACCTTTAGAGTTTTCTTGCAATGATATATATTGCAGAGACTTTGATTATATGGTGATTCTGAATTGACATCAGACCCATATAAATATCTAGCTTGTAGGCTGGGTTTGAAGACTTTTCCGGTCTGAAAAATTCACGCTTGCAATCTGATAGAAACGTTTTGCATAAACATTTGAGAGTCAGTGTTTTAGATCTAGTTTCTATACTCTATCTCCCACTGAGGATAGCAAACCAGCTTGAAATCAGCTGATCTGGGAGTGAGCAAATGAAAGAGGTAGTTAATTTCTGACTCTTTTTTCGTTTATGTAAAACAAATCTTACACTTGTTCGGCGGTTTTGGTATAGCGCCATCTTTTGGACATAAATAACAAGTGATAGCAGGTTACGTGATTAACTTGTATTTGTTTTTTCATAAATGTACCTTTAGAGTTTTCTTGCAATGATATATATTGCAGAGACTTTGATTATATGGTGATTCTGAACTGACATCAGACCCATATAAATATCTAGCTTGCTAGGCTGGGTTTGAAGACTTTTCTGGTCTGAAAAATTCACGCTTGCAATCTGATAGAAACGTTTTGCATAAACACTTGAGAGTCAGTGTTTTAGATCTAGTTTCTATACTCTATCTCCCACTGAGGATAGCAAACCAGCTTGAAATCAGCTGATCTGGGAGTGAGCAAATGAAAGAGGTAGTTAATTTCTGACTCTTTTTTCGTTTATGTAAAACAAATCTTACACTTGTTCGGCGGTTTTGGTATAGCGCCATCTTTTGGACATAAATAACAAGTGATAGCAGGTTACGTGATTAACTTGTATTTGTTTTTTCATAAATGTACCTTTAGAGTTTTCTTGCAATGATATATATTGCAGAGACTTTGATTATATGGTGATTCTGAACTGACATCAGACCCATATAAATATCTAGCTTGCTAGGCTGGGTTTGAAGACTTTTCCGGTCTGAAAAATTCACGCTTCCAATCTGATAGAAACGTTTTGCATAAACACTTGAGAGTCAGTGTTTTAGATCTAGTTTCTATACTCTATCTCCCACTGAGGATAGCAATCCAGCTTGAAATCAGCTGATCTGGGAGTGAGCAAATGAAAGAGGTAGTTAATTTCTGACTCTTTTTTCGTTTATGTAAAACAAATCTTACACTTGTTCGGCGGTTTTGGTATAGCGCCATCTTTTGGACATAAATAACAAGTGATAGCAGGTTACGTGATTAACTTGTATTTGTTTTTTCATAAATGTACCTTTAGAGTTTTCTTGCAATGATATATATTGCAGAGACTTTGATTATATGGTGATTCTGAACTGACATCAGACCCATATAAATATCTAGCTTGCTAGGCTGGGTTTGAAGACTTTTCCGGTCTGAAAAATTCACGCTTGCAATCTGATAGAAACGTTTTGCATAAACACTTGAGAGTCAGTGTTTTAGATCTAGTTTCTATACTCTATCTCCCACTGAGGATAGCAAACCAGCTTGAAATCAGCTGATCTGGGAGTGAGCAAATGAAAGAGGTAGTTAATTTCTGACTCTTTTTTCGTTTATGTAAAACAAATCTTACACTTGTTCGGCGGTTTTGGTATAGCGCCATCTTTTGGACATAAATAACAAGTGATAGCAGGTTACGTGATTAACTTGTATTTGTTTTTTCATAAATGTACCTTTAGAGTTTTCTTGCAATGATATATATTGCAGAGACTTTGATTATATGGTGATTCTGAACTGACATCAGACCCATATAAATATCTAGCTTGCTAGGTTGGGTTTGAAGACTTTTCCGGTCTGAAAAATTCACGCTTGCAATCTGATAGAAACGTTTTGCATAAACACTTGAGAGTCAGTGTTTTAGATCTAGTTTCTATACTCTATCTCCCACTGAGGATAGCAAACCAGCTTGAAATCAGCTGATCTGGGAGTGAGCAAATGAAAGAGGTAGTTAATTTATGACTCTTTTTTCGTTTATGTAAAACAAATCTTACACTTGTTCGGCGGTTTTGGTATAGCGCCATCTTTTGGACATAAATAACAAGTGATAGCAGGTTACGTGATTAACTTGTATTTGTTTTTTCATAAATGTACCTTTAGAGTTTTCTTGCAATGATATATATTGCAGAGACTTTGATTATATGGTGATTCTGAACTGACATCAGACCCATATAAATATCTAGCTTGCTAGGCTGGTTTGAAGACTTTACCGGTCTGAAAAATTCACGCTTGCAATCTGATAGAAACGTTTTGCATAAACACTTGAGAGTCAGTGTTTTAGATCTAGTTTCTATACTCTATCTCCCACTGAGGATAGCAAACCAGCTTGAAATCAGCTGATCTGGGAGTGAGCAAATAAAAGAGGTAGTTAATTTCTGACTCTTTTTTCGTTTATGTAAAACAAATCTTACACTTGTTCGGCGGTTTTGGAGATCGGAAGAGCACACGTCTGGACATAAATAACAAGTGATAGCAGGTTACGTGATTAACTTGTATTTGTTTTTTCATAAATGTACCTTTAGAGTTTTCTTGCAATGATATATATTGCAGAGACTTTGATTATATGGTGATTCTGAACTGACATCAGACCCATATAAATATCTAGCTTGCTAGGCTGGGTTTGAAGACTTTTCCGGTCTGAAAAATTCACGCTTGCAATCTGATAGAAACGTTTTGCATAAACACTTGAGAGTCAGTGTTTTAGATCTAGTTTCTATACTCTATCTCCCACTGAGGATAGCAAAGCAGCTTGAAATCAGCTGATCTGGGAGTGAGCAAATGAAAGAGGTAGTTAATTTCTGACTCTTTTTTCGTTTATGTAAAACAAATCTTACACTTGTTCGGTGGTTTTGGTATAGCGCAATCTTTTGGACATATATATATATATATATCTTTTTATAAGATTAATAATTTTAAAATGGAAAGTAATTGGGTATTTGGCAGTTTAGATATTGAAAATATGTATCAGTCTGTTAATAGATTATGTAGTATTGATGTTCTTAGATCTGTATTGATTAAAAAAAGTTCTTTATCAAATAATAAAATTAAGGTAATTAAAGATTTGCTTTTGTTATTGGAAGATTCTATGTATTTTACTTATAAAGGTAATTTTTTTTAAGATTAAGGAAGGGTGGATAATAGGTTATATTATTTCTCCTTTAGTATGTTCAGTTTATATTAATTATATGGAAGAGGAAATTATTATTAAAAAGAATTGTTTATATTGAAAGTTATTTGTCAGATATGTTGATGATTGTTTATTTGTAGTTGAGAAAGATAAATTGAAGGGATTTGTAAATGAGTTTAATAATTTTGATCCTTCTATAAAATATGTGTTAGAAAAAGGGGGTTAGATTTAAGTTAAAATTTTTAGATCTTTTGGTGATTAGAAATGTAGAGACTAATTGTTTACTGTGCAGTCATTTAGTTAAAAGTAAAGAATTAAGATCTATAATTAAACCTGATAGCTATAAGTCTGTATCTCATAAAGTAAGCTGCTTTAAGGAATTATTGTCCTAGGAATAATAAATTAAATAATTCTAGTGAGGTAGCTTTGTTTCAAAAATATCAATTTTATAAAGACTACTTGAAGGTTGATTACTCTGATAATTTTGTCAAAAGTATTTTATTTAATAGTATTATTTGTAAGGATGTAAAGGTTAAAGAAAAATATGATTTTATTTTTTTGCCATTTAAATTATCTTTTTATAAAATTGTATGTCGAAATAGTAAATTATTTGGAAATATGAAAATTGCTTGGAAAAGGGGTGTTACATTGAATAATTTATTAAATAATACAAAATAAATTTTTGATAGAAAGACTATTCCTGGTGTAGTATATTGTATCCCTTGTTTATTATATAAAAAGGTTTACATAGGCCAGAATAGTTTGAAAATTTAAATGAAAAAATAAAGATTCATAAAAGTAGAATTAAAAATAGATATCTTAGTTCTACTTTGTATGTACATGATAAAAGATACAGGCCACACTATTGATTTTGATGAAGCTATGGTTGTCTTTTTTGAGAGAAATGAAATCAAAAGAAGAATTAAAGAATCTTTATTATTCTGAAGTAATTAACTTATTTAAGAGTTCTTTTAATATTAAGGATGGATGGGAAGTGAATGGATTAGTAGGTAATGTTAAATATTATATATATTGTGTAGTTTTTTACACTTGAGAAGTCTGCTTGTAGCAGTGAAACCTTAGGTAGTGTTTTAATATTATTTTTATGCTGGTCTGGTTGAATTTTAGATTTGGGGGTATATATATATATATATATATATATATATATATATATATATATATATATATATATATATATATTATTTATTTATTTATTTATATATATATATTATTGAACCTATTACAGATTGAGGGTTGTTAAAATATAAAATCATAATCCAAATTTATGAATCTAATTATCTAATAAATATAAACACTGTCATTTCAAATTTTTATTTGATTTTTATATTGTTTTAAGCTTGTTAATTAACTAATTTAATGAAACAAAATAATTTATTTAATATTATGCTGGCTTTCAAATAGCCTCAGGTTTTTGTTATTATAAAACAAAATTATTTTTTGTAAAGTTAATGTTATGCAATTAGAAATTAATTCTAAATTAAAATCTAAAAAAAAAAAAAAAAACCTCACTGACAATAATATTCTGTACATAAAAATTAATGTAACTTAATAAATATTAATCTTTATTTTGGACATACACAAATTTGTTATTTATATTGCAATGAATAATTTTTCAACAACTGAGTACTATCTCTCTCTCTCTCTCTCTCTCTCTCTCTCTCTCTCTCTCTCTCTCTGTGTCTCTCTCTCTCTCTCTCTCTCCTCTCTCTCTCTCTCTCTCTTATTTGTCCAGAATGTATGGAAACTACCAAATTTATACATAATTTAGAACATAAATTTGTCTAAGTTCAAACTCAATAATGCCTTTAAACTTAAATATAATGTTTTACGAATACAGTCTGCTGAAGAAAAATATTATAGTAATATTTATTATAATGAATATATCATTAAATTGTTTAATTTATTTTTCTCAGTTAATTTCTTAATTCAGATTGTTCCATCCTCACTTACTTTCTTGTTTCTATTTCTAAATTATTCTTGCTAACATTTATTCCAACATAGCTCATTTGTCATAAAATTTAAGGATATTATAACTAATTAAAATTACTTTAAAGTAAAGAAATCAATTTAATAGTAGTAAAATGTTTATAAAAATCTCTTGGTTACATATGCTTACAAGTTTTCTAAGCATTTACTAGCTTCATTTCTATATCATTGAAGTTTCACTATAAAATTAAATTGTATTTCTCATAACTAATATCATTTATCTTATTTACTACTTTATTTTTTATTAACTGAAATAATTTATATTTTGAAGGATTTTGATTTAACTGAAATGTATAAGCTGACACAATCTGAATATTTTGTTTTCTATTTTTATTATACCGAAGTTTATAATGAATTATAAGTGTGATAATTTCTTTTTTAAATAACTATAGTAAAGCACAGAAATATACATTCAATCTAATTTTTTAACATTCTTCAACTGCAAACTATGCAAATTTATGTTTAATGGAAATCAAAATTCATGAATTTTAATGTTACCACATTGTTTATTAACTAAATATATCTTATTTCTATTTATTATAATTGTATCCTTAATTTTTATTTTACTATGGTTTCTCTCCTCAGAATAATCTTAATATTTTCCAGAATAAAAATGAATGTAAACTCACATGTTTTTTGATATTCAAAGAAAAGAGATATCATTATTAAATTATTATTCAACATATTGTTATGTGTTTATAAAATAATTGATATTATTTTAACTTTTTCTTAAGACACCATCTTGATTCATACATGCTTGAAAACTTGCACTTACATAAAATTTCATACAAAACAATACATTGTTTTTACAAGCTATATTTTTAAAATTATTTATCAATCTATTAACATTAGGTAGAACACAAACAACAAAACATTATATAAATATCTATACATATTTATAAAAAATATAGCTTGAGCATTTGAAGCATATTGAATAGATATCTATTTTTATCAAAAAATATTTAAAGAAAATATATAAAATAATTTATGTTTCATTTTATGTTCCATCTATTGTTAATAAAAATAAATACTTAAAAAAATATTATACCTTTTTCATACAAAAGCAATACTGCGTATCAAATTTTATGTATATGCAGGACTTCATACATAGATGAATCAAAATGTATCCTTAAAAAATATTAAAACTGCATTAACTGTTATATAAACATGTAAAAGGTAATAATAATAAGAATGATTTAATTATGAGATCTGTTTTTTTATCATACAAAACAATTGAGTTCACTTTCAATTTCAATCTGAAAAATATTAAGATATTTTGAGGAGAGAAATCATAATAAAATAAAATAATGTTGATGAATAGAAATAGAATATGCTTAATTTATAAATAATGTTGTAATATATGATTCCTTGAAATATAAAAATGATGGTTACTTCGGAGAAACTTGAAATTAAATGGTTTTTTGTTGAAGAAGGTTAAGATATTAACCTAGAGTAATTCTGTGGTATTTTTAGTTATTTATAAAATATCACCATTATAATTCATTACTGTCATTACAAATTTATTACAATGGTTATTCTATAATGAATATTTATTTTATATGTAAATAAATAATAATGTTGAAATTTTTATCAAAGGAATAATGATACATTTTAGAAATGAATTCTATTTAAGAAATTTTGTAAATATAATTTTTAGACTAATTATCTCATTTTTTTTTTACTTCTCATAGATGATATTAATATATATCTTTATTCTGGTTAGTGATAGATCTTTATGAGAGGATTTTCCAAATGGCATCAACAATTTGTATTCAATATTTAGATTTACAATCAATTATTCTCTATTACAATCTTTAAAAAAAATGAAACATTTAAAAAAAAAAGGCAATCACCCTATTTTATTTCCAAAATAATAACCATTTTTAATGTTGATAAAGTCACAGGTTATTAACTTCGCAAAAACTATGTTATATGAAAATAAAATATGACTCTGATGCTATAAATGTACACTGTAGTTCAGAGTTATTTATTATGCAATATTAAATATGTTCTTATTATAGAAAAAAAAAATGATTAAAGAAGTATTTTATCTGATTTTCATTCAATGTCCTTGCAAGACAATGAGTGTTTTCATTTATAATATGTCCAAAATAAATAAGATTTTCACTTACCACTATATATATATATATATATATATATATAGTAGTAAGTATAAATCTTATTTATATATATATTATATATATATATATATATAATAAATAAAAATATCCGTTAATTAAAAATAATATTGTAATTATAATTGAAATAATATTTTTAAACGGTTTATAAACAATTCAAACAATCTTTAAATCCGCAGAAGTACTTTCGGTTACTTTCAAACCTGCCTCAACAGCTATTAAATTCAAAAACTAAAAGCTGAAGCAAACGTCATCAATTCAAATTCCACGAATCTCGTATTTTAATGTTAGAAGCTTGTCGATTTATCAAATGTGTTTTATTCCTGTTTATAAAAATTGCCTCTTTAATTTTTCTTTTACTATGGTTTCTATATATATATATAGTTTACTAAGATTAACATTTTTTTCAAGTTTAAATAAACTTTAGATTATTCACTAAGATGGAAATTTCTTATAATACATCTTAAAAAAAACCTCAAAGTAGATTCCAAAAAAAAAAAATTATGTTAGATTTTGAGATGTTAATATCTCATTGCATAATACATAATAGTGTGTGCACACACAAACACACACACACACACATATATATATATATATTGTTTGAAAAGAATAGTAGAAATGAACATGAGAAAAATTTCTTGTAAATATTTATTTAAAATATATACACTGAAATAACAGATTAATAGATTAAATGATAATTTTGGTATTTAAAAGTACTATAAAATATTTAAAATCAAACATAAAAAATGTTTCATTTAATTGTTTATTTAAGTCTGATTTTGATAATTAAAAAAATCTAAAACAATTCTTGTTTTCATTTTGTAGAATTGAATAATTATAAAATTCACCTATGTATTTTCATTGGATTAAGTCAGAAACATTTTCTTAATTATAAATACTTTTGTTTAATACAAATTGCAAAAAATTATTAATGTGTGCATGTTTTTTGATCAAGATAAATAAAATATATTGTAACGGTCAGATTTGTCTGGTTTGTTAACATAGTGCACAATTCGACCACCACCCAGAACTGCAGCACCATCTAGATAATGAAGCCCCCCATAGTACTAAGTTTGAACATAGTTTATCAGTTCCACAATACAATCTATGAAATAACACATCTGATGCTACATTAATAAATACTTCTTTAAGCATGATGATCAGGGAGATGCAAGAGAATCAAGAATTTATTTTCGAGTTAGCCAATAATAACACTAATATTAAATATTTATATTTTACAGAATCGAGGAAATATTATATGGAATGGGTATCGAATAAATAAAGATGTAACGGCAGATGTATAGTTTGAAATTATTTATTTAAAACATTTTAATAATAAATCATTTAACTAATAATATTTGGTAACATTTAAAATATCAGTAGCGGGATTTTTCGATACTGTTAGATATTAAAGAGATACATTTATTTATATAACTGACATAATCCAGCTGCCTAAATTCTCGAGCAAGTATTTCAAGAGCATGCCTTCAGGATTTATATTTTTGCAATGCAAGAGTCGAAATTAGGATTTATAATAGTAGTGGCGGACATATATTTATTTAATTAAATAAGATATTTATAAATTACTATGGATGGACATTTATTTGAGAGTGAATTAGGTCACTAATGCAGAGACGGAGTTATATATTGAACACTAAAGTTAATAAGCAAAACACGTGGTATGTCTAAAAAGGTGATATAGGGGTGGCAGTATATTGAAACTGCGAAACCGTGGATGAGTTGAGAACAATGGGCTGGCATTTGCCATAGGCCCAAAGAGATAAGGTGTCACATAAGCATAACCAGGAGTAAGTGGTTCATGTCATGATTGCTTCTGGCTGTGTGATGTTCGTCAAGTCCTATGGGACATTTATTTGTCAGCTTTTGTAGTTTAAATCCTAAAGAATCTGGAGCATCCAAGGCTTATAATAGGTCATTGCATCTCTAAAATGTAACACATCTATAATTTATGGACTTTTCTGCTAAGATTGAAATATATTTTTATAACTCGGCCCTACATATTCAACATTTAATAAAAAACATTTGTGACTCTCAAAGAAATGTAATTTACAGAATTATTACTTAAAAATTTAATAAAATATAAAACAATAGGTAGGCTTGGTAAGTATTAATAACTAATATGTCAGCCACTTGCTAAATAGTAGACCCCTGCATTACAATAAATGAAGCATTTAGAAAATTATGGAGATTTCCGAGTGGACTATCCAACAGTATATAAAAGAAATATATTAAGAGGCCACTGGACAAGATGGCATCCATCTTGATTAAACTAAATTTAAACTTGGCGAGGTCTGGTCAGAAATCTTTTAAGCATGCGATAATTAAATAATATAACTGTAAAATTTAGAAATATGCACCCAAGAAAGATAGAATTAGCCAAGCTAGATTATTAATAAAATTTACATAATAAATTAATTATTAAATTTATAGTTTTACAAATGAGAATTTTACAGTTTATAGTTTATAAGTTATATAAAGAATGAGCTATAGCATGATATTAGTAGAGTACTCTAGAACTTGGGCATGGGTACCTGTTTATACAAGATTTTCAAATTCAGTAGTCAGTAGCAAATTGTCCATGATTTCAGAAATAGCAGTTCTTTCCAGCATTTAGATGATTCATTTAATTTAACAGCAGCAGCAGCTTTCGAATTGTTTGGGCAGCAGATCTTCGTGGTTGATTTTATTGAGGGCAATGGGAAGGTTCAGCATATGATAGGCCATCTCCAGAAGAAGAATAGTCTTGACACTTTCTACTCAACCATACTGTGGCAAGTCAATCAACATATATATATATATTTGGAGACTCTCAACTGATCGAGAGCACAGCTAAAGTTCAACTGAAAGTTCTGAGAAAGTCCAAAATGTCCTCCTTTCTTGATCTTATCTTTTTACTTTTGTTATATTTTATTTTGGATTCAATCATTTGCCCCAAGGATAATCAATACATTCTTATACATTTAATTTATATAGAAAGCTGCTTTACTATTGTTCACATTTAATTTTACATTTACATTTTTGGTAATTAGATTTTACTGAATTTTTCTTTTTAATTAATCTATTATCTCTCACTGACTGTTAATTTTAAAATTTCAAATACAAAAGGAAACATACGATTATTTTTACTTTTAATTAAATATTACAATCAGATTTTTAAAATTATTATTAAATGAAATAACAAACTTTATAATTTAAAATAAATGGTTAAAACTATATATTTTTATATACTAAAAAAATACAAATTACATTAATTATTTTTATCTATTGCTTTAAATTTTTTATTGAAATGTGTGTGTGTTTATGGTGGATTTTACATATATTTATTCATTTTTAATATTGCTACCCACACAATTCAATACCAAAAAAAAAAAAAAAAGGGTATGATAGAGTGGTGGGTGAGAGACAATAAAAAAAAGTGAAACTTATGATTCGAATACGAATCTTACTGTTTCAATATTTAATTATCCGGTTTTGTTTGACTAAAAACAGTACTATATTATTAAGTTATAAAAAGAATGAAGCTATTGATTGCAAGTCAATTGCTGCTTGTTTTATGTTGATCAAGTTTCAACTTACCTTGAAGTAAGAGACAGATTCTTTGTGGTTCATACCCCATATGCATGTACTAGATGACTTTCCTGCTTAAAGTTTATCAAACCATAAAAACAGAATGTGGCTGACCAACTCCCAACATTTACTTGATATGTGCTTATCCCATAAATATTCAATGGGTCAATCTATATTAGTGATTATAATAGGCATTATCATGCAAGATTTTATACATATATATGCAAAAAGCATAAATGAAGTTATTGCAGTCATATATATATATATATATATATATATATATATATATATATATATATATATATATATATTATACATATTTGAGATATGATTCATGAAGAGATATTAGCTGGTAAGTAAAATATATCTATTGAAAATGGCATTATTTCAAACACTTAACTTTATAGTTAATTAAAGTTAAATATTAAATTTATAAGTTTTAAAAGTAAATAAGTTTATGCTAAATTATTCAATTAAAACAAAAATATGGGAAGAAAATGAGAGTAAATAACCAGTTTTTTTTCCAAAGGATTTATTCCAGGTATCATTCATAAAATATTTTATTTTTGAATTAGAAAAGTAAACTCAGCAAGCTTTCATAGATAATGTAAATGAAAAAAAGCCAGTTTTAAAAAAACATTCAAACTGGGTTGTTAAAGATAATGTTTTCTTTTAAACAACTCTTATTTGTAATTAAATGCAATGCTACTACCAACATGTATTTAATTAAAGGAGTTTTGAACACTGACATCCATGCTTCCTTCAGCTATACACTCTATTTCAAAACACAGATTTACATAACCACGCACATATGAAAAAGATAAATGATCTCCAATATACATATTTTGTGCTGAACCAGAATCATTTATATATATATTGTTAATTCTAATATTTTGGATAAAAGATGTCATATTATTATTACTATTTGTGGGATATTCCATGTAGTGAAAAAGCTAAATGCTGACGTTTCAGTACAATATCAAGTACCATCTTCAGAGCATCCTCTTTCTCAAATCATAAGAATGCACATGAGATTTAAAAACGTTTTTATCGTTTTCTTTCTCCTCATATTTAAATTCTATTGGTTGAGAAGTTTTAAAATTTATTTTCTCTTCCAATAGCTTCTTCCAAATGTTGTTAATCTTCTTTAATTCACACCTTTCATTTATGCTCTTGGGCCTTTTAAAAATCTCTATAGCTTCTCTTAGCAATCTCTAGTCATATTGTTCAATTTTTGCTAAAATATTTGTTTTTTTTCAAAATTGATATCATGATTTGTTAATTTTATATGAGAATAAATAGCTGATGAATTGGATTTTTCTCTCACTGCCAGAATGGGTTCTTCCTTTCTAATATTTATTCTACGATTAGTCTGTCCTATATATGTATGTGGACAGACCCTACATGGAATTTCATATACACCATGACACTCCAAAGCAATTTTATCTTTAGGAAGTGGAAATATTTCACTAATTTTTTTATAAGTAGTGTAAATTGTGTGAATATTATTATTTTTTAAAATGTTACCAATTCTATCAGTTACTCCTTTTATATATGGCAAAATTGTCTTAATTTTTGATGTATCAAAATCTTTTTTCTTTTGATATGTATAAGCCCTATTGATAATGTTGTAATTAAAACCGTTATGAAGAAGCATTTTATTAGTAGCAAAAAGGTCCCAGTGAAAATGGCTATCATCAGAAAGTCTCTTTGTTCTATCCAATAATGTCTTTGCTATTGAAAATAGTTGTGCAGGATGGTGATGAGAGGAAAAATGCAGTTATCTCCCAGTGTGTGTTGGTTTTTTATATATGTCATGGGATAAAGAACCATCTTCCCTTCTTTCAATCAAAACATCTAAAAAAGGTAATTGATTATTATTTTCTAAAATAGAAAATAATAATCAATTACTTTTTTAGATGTTTTGATTGAGATAAAGAACCATCTTTCCTTCTTTCAATCAAAACATCTAAAAAAGGTAATTGATTATTATAGAAAATAATAATCAATTACCTTTTTTAGATGTTTTGATTGAAAGAAGGGAAGATGGTTCTTTATCCCATGGCATATATAAAAAAACAACACACACTGGGAGATATCTACATAATAATCAATTACCTTTTTTAGATGTTTTGATTGAAAAAAGGGAAGATGGTTCTTTATCCCATGGCATATATAAAAAACCAACACACACTGGGAGATATCTGCATTTACCCTCTCATCACCATCCTGCACAACTATTTACAGTAGCAAAGACATTATTGGATAGAACAAAGACACTTTCTGATGATAGCCATTTTCACTGGGACTTTTTTGCTACTAATAAAATGCTTCTTCATAACGATTTTAATTACAACATTATCAATAGGGCTTATACATATCAAAAGAAAAAAGATTTTGCTACATCAAAAATTAAGACAATTTTGCCATATATAAATGGAGTAACTTATAGAATTGGTAACATTTTAAAAAATAATAATATTCACACAATTTACACTACTTATAAAAAAAATAGTGAAATATTTCCACTTCCTAAAGATAAAATTGCTTTGGAGTGTCATGGTGTATATGAAATTCCATGTAGGGTCTGTCCACATACATATATAGGACAGACTAATCGTAGAATAAATATTAGAAAGAAAGAACACATTCTGGCAGTGAGGGAAAAATCCAATTCATCAGCTATTTATTCTCATATAAAATTAACAAATCATGATATCAATTTTGAAAAACAAATATTTTAGCAAAAATTGAACAATATGACCAGAGATTGCTAAGAGAAGCTATAGAGATTTTTAAAAGGCCCAAGAGTTTAAATGAAAGGTGTGAATTAAAGAAGATTAACAACATTTGCAAAAAGTTATTGGAAGAGAAAATAAATTTTAAAACTTCTCAACCAATAGAATTTAAATATGAGGAGAAAGAAAATGATAAAAACGGTTTTAAATCTCATATGCATTCTTATGATTTGAGAAAGAGGACGCTCTGAGGAAGGTACTTGATATTGTACTGAAACGTCAGCATTTAGCTTTTTCACTACATTTTTTTTTTACATTTTGGGTTATACTTTCTATTTTACACATTAGAAAGTGCAAGTTAATCAAACTATGAAAAAGAATTTTTGGTTCATTTATAAGTTTGAATATTTCATTTCAAGAACATAGTGATATTTCATGATTATCTTGACCTACTATTTTATTACAACGTGCACTGCTGATGAACTTAGTTTTTTTACTTCTTTAGAGGGTGCCAGAGTAAGTAGACTAACTAATGTTCAATGAACAGATTCACTATAAATCTAAATTTAATATTTTTTAAAGAAATTCGCCAGGGCATAAACAAGGATGTTGATAAAGATAATTTATACATAATAAATTTTTCATATTTAAAATTAATAATGTGCAATACAAAGTTGACATGCTTCATAGTTAATGTTAGTTTTCAAACTTTTAATTTATTCACAAATCAGGTAAGAATAGTTAGTAGCTTACAGGTAAGTTTTTGTATATTCTTGTAGTATACATGTATTTTTTGGGATCCCAAGCTTATTGGAAGTTCATTTATTTCCCCTGCTGGCATTTTATTCCTGGTCTGCTTTAAGGCTGGTCTCAAAGGCATTTTTGGAGTGATCTTTTCATGATCAAAGAAGTTGTCCAAAAAAGCTTTGGCTTCATTCCTGCATGACAACTGTGTTCAATATAGAGTAGTCCTGAATACATTCTGCATCCCATACATATGGAAACTGTCAGAACAAGACAACACAAGACCTAATTTTTAAATTTTTCTGCCCTTTTACAGCATTGGGTCAGTTTTTAGACTTCTGCCCATAGATTTTTATCCTTTTTTATTATAGGATAACAAGTTGGTATTATTGTATATTTATTATTACTTTTTAGTTACAAAGCCTCTTTTTATAAAATATTTCTGCTATCTTTAATTAGATTTTAAAAAAGTTTTACTGATTGTAATCTTTTACATTTGGAATTTTTTTCTTTTTGTTTATCTGGATTAGCAATCTGCATGTTTTTTTTATTCATTCCAATTTTAATTTTTATTTTTAATTAAACAGATAATATTAAACCCAAAAATAACTTTCAGTACACATTATCTCAAAATATACTAAGATAAAACTAAATTGCATCTTTTTGAACAATCTTTAATTTTTACTTTTTTTTAGCTTTTTAAATTTTACAAAATGGTAATACAGTTGCACCATCTATATGTAGATGGTGCAATATATATATATATATATATAAGTGAGCACAGATTATATATATATATATATATATATATATATAATCTGTGCTCACTTTAAATTAAGATAGCAAAACTTCAACCCTTAATGGACAGGCTTCAATCTACTCTACTCTCCAACACTTCAGCCATCCATATCATTGAAAATGAGATGATAGAATATCCAAATCCTATGTTGATGCCAATATAATTATCACACCCATATAATATGACTTGGAAATGATAATATTTAAAATTATTACCAAATATGTTATTTTATATTAGAATACATATGTATGTGTGCATTTATTTTATGTATTCTTTAAATGTTAAATGATTATAAACTGGTTAAAATATAATATGGATGTATGGATTTAAAAAATTTATTCTTGGCAAATGAAATATTGTTAGAATATAAATGCCAGTACATACCCATATGTATAAAATCAGTCATTATGTATGACTTATTAAAATGGAATTTGTTATTAGTTTATTGACAATGAGAACATGTTAATTATGTGGTATTATACAGGAACGTTTGTGAGCTTATAGATATAAATGTAAATTTCACCGTTATAATGTATTTTCTACTATTTGTAAATCAAAATCAGAATGATGTATGTGTATTTATACAGTGCTAAACCTTTAATTTTATTGTTGTTATTATTATTTCTAATTAATAAATTTATCTGTCATAGTCTTAAGTTATTCTAGTAAAGTTGATTGATACTAAAATAGATTTAAATTATATATATAATAATTAAAACAAGTTATAAATTTCGTAACTTGTTTTTAAGCTTGTATTTTCTGATCATTAGATGGAGCTTTACCAATACCTCTAAACAAGCTTTGTTTTTATAAATGCCGAAAGAGATAAAATTTAAATTCTCTATCGTTATCACCACCTCCAGACTAGCTGGTTTTGAGGTTGTGGCACATGTCAGTGGAGGGCTGGGAGACTAAAAACTAAAACTAAAATACCAACTCAAAAGTCAGCACTTATAGAACATGTTTCTATCAATTTGAAAGCGTGATATTATATGGTCATCAAATCCAGTTTGACAAACTAGATAGCTATATTGGTCTGAATTCAGCTCAGTGCCACCATATAGTAATAGCCTCTGCAATATATAGCATTGCAAAAATCTTCAAAGGTACACCTATAATAATATAGCTATCTAGTTTGTCAAGCTAATTTTGATTACAATTATGCATCTGATTATTTCATGCTTTCAAATTGATAGAAATGTGTTTTATAAGTTCTGATTTTTAAGTTGTTATTTTAGTTCTAATTTAGTCTCCCAGACCACCACTGACATGAGCCATAATCTTGAAACCAGCTGGTCTGAAGGTGGGGATAACAATAGAGATTTTAAATTCTGTCTCTTTCGGCACTTATAAAAACAAAGCTTGCTTAGAGCTAATGGTAAAGATCCATCTAGTGAATATATATATCTGGTAAAGATCCATCTAGTGAATATATATATATATATATATATATTATAACAGTACGAGATTGGGAATGGGATGAGAATAATGTCTTTCTTATTTAGATGCCAAATTGTAATAGTACTAATGATGACAAGGAGAGAGACTTTATGTCCCATGAATTGAGGCACCAAATCGTAAATAGTGAATACTGGAAAAGCCAACTCTTCAAATTGCCTCATGGAATTGTACGGTGAAGTGTAATTGAAAGAAGATATAAAAGATTCTTATTAAAAAACCCTGTAAGTTATTTATACCCAAAATAATAATTGTACAAAAGGTGGCTTTTAAATTAACTAATAAATAAATGAAGACAAAGAAAGTTTATCATTTATAGGTTAAACTCTAATTCTATTTGATATGGAATTATATTAGCTTTTGAAATAAGATATTGCAAATAAACAAGTCAAACTCGGAATAATAATGCAAAGAAAATGTCCAATTTTTTATTATTTCTCTATACTGTAATTATTTATTTTCAGGGTTTAAGATTAAAATTCACTAATGAGACTTGATCACTTGCTAAATATAAAATAGAAGCAAATGGAATATTTTATTTAATCTAAACTATATTTAGAAACCAACCAAATATAAAGATTTTATTTGGTATCTTAATTGATGTTTATTAAAGTTTGAACTATTAATCAATAATATTTCAATATTCTCAAAGTAAAATAATTATATCATTCAAAATCAAGTATTGTACTATGATTCATACTACAGATAAGCGATGCGATTCCAAAATAAATAAATAAAAATTGAATGAAGTCAAACTTTAAATAAAACAATTGGTTCATATATATATATATATATATATATATATATATGAACCAATCTAATATATATATATATATATATATATATATATATTAGATCTTGGCAACAATAACATAAAATAACAAAGCAAGAATATGTATTCAATATCATGTTGAGTACATTTGATACAGATATATTTGTTTAAATTGGATTTATGCTAAATAAAGATCAGTACTGTCATATGACTAAATAAGACATGCTAGCATCCAAATAGTTAGATATCAAAAATTCATTCTTTTGGTAGAATTACACTAATTTTTCAAGTAAAAAAAATAACATAATTATTTTTAAACTATATATATATATATATATATATATATATATGTGTGTGTGTGTGTGTGTGTGTTCCTTTGAACTACTCTTATTAATTCTGCAATACTCAAATGTGAATAATGTGGTAAAATAATCCCTATTATTTAGCAAAAATTCTTTAAATATGGCAAAAGCACTACTACATTTATTTATATTATTACACTTAACATCATAAAATCTATCATCACATTATAGTGGTTCTGGTAGGTAACTTTTTTATAATAAAGAATTATAAACACTATATAGGTTTTTAGGATTGTGCATACATACTAATATATTAAATATTATACTAGAAAATCAACCCTTCAAACATACCTCATAATTATGATTAGAATAATCCCAAGTTACAAAGAAGTAAACATATATACTTCAAAAAGATTAATAATATCAAAATTTTAGCATTTAAAGTAGTCTTCATGTTAACAAAAAATGTTATAAAAAGATAACCTAACACATTTGTATTATATTATTCATATACACCCTAAGTTAAATATATATGTATGCATTATACTTTCTTAAAAATAATAATAATAATAATAATAATAATAATAATAATAATAATAATAATAATAATAATAATAATAATAATAATAATAATAATAATAATAATAATAATAATAATAATAATAAATGTTAATAAGCTTCAGTCTTCATGAAATACTAAAGAATAGAAAAACATATGATAGCCAAAATAATAACAAATGTGTATACACATCAGTTTTAAACATTAATTATATTTTATCAACCTTCTCTTGTAATTTTTTTATTTTATTAATAAACTGAACAGTTATGTGAATAATCTCTGCTTTGACCTAAGTTTGACCCTGTTCATATAGTTGATGAATTCTTCTATTGATGATTGCATGAATATTTGAAGATTTTGAATTAGATTTTGAAATATTACTAATTCTGCAAATTATGCTGAGGTGGACTAAGAAGTTTAACTAGAATTATTGAAATGGTTTTCTCATTATAGTGTAACATATCTAGTTGCTTAATACATTTTTTTTATATGTGAAAATTTGTTAAGGGTCTTTATTTGGTGAAAACCATTAGATATAGGCAAAGAGGGATTAAGAACTCTGTTAGCATTTTTTACTCATGTATTTTCTTATCTATGTTCATTTCAAATAAAATTTCTTTTATTTTTAGGTAAGTAAGGCAAAATTAGCAAAAAATAAAATGTTACTAGCCCTCTATGTGCCAAAAAATAATAATAGTAATACATGATATTCACTTGCCCTTTCCTTTTATTACATAGTTGTTCTCCCAAGTAATTTGGATTTATAGCCTCTCAAGGAATATTTAGTTCAACTCTTATTGTTAATCAACAGTTCTTTGCATGAATTGAAATTAATTCTCTTAATTTTCTTTTCAAATAATTTACATTGCATTGTAGATATTAATAATAAAAAATAATAATACAGATAATATTTAAATCCAACTATATTGCACTATACTGATCCTTAGATGTAATTAAAGAGAATTTAAACATAGACTTTTATATGTACCGGTTATATAAGATGAAGTAGATAGGTGACTGGAGCTTAAAAGTCTGTGTTCGTATACTCTTTAGTAATACAGATAATTAACAAAAATTTGATCTGTTTAAAATATAAAAATAAAAAACAATAAAATATACATAAATAAATCACAAATCTTTTTTTTTTTTACAAATAAATAAATTCATATGTACACGTTTAACTTTTCATTTTATTAACACTATTCCTGATATATTTTCATATAATTCTTTCATATACCTTAGATTCATTATTATCATTGCCGCCTTAACAACTGTAAAGAAATATTAATCTTGAACGTGTCAAAGAAACAATAAAAAATAAAAATAACAAAAATAAAAAGATGAGTTCAAACTTAAAAATTGAAATGTTTTCTACAGTTATAAATAAAATGATATTGCAAGGCACATTAAATATATAACGATATAAATGAATATATATCAAACTGAATAAAATATGTTTATTAACCTTTAATAATAAATAATTCTGACCTTATGAGTATAAAAAAATTATGCTTTCTTTCAACTCTTTTTTCTTTTTTCAATATCATAATTAACTGACTAACAATTAGACGCTGAACATAACTCTTAACTTTATTATATTCAACGAAATAATCACTTGAATCCTTTAAGTAAATCATTTCAGCGTTTTCTTTTTCCTGATTAACTTGTCATGGATAACTTTTAGCAATATCACAAGTATTATCATTAAACTCAAATTATTATATTTTAATTTCCTTAAAAAAACTCCAATAAAATCTATGAGGATAGGTTCGAGATAATATAATGCTAATCGTTTCTGAGCTTCAAGCGTTTTTGTCCCCTTCCGAACATCTGGTGTATTAATCATATAAACATTATTTCCAACATTTTTCTCTATCCTGTAAAGTCCCTCATAGATGTTAAATAGTTTTTTGTACTGACATTCCTGAGGGTGATTCAATTCAACCTTAATTCAAAAACCAAATTATTAACTAATATTAATTTGTCTCTTAAGTTTAGAATCAATAATCTATTTTATTAATTTGAAAATATGTATTTTTTATCAAATATAAAAATAATAAATTGGTTTAATTATAATAACTCAGTAGACAAGGAATATTCAGGGTTCTAATATCCCTTCATAATAATTAAAAACTTGAAGATATAGATAATTTCTTTAAAAATAGAGGAAATTATTAACATGAGACATACAATTGCCAATTTGAACCTGATTGGACACTTGAAAAATAAGTTGAAAACATTACACCTTTAAGATAACTTTTGCATAATGCAGTTAACATTTAATCTATTTAAAAATATGAATTCTTTGTAGTAAATAAAAGTTTTATTATGAATAACTACTTCTAATTATCCATTTTTTTTACACTCTATCATTATATTTTTCTTCAATTTCCTCTAGATAAGATATTTTTAAAATAGGGCAATACTATCATAATGGTGTTATGAATTTTTATCAGAATATTTCCTCTCTAACTCAGCTAAAAATATAGCTTTCTTGTACCAGATGAAACTATGATTACACTCTTCCTTATGAATTAAAGACTCATAGTTTACATAATTTGTAGCATTCAGAAAATACACCATATTTTTGAAATTCATACTATCATAAATCAAAAAACTTGTATTTTGTCTGCCATTATTAGCTTCAATAAGAATAAAAATATCATAATTTTAACATTTAAAGTAATCTTCATGTTAATAAAAATGCTGATAAAAAGTCCACTAAACATATTTATATTAAATTATACATATACACTATATGTTAGGTATAAATGTATGCATTATAAATTACAAAAAAAAAATAATAATAATAATACCTGCCAATGAGATTCAATCTTTTTATGAAATACTAAAGAATAAAAACAATTTGACAGAAAAAAAAAAACAATATATATAATTTTTAACATTAATTATATTCAATCACTTTCCCTTATAATTCTCTTATTTTATTAATAAGATGAACAATTATTGTTTGACCTTGGCTTGACACCATTAATATGGCTGATAAAGACTTTTATTGATGAATACATAAATCTTTGAAGAATTTAAGTGATTTGAAGAATTTAAGTTGATTTTGAGATATCATTTCTGCAAATTATGCTGAGATAGACTAATGAGATTTATCAGAATTATTAGAATGCTTCACCCATCATCATGTTGTTTCTGTTCTCATATCAAGGACAGCTATTTGCTTCATACAATTTTTAAAAAAAATCATCTTGTTAATGGTCTTTAATTTTGTGAAATTAGCAGACATAGGCAAAGAGGGATTAAAGCCTCAAATCTCTGACATTATTTACTCAAATATGTTTTATCCATGTTCACTTTAAATAGAAATTCTTTTATTTTTAGGTAAATAAAATTAGTAAGAGTAAAATTTTGCTAGTCTTTTGTATGCTGAAAAAGTAACAAAAGTTAATCATGAGCTTTTTATGCCCTTTCCTTTTATTATGTAAAGGATTTCCATAGTAAATTAGATTAGCCTTTCAAAGAATATTCAGTTCAACTGTTATTGTTAATCATTAACTCCATGTATGCATTGATCATAATCCTTTAAACTTTCACTTCAAATATTTTACATTGTACTGTTGACATTAATTAAAAACAATAATTTGGATAACTAAAAAATATGAATACTTTAAAATACAAATAAAATAAAATACACATACATAAATCACAAATCATTTTTTACAAACAAATAAATCCACACATATATTTTTAACTTTTTGTGTTAATAACACTATCCCTAATATAATTTTCATATATCTCATCTATCTTTTATTAATTATTACCATTGCCCTCTTAACAACCATAAAAGAATATTAACTTTGGAAGTGTCAAAGAAACAACAAAAAGTAAAAATAAAAAGATAAGTGAAACTTAAAAATTGAAACATTTTCTACTGCTACATATTAAAAGATATTGCAAACTACATTAAATATTTAATTATATAAATGAATATATATCCAACTGATTAAAGATGTTTATTATTCATTAATAATAAATAATTCGGAACCTTACAATTATAAAAAAAAAATTCTCCTTTTTTCTTTTGTTTATAAATATCAAAATCAATTGTGAGATTTGAACTATCCAATCTTACAATATATATATATATATATATATATATATATATATATATATATATATATATATATATATATATATATATATATATATATATATATATATATTGTAACCTTCTCCCTGATCTAGCTGGTCATCAACAAATCATTCCGTACATTTTAGTGACTAAATTCTCCTATGTAACCTATTATACTCTCATTATCAAGAATATAAGCATGACGAAACAAAAATGTAAAACTAACGAGATGATTTCTGTATTGAATAAAACTAGCATGAAACTATAGATCCAAAGAAGATCACAAAGTGATTAATAAAGATAATAATTTCTGGTCAAACCAGCTTTGAAATCCATACAAACAAAAGTTGATGAGTTAAATTTGATATTCAGCAAACTAATAAATAACTAATAATTATATGTCTGAAATGATTATGAAATTAAACTTATAAATAAAATGATAAGTAAATTATGATGTAGATGACTAAATGGATGATAGAAAGAAGTGATAATTAAATAGTGGAATGAAATGAATCTAAGAATGAAGAGAAAAGACTGAAGATGTATGGGAATAATGACTGATTAAGATGATGATAGACTAAGAGTTAATGAATAGTTAAGATGATAAAAGAATAAAAGTTAATGTATGATTAATCAATTATGATAATGAATTAATGTCAAATGAGAAGGAATAAATAAAAGAATTGATCAAGATGAAGTTGAAGAATAATGTTAATGAAGGATACTGAAATCTTAAACTATAAACTAATATGGAATTAAATGGTAAAAAGATAAGTTAAATAAAAATAGGGATTTCAAGCTTGACACAACCAGAATATTTATCATGAAGTTAAAACAAACTATACTTTTTACAACAAAAAAAATATAATTTATACCTTAAAGTTTAATTGACTTTCATAAAATAGTGAAAGTAATCTATTTCAAGTCCAACTATAATAATTAACTAGATATAAAATTTATTACAAATTCAAATTCTACCTTGAAACTTAACAACTAATTTTTCTCAGGATTCTAACACTCAAAATCATTATACAAAATATATTTGGGTCAGTAAGAGGGATTTTACCACTACCCAAACATAAACTTTATGACAATAACTCTTATAACTTTAATATTTAAAAATAGGAATACATTTTTAATAAATAAATACAATAACTTACCAAATTCCTTTTCTCAAATAATTATAAACCATGTGATCAAGATCAGTGAATGATACCTCTGCGATTTAACTAAATCATTCAAATCAATATTATGCTTATTTTTTAATCTATTACTTAAAATAATCTGCACTCTAAGTTATTAACATTTTGATTATTGTGTGATGATGCATTAGATGTACTAATAAATTGTAAGGCTTACCAAAATTATTATGATATAGCATAATATAGTTAATAGCAATATATTAGTCAATGATGATTTCAATTTATAATCTTCTGATAGGTCAATAGCAATAACAATAATAGTGTATATATGTGGTAATTAGCAATAAGACTACAGGCAACTAAATAAATTTTTAAATACAGCAAACTTTATTTACAATATTTACAATTTTTTAATTCACAGACATGGCATGAAACAAAGCTAATATATTAAAATAACTTATGGATAGGACAATACCTGGTACCTCATTGTCTATATACTCAGCAAATGATACAATCTGCTTATAAAATGATATTCAAAATATAATTTATTACTCTTTAGCCTATTTTAAAGAATAAGATAATGAAACTTATTTAAGCTGACTAGCACTTAAATTACAACTAACAGTATATTTAGAACTTTAGGATATGTACCAAGTTTAAATTTAGAATTCAAAACAAATTATAAAGTATTGCATTCTCCTAAAGCCCTTTTTTTCTCAGAATATGATAAAGGCAATTATCATATTCTGTGCAATTAATAACTTATTCAAATTTGAAATGAATAGGTTTGGTACATCAAAGTAAGAATAAACATCAAAAGTCAAATACACTTAGATCTCACTACAACATTACCTATGTCCACAACTTAATTATTGAATACTTCTGATCTTAGCAATCTATTGTCAAATAATTATTTGATGAAAATGAATCCACACTGTCAATGTGCATATCTTGCTTTTACATCTATAAGTTCTACAATTATTAATAGATCTTAGTTTGATCTGTCTATAACTGATAATGATCCTACAACATAATAAAACACTATAACAATTAAGCTAATACTACAGATAAATCAGTGTTCTTAAATCTAACAATTTTATAATTGCTATATGATTTTTGAACTACTATACTTCTCCATACATGGTGGAAAAACTAACTCTATATCATCATGAGGGATTTAACACTAAAAAGGGAGGCTCTATAAAACAACATGACAGTTGTATCTAATTCTCCTACCTTTCTATGGGTATACGCATGCGTGGGCTTTGCCTCATCATGAAAATAAATAGAATTCAGACTATGGATATCTTTTCTTTTAGGATTATTTATGCTGAAGAGCATTAATTATTACTTAGCCTCTACCAATCTTTCCTCTCATGGGATTAGCAATAGGTGATTTTCCATCAGCCCAATGCTCAATATTAATCTTAATCTATTGGATGCCATTCTATTGGAACATCCCATCAGCTAAAAACTGTCACTAATCATTCTCAATATTATAGCAAAGTAAAACAATACCAACAATATCAGTGGAGATATACATACTCCATATCACAATGCAGAACCATTAATATATCAATAGACAAACCAAAATATAGATATCAAATGATCATTAATTATTTACAATGACAACTATACTTTTGTTAAAGAGAGCACAACATATTTAAGCAATAAAGATCAAACCTGCATTTGTATTCAAAGTGGACAAGTTCATTTCTATACAAAATTATGAAATGAAAAAGATTTATATAAATTTTTTTTATATAAGAAAATAATCTGGCTATTCTAGTATCTTTGACAAAATCTTTGTTTGTTTACCTTTAATAAAATACATTAAAATCTGTTTTAAAATATGAGAAAAGTAAAGATCTCTCTCAACTCTCTCTAGATAAACAATATATATATATATATATATATATATATATATATATATACTCATATATATATATATATATATATATAAACTCATGTTTTTTTCCTAACTAAAAAAACAAATAAAATACATGTAATAGATGTATATATTTTACACATTTTCTTCTTTAACTCAATGTATATATATTTTTCATGACACAATAAAACATATATGTTTGAAAAAACAAAATTCCCAAATAACACATTACATAAATAATATACATAACACAGCAGTAATAATAATAATAATAATAATAATAATAATAATAATAATAATAATAATAATAATAATAATAATAATAATAATAATAATAATAATAATAATAATCATAATAATAATAATAATAATAATAATAATAATAATAATAATAATAATAATAATAATAATAATAATAATAATAATAATAATAATAATAATAATAATAATAATAATAATAATAATAATAATAATAATAATAATAATAATAATAATAATAATAATAATAATAATAAACAAACGTTTTCTACTATCAGAGTTTATCCTGTTAATAAAGTTTATTTTATTCTGGTGAGCTAAAATAATAGGCACTGATATTATAATGAGTGAACATTTCAGATGACGCATATATATTTTATTATCCTGTTTGATGCTAACATACTAAGGCAATATTCACAGATCTTCAAGTGTATCACAATTAAAATCAGATATCCTTTTTTCTGGAGATCATTTTCCTTAATACGGTATAGGTTATTGTAGTCTCCACAACAATTTTTTTATATACATTTATTGATTTATTCAGTATTATATAGTGAGACAAGATTTAAACGTTGAAGTGGGTTATACCTACAATTAGTTTATTTACATTTTAATCCAGATGATTTCGTTGAAAAAAAAAAAGACTTCATAATTTTATTGCAATTAACATAATTTGACTTTTTAAAATTCTTTATTACTTTTATTTTTTTTCCTCCATGATATGATTTGTAACAATCTTTAAATAATCTGGCATTTTAAATATTTTAAAATATTATTACAATGACGACGTATATTTCACAATAAAACTTTAAAAGTAAATATCTATTTTGTTCCATTTTATTAGCAAAGCATTATATGCTTAGCAAAATTAACAGAATTTATCCATTTATAAATATGATATCCTTAACATTTTAATGAATTTGTAATTTTTCTATTACTATCATTACACAAGTTTAACGCTAGGAAAAAAATCAGCCGATGAGTGTTTATTTCTTAATAAAGAATTGAGAATAAAATCACGCAATTATTTATTTTTATTAAAAGTTAGACGATTCAAAAATGACTTTTAAATTTATTTAATACATATATCATACATAACACTTGTTTTCAAAATTATCTCGAATTATTTTTTTTCCTTGATATTTTACTTTACAAGCACAATCTTGTTCTGCTGGATAATAAGAATAGCGCACGAAATATAAACATTATCAACTTTTTGGTTTACTTATAAATAATTTGTGCATCATTTTCAAAGAAGATTTTTCAAAAACATGAATAAAATAAAAGCAAAAGCTTATTTTTTCTTGAATTTTCCTGGGTTTGAAGCAAATAGCAATATTTATCTCCCAATTAATAACAATATTTTTAATTTGTTATTTTATCCCTAGTTTCAAACCTACACTGGGTTTGAAACCTCATCTCCACTCAATCAATTTCCTAGTGCATCCAGAACAGTCTTTATTGAAAGTCACTCATTAAAATTTTCATGCCAGATACATTATTATGATTTAAAATTTTGGATGATTCAATACAGGAACCTAAATAAAAGGACACAATGATTTATTTCACAAATTTATTTTCAAAATATTCCAAACTATTAACAAATGTTTAAAAAAAAAAAACATTGTTATAATTTAGTTCTTAATTAATAAAAGTTGAATGATAATTGTTATGTATGTAAATTTATGTAAGATTATTAAGTAAAAACATAAATAGTGAAAATTTATTATATTTATTTTATAAATATTAAATGATATACATTTTATTAATCTCTGGAGATTCTAAAACACTAACTTTAAATGTGCGTATGAATATACCAAAATTTATGTAAAGGTTTTAGTAGATAATATATTCTAGAATCCCTGTAACAATATTATGTGAAACTATGAGACAAGAAATGATAGCTAAAATGGGTATTATAGAATAAAATTTACTTATGTGCAAACTAAATCTGCAGCTTATAATGCCTTTGATCCTTCCAATTTCTGCCTATAAATCTGATAATCAAGTTTTACATGCAGTTAGAGGTTTGCACATGGATTATAAAATAATTTTATTTATCACCTTTATTTCAAAATGTTGATAATGAAGTATAATAGAAATTATGAAATAAATTTATTCCATTATATAATAAGCCATTTGATCACAACTATACCAGAATTCCTTGAGAGACATTGCTTTCAACTTACAGGAATTAAATAAAACTTACCTGGAAAATTGCATCATTTTACAAATTATACATGCAATTGATTTAATATGAATAAATCATCACCTAGAGATAATTCAGCCATTAAGTATGTTAAGCTTCACTGATTATAAAATCTAAAAAAAAAACTTCTACACAAGAACTTTTAAAAAAAACTTTCACAGAAATAATAAAATTTTACTTATATAAATATTTGTATTATGCATGCATATTTTTCTTTGTTCCAGAGCTTTTATTTTATCTTTAAAAGTATGTGTCCATGCAGTAAAATGCAAGAATGTGTGAATATAGCACACATATTGTTTATGTTTCAACTGATGTGAATAAAATAAAGGATTCCATTGTTATATGTAATTTAAATGTTTGTCTGTTTCACTTACCCAAAGATGTTATTTAAATTTCATAAAAGCTTTTATGTAGTAACATTTATTTATAAAACTATTTGCAACAGCTTCATGAGTTGAATATTATAAATTGATTGGAGCTCTTTAAACTATTAATATCAGCTGTTGTTTTTTTTTATTATTACTATTATTATTATTATTATTATTATTATTATTATTATTATTATTATTATTATTATTATTATTATTATTATTATTATTATTATTATTATTATTATTATTATTATTATTATTATTATTATTATTATTATTATTATTATTATTATTATTATTGTTGTTGTTGTTGTTGTTGTTGATGTTGTTGTTATTTTTATTTTAATCCCTGAGACTATTAATCATTTATTGGTTTTTATTTGAAACATATTTGAAGTTAATAAATTACCCTTTGACTTTAAATATACATTACTACAGGGCCAAGTTTTCAATTAATATTTATGTAGAATTTCACAGATCTTATAGTTAGTAATTTCATTCAAAAAAATGTTAATAGAATATTAAGATGGGTCTCAACATATAAATCCATATTACTGATAATTGGCACCTGAACATAAAGGCATTTTTTTGTCCATATGACTATTACAATATATATGTAAAAATTATATATTTTATTATATCCTACATTCAATAATTCATTAACATATCATCATATTATAATTGGTTTATTATCATTTTAATGTTGCATTTAATATTTGACCAAATATTGGTAAACTAATTATTAATGAATAGGATGTTTTTGATAAAATCAATAATTTAGTATTATAGATTAAATAGTTTACTTATGTGTGTTCAATTACATTGTGAGTAAAATATGAATTGAAAAATATAATTCATTAGCATAAATTTTATATAACAAATTGTGATATTCTGTCAATAAATTTAAATCTGTATTTGTTAAATCTTAAATTATTTATAATTTAAGTTTTTGCGTTAGCAGTATTTTTATTTAGATTTGAAATGAATTGAAAAGAAAAAAATAGTCACTTTTTATAAATATGAAAGTTTATTTATTAAATGAGCAATATAATTATCCTAACATGTATATATTATAGAAAGTTGGCCATTTATGTGGGAACATTAAGGTCATGTGACTTAAATGAGATTTTTTAAAAAAAAAAAAAATAAAGTTTAACTGTATAATTGTATTTGGATTTTTATATATTAGTACTTTGAATATGGTAAAGTTTATTCCACACTTTATATATATATATATAAGGTAGGTAGACTATATTAATCTAAAATTTCTTATTTTTGAGGATTTTTTTTGTTCACTATAAACCTAAATTCTCATAAAAATAAACACTACTTTTATTTGTCATAATTTGTATATATTTAAATACTTTTTGGAAACATTATAAATGTTTATTATTAAAAACAATATAACATATTAACATCTAAAATATGCTTATGTTTAAATACAAATATGCGTATATTTAATGATTTTTAGATTAATAATATTTTATGATGTAGTCCAAACATTTTTTGAATTTAAATAATAAAATGTTTTAGCCTCATTATAAACTCACCTCTGATCTATATTAAATAAACATTAATATTTCTACTCATAGTTTGGATACATTTGAAATAATTTTGAAAAACAGATAAATGTATTTTGTTCATAACATTATAGTACTTTCAAATGCAGAATATGTTTATATTTATATCAGTACAAATTTTTATATAGAAAAAAAAAAAAATAAAACAATAAATTAAAGTAATACTTTATAATTTCGTTCAGAAAATAGATGTTTTTGAGTTTGTGGTGTTTGAATCAATAGAAGTCAGTCTGTAATTATTTGAGAAGAATAGGAAAAAATGAGTAATTAAATCATGTAGTTATTTCTTTGTATCATTGTTTGTAAGTATGCACAATTATAAATATATTACTCCATCTAAAACATTTAAATATTGTCAATGGGAGCTTTTTTGTAAATTTTTAAATGTTTAATATTTTTTAGAATGTTATTTATTTAATTTACTTTTACATATAAAATATATTAATACCTATTTGTTTATAATCATCTTCTCGTGCTTTCTGTATGTGATAATGTTATTAGATTATATTATCAATAATTGAAAATTCAAATTATTGTATAGCACTTTCATTTGACAGATATATTGAATTTTTAAGTTTCCCTGATATTCATGTTTTAATTAATTTAACACCTAAACAAATCACTGTATATCTTCATGAAAAAGTTTTTATAAGTGTCATAGAAGTACAAAAAGATTGTCAACAATACATAAGATTATGTTAAGATAAAAAATAACAGCTTATTGCTAGACAAAAAAAGAAGTCAGAAAAACGAATATAGAGAATTTACACTGTAAATAATTAATTTTACTGACAAAGTGTAATCACAGAATATATGCATATAGAGAGAATATAATATCTATAATGTAAAACAATCAAAATGTGTCTTTCTATTTACAAATAATTATAAGCTTATTTATAAAAAATAAAAAAAAATCACTGTACTCTTTTTTATTTTGAGCCATTGAATTTTCTTTGTAAGTGCAGAAAGTTATTTGTCAACTCTATTAATTATCCTCAGAATTAACTATTATCTACATTAATTTATGATCTATATTGTGATGGTTGATGAACCTCCCTAACATAAACTGCCATACCAGGGAACCACCAGGCCATTTGAACCTGGAAAATTTATACAGTAGGCAGATACACGCAGGAGAGGTTACCATTTTATCAAACCAAAAGCACCAGTTGCTAGCTCAGGGAGAAGCTGAGCTTAAAATATTATACTGTATATTAAAATTTCCAATGCTTGCTTTTAAATATTAATAAAATATATACAATAAGTTACTGCCAAAATTAATTCAACAAAACATTTTATTATAATGCATACACGGCATTAAAAAGATTCTGAAAATTAAATCAACTAAATATATTTAATTTGGATTATATGCACAGATGGAAGTGTTTAATAGATTTAAATACAATTTTAATATTTCAAGTGTGAACATGCTACATAGATTACACAATAACCAATCAAATCCCTTTTAATCTTAGGCCAAAAATCTTGCATTTAAACTAACGCTAGCTTACTGATATACTGATGTGACCAATGCATGAGATTATTAGCATAACACAATCATGCTTACAGGGATTTTACATCTGTAGCATGATATCATTAAAAAAATAACAAATCATGGTGAGAAGAAATGAGCATCTTCCCCATGTTACAAGAATGAAATTATACGAGAAGCTCTATAAATGGTGATAGCGGTCTTTGCCAGCTTACTGCCCCAGTCAGAGTGTAAAAAAATCAATGGCATAGAAAATACATCTACGACCATTGACAACATGATGACTACTCTTTTGGGTCATATGTTCAGGTGGGTATTATGCCCTGTATGTTAATGCAGTATAAGGAAACAAGTATCCAATGCACCTATTCAAGTTACATTGACATAAAACATCCATAAATCTATCCACTAGCAGCGATCCTACTATGAAACAATTAGCCCAAAATTAACACAATCTTATGAATCTATGCATCCATTCATGCTTACTTTAAATAATTAATTGAAAAGAAATTATGAGAATGGAAATGATATTAAGCATATTTTTTAAAAAAGAAAATATTTAAATAATTTAAAATTTAGTCAAATAAGAGATTTCTTTAAAAAGTTAAGTGACACTTAAAATACTGCAAAAAAGTTTGCATTATATGATTAATGTTCATACTTCATTTAAAAGAAAAGTTTATACTTTCCAATGCTATAGGTAAAGTCCATCTTTGTAATCCTTGATGCATGGTAGAATTCAAAGAAGTTCTTTCCATTTCCTATTCTTCTAGATGGAGAGAAATTTGTTGCTGGCTATTTTCCGGGAACCATCCTACTCTAGAGACCGCTTCAGCTGCTGCAAATATGGGAAATGTAAATGATTGCTGACCCCTACATTTTGGAGATCCGCAATCCACTTATAAATATCCTTAATAACCCACAATCAGCAAGAGCAATCCCAAAAATCACTTCTCCCTTCAAAGTTTTTTTTATCTCTGGTAACTCCTATCTGTGGTATCTTTTTTAATTTATCTCTTATCTGACTATATGCCCAAGGACCTGTTTGCAATTACGTCAAAATAGAAAAAAAATTTCCATTCTAAGAATAAAAATTAATTAACAGCATTTTTTAAAAAATTCTTTTATATTAAAAAGAATCTTGTTTTTAGATTTTAATTTTAAATTATATAATTAGTTTGACATCTGTGCATTATATATATTAATTCAAATCAAATTATTAAATTCCCTTTTTTTATACATATATTTCTACTGGAGGGTGATTTTATATATTTTTTACTTCTATTTGAAAGAAATGTAACGGCATATACATATTACATTACAATATAAAATAAACTTTCTGAAATTGTGTAAAATGAGAAAGTTTAGTTTACAAGGATTGTTAATTAAATAACACTTAATTCTGAGGATATTTAAGGAAATTTGGCAGAAATGCTAGTAGCTGTAATGAATAAAATGTTTTCATTCAAAACATTATATATAATGAAAGATATTGTAACTCCAAATGAACTATGTATAAACTAAAGATTACTTGTTAGGAGTCTAAAAAAATAGAATTATACTGCATATTTCAGTATATATGATGGAGACATGTTATAATACAGAGAGTGAATTCTGTATATTAGACTGATTTAAATAGAGCACAAATCATTTTAGAACGACTATTAAATATTTAGAAAATGAAAATAGTATCTGATTTTTAACAACCCTTAAATATCATATGAATCATCACTTTAGAAAATGTAAGTATAAATAAAATGTTAGTGACTTCCTCAATTTCATATAGATTAAGATTTCATTATTTATATTTTCTCTTTCTAAACTGAGAATTTGTTTAATATTTAGGGATTGTTTAAATTGATGTACTGCTTTAATCCTCTGAATGTTTGATAGTGATGTCAAAATAATTTATGTTGTATTTAAGTCAGATGTCATATCAATAAAATGTATGCTTAAATACTCAAAACTAAAGGTAGAGATAATATCATTATATTGCTTTTGTTTAATGGCATGTGATTATTAGTTTACATTGCTCACAGAGAGTTATAGTGCTTTTGTTTCTTATATTGTAAACTCTGATTATTTATATTTATTAAATTTATATTCCATTTGCTATTTAGGGGTTATCAAAACATGTACTGTCTTTATGCTTTGAATGCATGATAGATATTTCAAAATAGTTTCCACTATATTTAAATCAAATTAATTATACAAAGTCTATATTCTGTATGTCAAGAGGTGAATAGATATATGCGTAAACACTATCAGAGCTGAAAAAATTATTCTGTTTTATTTTTTTCATTTATTGCTAGCTGATTATTAAATTATACATAACTTACTGAGATCTAGAGTGACTGTCATTTTAATTTTATATAGGTCATTATAATTATTTATATTTATATAAACTTAATTACAAGGACAACCTATAGTATTCTTGTTATTTTGAATGAAAGATCTGTTCATTTCGTAATTAACATTCAAAATAAATGAATATTGTCTTTATAATTTATATATACACCTTAAACCCTCTTAGCAATGGCAATTGGTTCTTCAGAACTCATTGTTAAACAAAAATATCGTATACAGAATACGTATTTATAATGGGGGGGGGGGGTATGGGGAAAAATTGATCGGTTCCTAAAGCTAAAAAATTACACTAACTTGGGAATAAAGTACATATTAAAAAAAATATTTATCGAATGCAGTGGACGTGTAAAACAACTGTACAGCATCTAAAAAAAAGTTTTATATCACTAGGGGAAAAGTATTTTCTCTGTTTAAAAAGTACAGCACAGCAAAAAGAAAGAGAAAATGAAACTAAATTTTAATTTAAGATTTTATATTATTTCGCAGAAGTTTTTCATCGTAATGAATACAAAAAAATCCACACTGAAGTGTATTTCTTTTAAATCACTTTATCCTAGCTTCCTTATCTGTGCAAATAACGCATATATATTATGTATTGGTACATATCACTGTACATTTATGTTTATTACTTATGTGAAATTGTTAAAATTAAAAAAAAAAAACAATGCTTAATTATAAATTATTTAATTGAACAACAAATCAGTCAACTTTAGAAGAAAAAAAACTTATTTTAAAAGAAAAAAAAATCTGACTGTACTAATTTTCTAAAACATATACTAAGTTTATTTTTTTATTATTTTATACTTACTATAAGCCAATTGTTTTTTGGGTAAAATGACTTTAAAATACATATTCTCTGATATCATCAGTGATGCAAAATTCAAAATGTGCCAAAAAATGTCCCAATCATTATAGTGAATAATAGAATGTAAATCAAAGTATTGGGTACAAATTGATGATGATCGCTATTGTGAAATATCACTAAGTAGCCAATCGTTAAGTGAAGTTTAAGTGTCTACATTTATAAATCCTAGATATACTATAGAATAAAATATCTTTATATAACAACAAAATAATATATAACAATAGTTGTAATTATAATCATGTAATAATAATAATGTATAAAGGCTCTTTTCAGCAATTATTAAATTTTTGCCCTTTTCTATATATCATGGTTAATTACAAAAAAATAACTTGTATTGCATACATAGTAACATCTACTGGCTCTATATAAAATACACAACACTATAATTTATGCTTTAATATCTTTATAATAATACATATTATATAACCTTCCATTCATTTTTCATTATCCAATTATTAGTTAAATTAATTGATGCTGTATAAATGGTCATACAATTATTTCTGTTATAATTAATATAATTAATTTCACATATCTTCCTTCTATTAATTTCTTTAATATAATTTAATAGATTTATATTCTTAACACAATCTATTCTATGTCCGTATTTTAAGTAATGAACATATAATGCAGATCTGTTATCTCTCCTATTAATGACATTATTGTATTTTTAACCCCTTTTTCTAATTGTTTCACCACATGTCTATAATAAACCATACTGCAAACCCCACAATTATTTTTATTCAACAGAGTTACATGTTTATAATTTTTTAGGAAAAAAATAAATTATAAGTGGTTTAAAGATTTTTTTTCAGACAAAAATTTAAAAAATAAAAAATACTGTGTCATTTTAGTATTATAAAGTGCTGCAAATTAAAGAGCAGGATGGTGGCGAAATGTTTAATAGAATTAAAGTAAAGTTTAAAAAAATTCTCTCTCTTTTTAAAGGAAAGAGCTTTTATAAAGTAAAAACTAAATAAATATGTAAAATTTAGAATAAAATTTTGTTTGTAAAAAAAAAAAAACTTTTTAAAATGTAATTAATTAATTAGTTTATAAAATTTCTTATTAATAATAAAATCAAAATCAATAGTTAAAATAATGAAAAATACTATAAACTATATTATTAAGATTATTTAGATAATTCTGAATAGATTAAGATCAAGGCAAATGTAAAAAAAATCAATTAATTGAAAAAATGGAAAATTAATTAAAAGACATTTCAAGTTAAGATCTAAATTCAAAATAACAATAAGAAATTAAAACAATAGGAAAGAAAAAAGGATATAAAGTCACTCTCTTTATTGTTCTTCAGTCTGTTTTGTGATGTAGTATGATTTGTGATATAGTCTGGTTTGTGATTAATACAGTTGGGGCTGCAATCTGTAATTCATTCACATTGCTATCAGTCTAGAGTTTGGGTTCTTTTTAAAGAATGCAGAACCAGTGTTTCATTTAAAATCCAAAAAACCAGAGATCTAGATATTCAAAACTGTAAATGCAGCAAAGACAATCATTACTGTTATTGACAACATAATGGAGAGGCTGCATAAACCATGGATGTGTCCAACAGGGTTTCATGCCCCAAACCTCTGCAAGTCAACTATTCAATCTGGAACACATACTAGAAACTGATGCCAAAATCACAAAATAGATGCTACCACTATTCTTTCTCTCTTTCTCCCATTTCTGAGTGACAGAATGGAAACAAGCTCTTAAGCCATCGATAGAGAAGCAAAAAGCCAACTGGTTGGGAAATGCACACAAAGGAAAACCTAGATAAAGATATTTTAAATAACCTTGTCACTGTCTCACCAGTAAATTATTATAAAGTTACTTTATTTGTTAAGTAAATATGCTAGATCCTGAGACAGAGTGTGAGCTGGCCATGGGATATTTTAAGTGCTAGATTATGGGCCTACACTCCAGGCATTCTAATTATAAATTATGTTTAGCTGGTGCCTCTAAACAAATAAAATGATTTGGATGGCAGTAGAAGTGGGCCATGGTCTGGAAATGTGATCATGTTATGCTTCACATAGCTCGGTCTGACCATGGGTATTATTGATGGCTCTGATATCAGTGGTATTCTCCTCTCTGCTTGAAGGGCCAGTCCATTCATGTAATATTAAAAATATGTTAAATAAGGATTAAACCCAATTAAACAACTTCTATTAAACGGATCCAGTTCAATACTATACACTTTTTATATTTTATATCATCTTATATATATATATATATATATAAGATGATATATATATATAAAAAGTATATATATATATATATATATATAAAGCATTAGAAATATATTCTTTAGTTATAAATAATATAATTTAGATAGTAATAGTGAACCAGAAAATATAAAATGGATAAAACTTCCATATGTTCCTAAAATTTATCATACATTATTCAAAATAAAAATTATATAGATAAAATATTAAAATAGGATGGTCAAACAGTAAAAATCTTGATATATTAATAGGGAATTATAAAATAAAAGATTATATAAAATAAAAAAGGGTATAGTATATAAAATTACTTGTGGACTTTGCAGTATGGTTTCTCATGGACATACAGTGAAATAATTAGAAGAAAGGGCTAAAGAACATAATAATGCTATTAATAGAAGAGATGACAGATCTGCACTATGTATTGAATATTTAAAATATGGACATAAAATAGATTGTGTTAAGAATATAAGTCCATTAAATTATATTAAAGAAAATAATAGAAGGAAGACATACAAAACGAATTATATTAATTATAACATAAATAATTGTATGAACATTTATAAAATGTCATTAATTTAACTAAAAATTGGATAATGAAAAATGAATGGAGGGTTATATAATATGTGTTATTATAAAGATATTAAAGCATAAATTATAGTCTTGTGTTAATTTTATATAGAGCTTGTAGTTGTCACTATGTATGTAATATAAGTTATTTTTGTAGTTACTCAAGACATATTGAAAAGAGCAAAAAATTAAAAATTGCCAAAAAGAGCTTTTATATGTTATGATGATATTACACCTATTTTTATATATTATTTTGTTGTTATATAAAAATATTTTATTTTATAGCATTTGTAGGATTTATTTTTAATTTGCAAAAGCAATATAAAGATTTATTTTTGTATTTTAGAATAGATAGATAGATAGATAGATAGATAGATAGATAGATAGATAGATAGATAGATAGATAGATAGATAGATAGATAGATAGATAGATAGATAGATAGATAGATAGATAGATAGATAGATAGATAGATAGATAGATAGATAGATAGATAGATAGATAGATAGATAGATAGATAGATAGATAGATAGATAGATAGATAGATAGATAGATAGATAGATAGATAGATAGATAGATAGATAGATAGATAGATAGATAGATAGATAGATAGATAGATAGATAGATAGATAGATAGATAGATAGATAGATAGATAGATAGATAGATAGATAGATAGATAGATAGATAGATAGATAGATAGATAGATAGATAGATAGATAGATAGATAGATAGATAGATAGATAGATAGATAGATAGATAGATAGATAGATAGATAGATAGATAGATAGATAGATAGATAGATAGATAGATAGATCTTTATTTTATCAAATGTCAGCTATAAATGAAACTGCAAGTGGTGACCATGGATAACAAATGTTAAACTTGTTTGTACTCTGTAATACTGTGAACATTTAATTCTCTATTAAAAACAGATTGTTAGCAAAGTTTTAAATATATTTTCCCTGAAGATAATATTTTAGCCCATACCTGCTATATTTGTATCTTATGATTCAAGCTTTTGCTGAATATATATATTTTTCAAATAACATGTATGTTTAGGACGTTGTTTTCTATGTAAGTGACTCATAAATAAATTTGTCGTTTTATTAAATAAAAAAAATAAAATTGTCAGATTGACTTTTGAAAAAAAAAAACAATTATAACATGATATGGCTTTTACAACTGTTTTTATAAATATTGTATTATTACTTTTGATTGAGATTTACGATAATAGCTTGACTTATGAAGTTATTGCTTCCATTAAATAAATAAACAATTAATATTGCCTTTGCTAAAAGAAAATTATTTAAAATAAAGGCAGAGCTTCTTGTAAAATAATACATATTGTGCTTATATCTAAATAAATTGCTATTAAGTGGACACATACTTTTGATATTTTTAAAACCTAAAATTAAATATCAGAAATACCACTCACATAATTTGTATTGCTGTTATAAATTCTGAATTTATTGTTATGGCAATCAAATATGAATATGTTCTTTAAAATGCACAGATAGTCACATTGTATTTACTGAAATTATGTAAGAGTTTAAGATCAAGAATGTTCCATAGTGTTTTTTAGTATGGTTGGTTAGTTTTTTGAAAACGGTATTGTCCTAAAATATTAACATTTACTTTAATAAAAAATAAATTAATGAATAATCTTTTTGTTCTTATATTTGTTTTCTAATAATTTCTGAACGATGTCATTATAAAAAAAACAAACAAGTAATATCAAAATTTTAATGTAGAAGCCCCAAAAGTATGTACAACCACTAAAAATACTGCTGTAGCAACAATATATTTTAATTACTTAATCAAGATTTAAAAAAATGAAAGTAGTTTTTGAAGATAAAAAACTAAAATAGAAACTAAGTAGAAAAACAAACCTTTGCAATTTTTATTGCTAAAAAGTAAACTGTTAAACTTTCCAAAAATAAGTGAATATTATCCCAACCTGTATCCTAGACAAAAATACAAAGAAATAATTGCTAATAAAGAAGCATTAATCAAAGATGACATCATAGAGCTATTATTTGATGTTAAAAACTAGAATATATTTACTAAATCAACTTGGCAATTTATAAATATAATTTCAACATATGGTTTTCTTTTTGGAATTGTGATTATATCATTAGGAAAAAGACAACAATTATATTCTAGTTTATAAAGCTATTACGTATGTATTATAGTGACATGCAAATATTTTTTTCATGTCTTTAGTCTATAAATTGCATCATCCTTTGGTAATAGATGTTTTTATATAAATATACAGATTATATCCAAATTATTAGCCTGAATTTGAAAAAATATGTCAAATATTGCATTTTAAACATCTTTTGAGTTGTTCTCACATTAATATAAATCAAGTCCAATTAGCCAGGAACTGACAAACGAATAATAATACTTCCACTTAACTACTTAAAAAAATATCTAGATACTATAATGCATAAATAAATCCATTTGTGCAAAAATAATAAAAAGTTTTTAAAAGTTTGACTAACATAAAGGCTACAATATTAACACACAATGACTTGATATATTTATTACTTAAACTCATAGATATCAAATAGTTTACAATAGAGATTATGTTATTTTTCTTCCAACAATAGTGTATATAATTGTAGGTAAAATCAGTTAATTTTATTTACTTTTTTGCAATAGAACCAAAACTTCGGAGAAAGAGAAATTTATGCTGATTCCGATATTATCAATAAAGCAAATATTATAAAATAATATGATGGATGTAAAATTTTTCATATATATATGCACAAGAAAAATATATATGTTCACAAAATAAAAAGAGATGACACGCTTTGCCTCTCACATTAACAAAAATAACTTAAAAATAAATTTTGACATTGTATGGGAGCTAAAAGTCTAATCAAAGTTAGGAAGATAATCGATAAATTAAATTAGAAATATATTTTATTAATAAATTGATGTGTTATTTAAAGATTAGGCAACTGTTACATAAAAGAGAAAAAAACACTTATAATAATTAATAGTATAGAAAAAGTTAAGTTTATAGAATATTTTTAATTTTTTGATACAGTCGTATATGACTACAATTTATCTTTTTTTGAGTTTATCCTACTTAAATAAGTATTTAATGAAAATGCAAAAGAATGACAGTAATTGATATTAGAATAAAAAAAACCTTTACAAACTTCACTGCTGAATATTAAACGGTCGAGCTTATCTAAATTTATAATCAATTGTTTTCTTTATTAGAAAAGTAATCGCTGTCAAGCGTTGGTGGTCGAGAGATCAGTCCAGCCGCTTTACAAGCAGTTGTCTCGGGTTAGTGGGTTCTGTTCCCAGCCGATGCTATGACACATAAAAAAAAGTAATCGCTAAATAAAAAAGTAATAATAAATGTTTCATAACAAATTTCTTTTTTAAATGTTAAAATTAGCTAGAATATATTTTGTAAATCATATGGGTAATTTATATAAATAATTTATCTCTATTGACAATAACAAACATGCCGCTTTCTTTTTCGTACTGTGTTTATATTAATATAAAGACGACTCAACAATAATATTCTGTCTTAGAAAGCTACAATGTAATAAAAATCTTCTTTAACCGGTTTGCTAAATATTATGTAGATTAAATTTATTAAGATAAAAAAAATATTTTAATATTTTATCCTTACAAATTTTACAGATATATGTACAATAACATTTAAATAAATAAAAAAAAAAAAACATATTAAATCTTGTAACAAAATATAAATGGAAATAACTTTTGATGAACAGTTTATTAACGTAATAATAATATACGGCTACTATATAAAATTATATTTCTCAATTATATATCAATAATTAATTATTATCACGGTGCTAATTTTATAATCATTTGGTTGAGCTTTCGATATACCTTATCTTTGTCAAGTTAGAATCAATAAAAATGCATTCTCCTGAAAACATTAAATCGTCCTTACATTTTGTAGAAGTACTATTCTCTAGAATTTAAGTATTATTGATTACAAATATATAAAAGTAATATTTTAACAAAAAAAAAGTGTTTTATTAAATCAAACAATCAAAAAGAAACATTAATTAACTTTTGTATTTTAAAATCACTTTTCTCTCTCTCTGCTTATTTATATATATATAACTCATTCATTTAATAGAATGTTACATGCATTTTCCATTTCACCCACGCTTAGAATGTAAAAGTATATTAATTACAAAAGGGATGTATAAAGCCTGAGTTTTATATATATACTGTAATTAAAATGATTAATTTTAAAAACAAATTATACACTATAGAAAAAGTTTTTAAAAGTTAAAGATGGGATACACTTTGTTTATTTATTTATGACACATAATCGATAAGCGTAGTCTATCAGTTTTATATTAGCAATCTGAACTTTCTATAATTTATTTTATTCACGAATACGTCACCAGACTCATTGACGATTTTCTTTTTTATTATTTTGTCATTCTTTTGTTGTCTCCTTATACAAAAAGATGATATTTCAGAAAGATTTATTTTTTACATACTAAGTATTTTGAAGGATATATCTATCTGCTTTAGTGTGGTGAGTTAAATTTTCTGTTTATTGTACTTTTATATATACATATTTCTTTTCGGTGTGAATAGATAAATGTACAGAGTAAAAAAAAAAAAAGAAGAAGAAAAACTTATAGTTCGACAAGTAATAACTTTATCAAAATGCTTTTTTAAGTCTTCTGTAAAGTAAATTTCATAAAGTAATAGAATATTAAAATCATGAGTATGTATATACTATAAGAATTAAAATTTTTATTGCATATTAATAATACATGAAAGTGTTTAATGAACATTTTAAAACTCATGAATTAAATAAAAGACAAGTTGTTGTTTTTTTTAGCAAATAAAGAGTGAATGATACGTTATTAATGATATATTACAATAAATTGAGGATATAGATTTGCAAGAAAAAGTAAGCTATTATGTTTCGGCCATGTGAATCAATTACTTAGCTACATGTATCTTTAAATAGAGGTTCCGATCATGTATCGATTTATATATAATTATAAATTGACTTTCCACCCTATTTGTATATCAATTTGAATGTATTATCTATTCATATATTAGAACAAAACTAATCAGCTTTGTAAGCAAATGAGTTATTAAAATTTAATTATTTAGTTGGAAGGGTTCATGATAATAGATAATGATGCTTGCCTTAATGATATTCAGCTTTCAGTCTTAACAAAACTGTTATAGCAGGGATATATATATTTTATATTTATCCACTAAATACACTTTTTTATTTGAAAGCACTTATGACTCTACTTGTTAATATTCATGAATATAATTATAAAACAATTTTTTTCTGTGTTAGCAATTCTAATAATATTTATTACCCTAATTTAAATATTTGTAAAAAAAAAAACATAATATATAGAGTCATAATTAAAAGTATTTCCATTATTTTTATAATTATTTAATTAATATTATTACTGTTTTAATAGTTATTCTTTAAGACTAAATTGTCAAAAACATCGATTTTGTACAAATCAGTTCCAATGTAGATTGAAATTCCCAATTGCTTAATAAATTACTTAAATATGTGTTGTCATATTAGCAAGTGAGGAAAAAAAATATTTTGAAAAATACTATAGATTTTTTTAATGGATTTTTTTTTTTTTTTAAAAAAAAAAAGACTTGTAATCTTATTTTGAATTTTATTTGACAGATAGAAAAAACTTTTTTGACATATTATCAAATTTAATATGTATCTAAAAAAGTTAAAGATAATTCAGACAAAATAGTAAAAAAAATGTAACATTTTGAAAATTAAATATTGTTCAGTAATACTATTTATACGCGACATTAACAAGAATAGTTATTCAAATTAAAAATACATATATATTTAAATTCAGACTTTAACTGGTTTAAAATAAAATTAAAAAAAAAAAAAAACTAAGTTCGCTCTTAAATCAACCTATAATTATTGTCTTTATATCTGATCGCTGTTGGCAGTTGTTTGCAACTAGCTTAATTAATAACATTCGAGCATCTCCAATATTATCTTTTTCTTTTTAATATTTAAATTACTATTATAATAATAATATATATATATATCATCCTTCATTTCAACATATAAGATTAAGGTTCTTGGGAATTGTTTGCGCTTTCGATCTGTAACCTGTCTTTTCTCTTTTAATAAGATGAAAATGCACTTTCATGTGGTGGAAGACGTTTTAAATTATTTAATATCTGATATTAACTGCAACATTTTTCATAAAATAATTTGTACAATGTATGTTAACAAAAAACACTAATCCTAATTGTTATTTACAAACCAATATGCAAGTGTAGATTATATATATATATAGTAAGTTTTTATTTAAAAAAATAATACCCTTTTTTTTCCCCTCATGTGTCTCAGCATCAGCCGGGAAGCGAACCCGCTTAACCGGGGTCGCTGATCTCCCGACCACCAACGCTTGACAAATAATACACTTTTTATTTTCAATTCAAAATACTTTATTATTATCAAAATATGTGTAAGTAAAAATTTCATTACTCGCAATTTAAAGTAATATGTGTCATTTTGAATTTTTTTTGACGTGAGATTAATTTACTAAAATATTGGATATTCTATTTTCTATTTGGGATGGTAATGAAGTAAACAATAATACTAGTATGACTAAGTTGAAGTACAATTATGTGTATGGTTGTTAGTAGAATTTAGTCATCTACATATATATATTCAATAACATGCTTTAAATGCATGTATGTGAGTGTTTGTATATATACATATAAGTGCATATTTGTGCTTATATAAAGATAAAAAAATTAAATGTAATACTTTCGAGCATTTGTGATGCGGTATAATATATAAGCATATATATTTATACATATAAGCATATATATATATAAAAGAACAAACAGATTTTTTTTAATCATCGTTTAAATAGTAGCTGTTATTGTAATAAATAGCAAAAACTTCTGCTTAGCATTGGACATTATGTATAATAAAAAATAGTAGTCCCATTTTTAAAAAAAACTTCTTTTTGATTATAAAGAAGATTGTCATGAATACTTTAACCAGTTGAGTAAATATTAGCCATTAAAGATATTTATTGTAAAATAATGTAATAAACAGATAGATTTTTAATAAACAAACCAAGGAATTTCTTACTTTAAATATTGAAAAAAACTTTTAAAGATAAATAGATATAATAAGAATATCATTATATATATTCTGACCTTGCTCTCGTGCATCTTCACTTCCAGATAATATATGATATAAAGTAAAACGGGTTCTATCTCAGTTAATAATTAATAACTAAAATATTCAGCATTGAAATTAACATGTTTCACTAGCTCATATTTAAAATACGAATAAGGTTCAGTTTATAAAAATAAATTAAATAAATATTTAATATTTTCATGAGACTTGAAGTGAAAATACATATGACAAGATAGATTACATTGAGCCAATATCCTACAGGATACTACCTCAATGGCATAAGAACACTACCCCCCCCCCTTTATTACTATTTCAAATAACAAACTCATAGTATTCTTACGACTTTAATAACTTCTACTCACTAAGATTAAACTAATAATTAAATCTTAATCTTCTATTTAATAATCTAGCTCAATAAAATAATCTCAGGTTCATAAAGTTTATTCTAAGTTAATAAAATACAGTAGTAAAATATGAGAAGGGATTTTATGTCATAATCTACTACACTGAAACTAATAATAATAAATAAAAGTAATAATATTCTTCATTGTTTAACTAATTCTGTATATCTTTTCTTTTTACTATAATTTTATTACCATAATAAAATAATGAAATAATATAATATGATCTTATATCTTCATGTAATGATATAATAAATTCGTGGTAGCATTTTAATAATCTGACAAACAAAATATGTGTGGCAACTGATAGCATATAATTTAATATAATATTGTGATAACTGATTTATGACCAATAAAATAATGTAAGATTATGATTATTTAATTATAATGAATACCAATAAAATATTTAAATTCTTAAATAATTCTCTATTTATTTTTTTGTGCAAAATTATATATTTGTTTCGATTATTATGCATATATCGTGATTTCATGCAGCGATGTGGAGAAATAAAATAACTCGGACACAAAATTTTTGAAATAACAATATTTAACAAAGTTTATTACTAACAACAAATAAATAAACAATTTATTTACACTATTTAGAGTGGATATCCTTAACTTTTTTACTTTACAGTTTGATCTACCGGGTTATAAAAAAAAATTATATTTCAATTATATTTTTATTTAGATTTGGGACAAAATTTTAAAAAAATGTTACTATTTGGTTTCTCATTATGGTTAACTTATTACAAATATACTTATCTACTTTATTAGCAACAGCATTTTATCCTTAATATTATTAAACTATCCTATTTTAAAAATTCATACTTAGAAAACATTCCATAGAAAACAAAATTTTATAATGAGTATGGACTTCTCAAAATATTAAAAAAAATTTCATCTTGCAAAGTCCAAGATGTTACACAAAATATTATCCAAAATTCAGTACTAGATTTTAGTATTTATCACGCAATGTTTACTAATCATAATATATTCTTTTTTAAGCCTTACTTTAGTATGATATAAGTGTAATAATTAATATATTTCTGTTACTCAATAAACAAAAAATATACTATGCATATTGTTTACATAATTTACTTTGTACTATTGTATTTTAAAAATATGCAATACTTATTTTCTCTTAAAAAAATAATACTAAAGCATTTGAAATTATTATCACTTTAAAGAAAATATCTTTGTTTAGATACCCTATTTTAAAAAAATCTTATATTTCATTTCCGAAATAAAATTCAAAATATATTCTATGATTCTTTTCTTTCCTTAGGATACTTTGGATCTTCAATTTTAAGTTATAACATTCTGCTCCTTATAAGCAAATAAACTAATCTTATACAAAACGATAGCATAACATAAGTTCTAAATTATTTATCATTTCTCTTAAACATATCTTACTAAACGATGCAGTTACATGAAATAAAGATAGCGAAAACAGATGCATAGGATTAAGGAAGAAAGCTAGAGTATTACTCTTAACATATCTCAAATTCATGGCACAGTGCGAAGAGGTGTGGCATTTACCTGCCTAATATCCTCTAGTACAGGGACGATGTTAAAGCTATTTCTTCAGCTTTATTAGAACATCAAATATTTAAAGAAATATAAACACTGTCCAAATAAAATGTGTATCAGTCATAGGGCTTTGTTAACTATGCTGATATTCACATAAAGACTAAATATTATTTCCATTCCTTATAACATTCTATTTCTTAAACATCATCTTGGTTTCCTGTTCACTAAGTACTTCCAAGCCACTATCTCAACATTATTTCTCAAGATTTTTCTACATCTTACATCGATAAAATAACTATCTGCATTTACAAAAACAATAAATTAAAATTCATTAATAGTTAAACAATCTTACGATTCATAAGAAAAGTCTGCTTACTTCATTATTCTATATGTCTAATCATATACAATCTACTTAGACAATATTTGAATATCCTAACATGAAAATTTTAAAAGAATCACATAATTATTTGTTATGTTGGATTATATTACTAATAAAAAAAATTTTTAAAAAAATTGTCGTATGCATATCTTCAAATAAATCCTATCTCATAATGTTTTTTTTTTTAAAATGTTGTATAAAATGCGGTACATATAAGTAAAAAAACTTTTACACTTCATTCTTCCAATTTATGGATGATCTAAAGAAAACAAAAAATATACATTATAAATTATCAATAGTTATTATTATTACCAATAACCTTTATCTAGTCATCGTGTTCAGTAGGCTTTTCTTTATCCTCTTGAGCATTGCAGATATAAAAAAAAAAAATTCACTCCCATACACTTTATATTATAATATTTTTAGCTAAATTATTAGATTGTTATATTATAAAATTTTAATATTAATAAATTAATGTTTTTATGTTATTCCTAATCTTATATAAAAATTTAGATTTAAACTAGGTTAACAAAATAAAAGGAATCAAAACTATAATTACATATTTTCTTGACGATAGTTCCTGATAAGTCCAAATTGTTTATTATTTTCTCTAGAGTTTTTAAAAATGTTCTCCTCTGCGTTAAAGTTTAAAATAAAATGATTATTAATCCATTTAGTAAAATTTATAGAAAATAATCCTTGGTTTTAGTATTTAGGATGATAATTATTAAATCATAATGTTAATTAATCCCGTGAAGCTTCTTAATCTTCTCTACCAATATTCTCTGCGTATCCGATGCATCAATCCATCTAATTTAACTTTTAAAATATTCGATAAACTTTTAAGTACTATTTGTATTTCCATGGATCCATCTTTTATTCAACTATGTGTTCACTTTTTTATATAGGTTTCCTTCTTGATACATTTAAACCTTCATTTGGTATTTTTATATATCACTTTAAAAATAAAAAATAAAAAATGTTACCTTCAGAAAGGATATAACATTTTACTCCTTTTGATATAATATTATATAAAATAATTCATGCAATATACAATTGTCTTATTACTATTTAAAAAATAAATCTTGGATAAACTTATCTAAATAATAATGCGTCTCCAATTTTTTCATTAGACTCCGTATGATGTCCGAACTGTGGTTTTTTATGTACCAAAACAGTTCTTCGGTTATGCATTAATAAAGCTGTATCAACAAATATTTCAAACATTTTTTCAGCATTACAATTTATATCCATTTTATTTCGTAGTATATCCATTTTTATTGCGAAGTTTAGGTTAAACTTTTAGATAAAATACGACTGGTAAGTACTTTTCAAAATTAGAAAATCATCTCCGTGCTAAGTTTCTAAATTATTATATTTTAAAACTCTCTTTTGCAAAAAATACTTTTAAAATTATCAATTATTTTTTTGCAGATAAAGTTATAAGAAAGTACTAAAAAAAAAAATTGACTAAAATAAAAATTTTAAAATAAATACTATCTCTTTGATAGTTATAATTTACCTTTCTCTAGTTTCAATACATTATTAATCTCCCCATATACCCCCGTGCAATTCATATTTATAGTCTGTAAGAATACCTCATTTGATTGGTTGATTCTTACTTTAACTTGAGAACAAATTTACATATTTTCAATTTATAGCAGAATTAAATTTCAAAATTAGGAATCGTGAAGTAATGAACCTAAAATATTATTTAAAATACCACTTTTAATTCAATTATAACTTTATTTAAAATTATTTAAACATTTAAAATAACTTTTAAAATAACCTTAATAACTTATTCCATTTATCTATTTTTATTTAAATAAAATATTTAATTTTTATTATAACTGTATTCGTCTTTATGATACTATTTAAAACATTACATCATTTAAATATGCAATAACGACAGTTAACTTAATATTTATTATTATTTGCTTTTATGATAGGCAATAATTCTAACCAATTCTATAATATAACTTTTAAAATATTTTTAAACTTTGTTATTAATTCAAACATGCATGTGTGAGAATGTATGTAATATACAAGTCACATGATTAATAACTTTGACAGACAATTTTTAATCTATTTCTCTGCCTAGATTTATAAAATTGATACACTTATTATATTATATAAAATAATTATAAAAAATTTGAAAGAATAATTTTAAAAATATTGAACTAGATATAATTTTCACCATCATAAAGTTTATTTTAAAATATACTATATTAATTTTGACTATTTAAATATGATTACAAATTTAAACATAGCATTTATTAAATTATTCGTTTTTAAACTATTAAAATCGAATTTTTAAATATACTTTTAATTATTTATAGCTGTGTTATTTAATATGGCCAGCTTTTACAACCATATGCAACAATATTTAAAGCTTTATATAACTATTTTTAAATGATTTTATACACTACATATTCTCTTTAGCTTCAAATTGTACTTTAAAGATATAATTGACTTAATATAATTAATGTATTAAAAGAACATTCTAAAATTTAAAATTTTTAGTAATTGACTGTTATAAACTATTACTGACTTATAGAATAGGGTACAATATATATATATATATATATATATATATATATATATATATATATATATATATATATATATATATATATATATATATATATATATATATATCATATAACATTAAATACTAACCATAATATAAAATGTTATTAAAATTCTCTCAGGATTATAATTCCATTATTAACAAACATTGGCAACACAAAACAACCTTCTGGATAATTCACTTCAAGGATCAAGCATCGTTAAAATCAAGGAATATCTTCATAAGATTGATGACCTCACATTCAAGAAGATTAATCATCAAACATTCTTTGACCCTTCTTCTTCATTTTTTTTTCATAAAAGAAAACGTCTGCAAAAAAAAAAAGATAAGTTAAAAAAACTCTGATAATTAATATTGCTGAATGTGAGACCATTAATCTCATAAAAATATTATTTTATATTAAAGGTGGTTGGTTTTAGAAGTGAAGTATGGAGAGGTGGTTGGTTTTAGAAGTGAAGTATGGAGAGGTTATTTTGTTTTTATATACGTTTGTGTAATTAATTTCCTTAAACGTTTATTACTTAGATTAATTTTATTAACTGTAGCTGAACAGGCTTTTGGCTGGTGAAATCAGATTCATAGACCCATGAGTGCTATGAATTTGGCCTCCCTGAAAATATACTTAGCTAATGTTAACTAAATTAACATATGGAATAAATATTTATTCAGCCAACAAATTCAAAACATTTAAGTAAACTAATTCCAAATAGAATAAGGAAAAGGAGAATAATCTGAATAATATATATGTTGTTTGTAATTAGATATTTTTTTTTTAAGAATGTCTATTGTTAATAGATGAAATCATGACCTTGAGAGAATTTCACTAATATTTTTATTTTTTAATTGGTATTTTAATATTATATAATTTTCTATTTTATTTATTATTAATATCTGAACCAATTTAATTAAAAAACCTTTTGCATCATCTTATTGTTAACAGACAAAGCAAATCTCCTAATCAAACACGTTTTTTTTTTTAAAATAACTTTGCTTTTATATTATTTTGATTAAATAGAAAATCAATTTAAAATCTTGCATATAAATATTAAGTTGTTAAATTTCCACAAATATTCTTTTTAGTATTAAAAGATGATTTACAGAATCTTAATGTTTTGAATTCAACCTATAAATAACTTAGTTTATTAATTAATATTCATTAAATTCAAGTTCTTTTACCAGCCAGTGACTGAAGAAAAATACAAAGCTACTTTTAGCTTGGAAGGTCATCAATTTGACAACCTTTGTTTGTTTTATAAGTAAAAAAGATGGACATAAATGTTAACATTTAACACCGACTCCAATGTCTTGCAGTTAATTTTTTACAATTTAAAAAATATATTTTATCTTAGAGAAATAATTACTAAGTTATATAGGATTGTTGTTTTATCTAATTTATTGTATAGTTGTAAAACTTGGAAACCCTATTAGGACGATATAAAGGCATTACAAAAGTTTTATTTAAGGATGCTTAGTAAAATTTTAAAATACAATGGCAAGATCATAAAACCAAACACTATGTTTTTCAATTTGGTGGGTGTGATTCTATTAACTGGACTACTGTAACATCACATTTAATTGGTTTGGGTATGTAAAACGAATGAACAATGAAAGACTTTCTCAAATAATATTTTATGATGAAATTGAGCATGGGTTTCTAGGAGAGGTACATTACCTCAAAGTCCTTGCAAAGAATTGCAATGTCAATTGTTTCTCTTGGCAAGATATGGCAGAGAATAGCTACATGTAAACATGTTGTTGAAGTATCTGAAAATATCAAGTGAACAAAAAATATGCCACTATGGTTCTATATATGGAATTATTTGTGGTTTATAGACGGTTTGTATAATCATCATGAAACTCTTTTCTATAGTTGTTTTTTTTTCTCTCTCCTCTTTTCTTTTCTTTTCGTGGAGTTAAAATGACAGTGTTCATTATTAAGTAACTGTTGTTGTTATTATTATTATTATTATTATTATTATTATTATTATTATTATTATTATTATTATTATTATTATTATTATTATTATTATTATTATTATTATTATTATTATTATTATTATTATTATTATTATTATTATTATTATTAATTTTCCTTTATATAAATGATATTTGGTTATTGGTTTACAAGATAACAATTACTTGGCACTTTTAAAATTGATTGTAAACTGATTTGAGTGCAGCTGTATGCATCTTCATGGGATTTCAATTTCCTTCTTATTCTTGATTGTCTGCTTAAACTGTTACAAAAAATCTTAAAAATAATTGAAAATGACTTCCTTTTTCTGTAGTGCATGGATAACTTTATCACTGAATGGTATTGCATTAAAAATTTCAATGAAATAGAAGTTTATCTCTCTGATTTCATTTCATATAATTTGATGTAATTTAATGATATATATTTATATATAATGTCAGTTAATTAAAACAAATTTGTAATTATAATAAAAATAATAATTTTAATGGTAAAATATTATATATATATAATTTAACCAGAAATAGGCAATCTTTCTGCAAGCTATGCGTAAATAAGACTATATTAGCAAACTTAAAGAATAGAATGCAATGACTTATTTCTAACTCTGCCATTTTAATAAACTTTCACTTGCTAATTGCATTGAAATTTTCGAGTGATTATAATGTATTTGGCCCATGTAAATGCTGCATGAATAATTTTGAATTTGTGATCAATTAATAAAGAATGTTGATAGAATATCATTATTAACAAACCTTTTTTAATAATAAAATATAAGTTGATAATTGTAAATACGTAATAAGCACAGAGTAAAATATGATATTATATTAAAAATATAGTCACTGATTTTTCAAACTTGCTGGTTTAAATAAGCTTTCAATTGTTGAAAATGTTGAAAATTCAGAATAAATATATTAATTAGACATAAATATAGTATGAATTATACATATATATTGTAAAAAAAAAAAAAGCTATTGTAGTGGAGATCAGTTTTGTAAACCAATGATAAATCAAAAATCGTACCCTAACTCAAACTTTGTTTGCAAGGAGCTCTATATAAAAAAAACCAAAATGAATATTATATTGAAAAAGCATAAACAACTTGAGTTAGCAGACATTTATAAATTATTGGGGTTAAACAAATAAGACTATTTATTGTGACTTATACTATCCATATAATCAGCTATAACTCTAACCTCCCCATTCCACTAATTCATGTAATAAACACGTCAGATTTATAGATCATGAAATGAAATTGGATTAAACAAATGTGATAAGAAACACCTAATTTATTATAATATATCAATCATACCCTCAGTAAAATAAAATGAAGCAATAATTAATAATAAAAAATGTATAAATATCTGTAATTAATATTGAAATTTCTTTTTCAGTAGTTTTTTTTATTTTATTTATGTTTTGTAGAAGCTCAAAATATATAAATTATTTATTAAGAATTTTAATGATTTTAAATTCCAAAACAAATAAAAGAAACAAAATAATTTGAAAATAGTAATTATCATGAAGAAATATAATTTCTTCACGTGAGTATTTAAAAGCTATCTCTCTACAGATATTGACTGAAAGAAAATCACTGAAGAGTTTTCACTAAGATTAGAAGTATATTACTGAAATATATGAATTACACAATTATTTTACAAATATATGAATAAGCACGACTGGTAATAAATTAACATCTATTCATCCTCAGTTAGCAGGAATCAATCATTTCTTAGCTTGCGACTCCACAGCCTCTTAGCAATTATGGTCATAATTTAACTTGCGTGTGGTGATTGTAAATATCTAATTAAAAGAAATATTATTCACACACATTTATTGTATCTTCAAAAATTTTAATTAATATTTTATTTAAATGTTATCAGGCAATTAAGAATAAATTTGTGGTATTGCTTGATCTTAAATTTAGATTAAAATGTCAGTAAATTCAACATGGTGCCTGATTTTTGATAGTATTTCTCATTGATTCGTATATATGTTCCTTTACTATATAAATAATCACATAGTAGTAAGAGATGCACTGATTTAAAGGTAGGATTGAATATTAGGAACTTACCATGCTCAGTTTCATTAAGATCATAAAGAGAAATGAAATGGCATTTTAATGAAAGCAAATTTCTCTAGCCATTTCACATATTCATAATATAGATATACAGTATATGAAAAGTTTTCTATATACTTTGAGATATGAAATCGACATATCAATAGTATTTCTGTAATATAGTGGGTATTCTTTTTTATGTTTGGTGTGAGCAGAGCAGGAATTAATTAATACTGATCTAAGACCAATAATATTATTGTTTGTGCCATTTAATCTAAAGTTTTTTTTTTTGGTTTAATATATTTAAGTTATGGTAAGAATTAATATTCATAGTGGATACTATATTTATGCAAAAATTTGAAGACTAACAACTTCTCTCACTTTTCTTAAGAAATTAAACTGCTTACGAATTGATTGTGCAAACCGATTTTCATAGAGTTAGACATGTAAATATTAAAGATTGCATGAATTTTTTCAGGTAATATAAATAAAAATTATAACGCAATTACTTGTCAACAGAGCTACCTTTTATATATCAACCAGAAGTCTGGTTTTTATCAGAAATTGATGATAATACTCATATATATATATATATATAACAATGTTTTATATTTTTTCATAGATCAATAAATTAATTAATTATGCTAATCGTGATGTTATTGTTTCCAAAAATATTATAAGAAATTAATATTCCATTTTTAAGTTGAAGAACACTTCCCTCTTTAAATGTATTTTTAGAAATATATTTTGTATGGAAGTATAAAATATATAATGTTTTAATTACAAAATTAGAGTTCACATTATAATACTTTTGTTAAAATTTAGTAAAATTTATTTATTTTTTATTTTATTTTAAGCAGAAATACTAAAAAAGATAAGTTGAGTTTTTATAATAGATAAAATAAATCAGATAAATATTTAATGAACATTAAAGTAATTGATATAATACAGAAGTCATAGGTTATGAGGAGACCTAAATACATTGTTGAACCAAGTGATCTAATTTTAAACAGATAGGTTCTGTACGGATAAATTTACTTTATTAAATAATGTATTACTTTAATCTTTGAGAATGTATATGCTATATAATAACTCAGGCGATATTAATATAATTTTTAGAGTTATGAATGTAAAGTACTATTTTGTAAAGTATATGACAGATACAAGTATATGATGCATGATAAATATAAACAGATGAATATGCAAAATAGCTGCTTATTTGAGCAGTGTTGACGGGTATAACTTTAAATAAAATTTATGGTTAAAAATAATCAGTTACAACATTTCTTATTTCAATAAGCATATGTTATGACCATTTCTACATAGCATAATATGAATAGAACAAAAATAAATGTTATCATAGTCTGCATCATTGTAGAATGTAAAACATTACCCATTTCAATACATGTAAACATACCACAAAAATGATTATAGTAATGCAGTTAATTATATTGTATTTATATAAAGATAACAAACTGAGTTTGATTATTAATTAAGAATATAAATTAAGTCAGATACTCAAATATGTATTGACTTTGTTAAAAATTTTAATCTTGTTGAAGCTATGTATTATCAGCAATATGAAACCTAAAGGCTAGTTTTGTATAAAGTTTAATTGAAATTGTTTATTTTATTTGTGCAGTTTTTTATTTTCTATTTGTAGTTTTTTAAAATTTTACTAATTATGTTATTATTTTTGTGGTTTTGTTAATAAAGTAGGTTTACTTAAATAATTCTAAGATGTTTTTTAATAGATAGCTTAAGATATATATATTTCCATTCTTGCTATTAAAAGGTGTGAAGGTTGCCTTGATAGCAGTTAGAAATATTGGTTGCTATATTTACTGTGAATGTTTAGGTGGTTACTGGTTGGAAACTATATATATATATATATATATATATATATATATATATATATATATATATATATATATATATATATATATATATATATATATATATATATATATATTACACAGAATAGCCATGTAACAATTAGAGAAAATTCATTTTATGTTCCAAGAAAAAAAAAAGTAAGACCCATTGTAGAATAAAGCCAAATAATTTGTATACTGTTTATAAAGTCAGATCCTATAATATTTATAAGTATTTAGCATTATATTTGATGGATTAATATTGGTAGTTGTGTATTCTAAATTTTCTAACACAAGAAAGGAAACATAGAAAAAATAAAAGTAAAACTTTACACTGTGTGGCAGTATGCATAGAGAGTTTTTGCCCATTTTAAAAACAGTTATGAGCAAGCATAAGAAATGGTGATCATGTGATTTTTATTGGCTTAAAACCAAATAGGATAGTGATGGCTATGGTTTGTAAAGAGCCAAAGTCACCAAAATGTATCCGTACTGAACTGAGTTCAGACCTATATGATTATATAAGCTAATGAGCTTGGATTGAAAATATTATAGTGTTTTCAATTTAAGACTCATAGTTTTGTAATTAAATAGAAATAAAAGGTGGCTGCTGGAGGATTGCATTAGATCCTAAGATCTAGTTGCAGTGCTCTCTGATCTAAGACTCCTCACTGATGAAGGCCCCAAGACAAAACTAGTCTGGGTATATTGGATGAGTAGGCACTAGATGAGGATTTTATTTGCAAGACTTCTCACATCCATTGATTACTCTGTCTTGCACTAAGTGGCAATATGTATAGAAAGCTTTTGCCTGTTTTTTAACTGAAAGAATAAAAGTATTATAAATTTATATTATTTTTTGGCATAATGTGATTGTCTTGTGTAAAACATTTAATGTTGTTTAAGTTTGACAGACATATTTATCTGTAAGCAATTTGAGAAGTTTGGTGAGAATATTACTGATCAATGATCTTTAAAATTTAATTAAACTATATCATATATCAAATATATAAATCTCAAAATATATGGGATATGACAGTTTCCAACTCAGACCTACCATTCCATTTGTCACTACAAACAAATAAAGAATTATGATTACAATGCTTTATTTAACAACTACATTACTGCTACTATAATAAAATATCTATGGGAAGACACTGTGCCCTATCAATAGTGAGACTTCCAATTTCTCAGAGGTGTATTTTAGGAAAAATCCATTTATGCACATAAAATAAAATGTGTTTACTAAACTCTCAGGAAATATTATAAACACACTTAGTACACATCCTCTAAAGCAGAATAACGTCATTCTAAATTAAATATAGATACAAATTAAAGGCTAAAATAATAGTAATGAATAAGTTATATGTTTAATCAAATTTCTTGATTGACATTCTCATATAAACATATATTATAAACATATACAACAAATAAATAATTCTAAATAGACAGTGATATTAATACGTCTTTACTATATCCATATTATGTTATAGTATGCCTTAATTACAATGTCAGGGGGGGGTAGAAAAATATATTATGTGAATAAAATAAAGTAGTTCAAAATTATGAAAAATGAGCTATTTTACAATATTATTAATCCGCATTTTCAATATTCCTTTGATAGCTAAAAAATACATTTTTTTTTTCATTTTTTTAATAATTACAAAATATTATTTAAAAAATAACATAATTAAGCAGTATTTTCTTTCTTTCTATGACTCGTTCCTGGAGACTGATCCTTGACTATAATGATCTCTTATTGAGAATTAATCATGGATTATAATTGTGATCAAATAATGTGGAAGGCGGAAGTTATAAGAAATTATTTATGACAATACATTTGATAACCTAATGTAAAAACAAGAATAAGTGAAATAATTAATTTATGTATCCTAAGTGACTAGTGACAGTTTAATAATTAAATTTGAAAATTGAAAGTTATAAAAAAATTAAATGCCAATTTTTTTTTAACCGAATTTGCAAGCATTATAAATTGATTGATGAGGTGATGCTGATTTCTGTGACAAATTGTTATTTATTTTATTGAAGCATAGTGATTCATTGGTAATAATGTTTTCCAGGTATTGTATAACGATAAAATAAGTGGTTCAAGGGGATAATCATGGCCACATTTCGAAAGTGTTATCTATTCAAGTATCCCTTTTTTATTTTAGAGAAACGGGAGAAACTGAAAAAAATAAATGAGTGATCATTTCTAAAGAAAAGTTAGCCCAATTTACAATCGTTTAATTTCATCACTATAATCAGCTTACAAAGTAAAAAAAAATCCATAGAAATCCAAATCCTGTTAAAATGTTTTTTTTTATTCATTTACAATAAATAGATAATTTTTATAATCATTATTTAAATCTTTTAACTATATATGTAACTTTTAAACTACAACTTTTCTCCATTATACACAAAAAATTTTATTCATTATGTATTTATGGCACATCCTTGTCTTTAATACAACATTTTAATTGAAAATAAAGCTTTTGCATGCACCACAAGCTGATTATTATTATTATTATTATTATTATTATTATTATTATTATTATTATTATTATTATTATTATTATTATTATTATTATTATTATTATTATTATTATTATTATTATTATTATTATTATTATTATTATTATTATTATTATTATTATTATTATTATTATTTTATGTTTAAGTTTAATTTGAGAGTGGCGTTTAGTAAATTCTAGATAATTTTGTCTACGTCATTCAAAAGTGAGTGGTCTATCCTCACGCTTTCATTTCCAGTTCTTAAGATTTGCCCATATATAAGACTTTGGGTTGGAAAGAATAAGTGGATTCATTTTATTCTTTCATAAATACTATATCTTGTTTTGGGAATGAAAGTATTCATTTATTATTAACACTCATAAAAAGCAGCAAGCACAGCATGCACAATAGCTTGAAAAGGCTGATCTTTAATGTATTACAAATTATAAAACATAACGCTATAAAAATAAATACTTATTTAATGATATGTAAATTTGATTTAAATATTTACTTAGTTAATTATATGTTTGTATATATACATTTTCTCATTCACATATATGTGTATGTAAATAAAATATATAATTACAATAAGTTAGAAAATTATAGTTTTAGCAAACTGAAAATTTTTGGTAGTGGTTTAGAATGCACCCTCCACTATTTTGATTTTTAAGAGAAGCCTCTAAATCACCTCTGACTTAACCAAGTGCTAAAACAAAGTCAGATAATACCAGCAGTCATTATTATAAAGTGCTTTATAAATTTTGACTGATAGATATACAATTGCAATTTCCATCAAAAATTAACAAATAATGATGCAAATTTTGTAGAACTATGATCAATCAAAAAAAATTAAATGCCTCTAAAAATCACATCATTAAAGATATTACTAATTAGAAAATGGTCAGAGCGATGAAAAAAGCAAAAATCATGTGACAAAAATATTAACTAGTCACATGACTACATGAAAAAAATTAGTAAATATCAGTAATTAGGAAATAATAAAAAAATTAGCAAAAAAAAAAAAAATAATACTAAAATATTCTATTTTTAAAATAACGTAAGTCAAAATAAATTACTAAATCCAGGTTTAAAAAATACTTGCACAAACAAGAAGCACAAATTAGCAAATAATTTTTTTAGATAATAAATAACTGCTTACATGGAAAAATGTATGAAACATAGTTTAAAATTATTAAACTAACCTACAAAAGAATAAAACATGTGTTAATGGTGGCAGAGAAAAATTTAATATTTTATTAAACTATTTTGTTAAACAATATATAAATAATTGTTATCTGTAATCATTAAATATTAAAATCAAAATATTACGGATATTTAGTGAAGTGCATAATTACAGATGCCATCATAAACACATGTTTTATTCTTTTGTAGATTAGTTTAGTAATTTTCAAATCAGGTGTCATATTTTTTTTTTATGTAAGCAGTTATTTTGTCAAATTCCTATTTGCAAATTTGGGTTTGTTGATTCTACTAGAATTTTTTTAAACCTTAAATTTAATTATTTATTTTGCCCCATGTTATTTTAAAAATATAATACTTTAGTATTGTTTTAGATTTTTTATGTTAATTTTTGTTGTTGTTTCCTAATTATTGATATTTGCTAAATATTGTTTTTTTTTGATTTGGCCATGAACTTTGTTAATATTTTTGTCACGTGCTTTTGGCTTTTTTTTTCACCTTGATCATTATGCAATTATTAATATCTTTAATATTTTCATTTCTAAAGATATTTTATTTGATTGTTTCAATCTACTTTTGTCATATTTTTCAGTCAATGAATTAAAAATCATAATTTATAGTTTCTCAAAAATTATACATGTATAACAATAGAAAATTGCAATTTTAGAATACTTGCAACATCAGAAGAGAAAATGTTTGTCATTTGTCAATATTAACAATTGAGCTGCCCTCTAGTCGCTGCAAATTCAATCAATATTTAGAGAAAGAAAAATAGCACTTATTTAGACGTATACAAAACAATTTATATATTATAAAGAATTAACTTTAAATTTGCAAGATGCTTTATTAATTTTCCCGAATATGTGTGGATTGGGAAAACATTCATACTTACAGCTGTAATAACTCAGGGTACATATTTGTTTTAAAAATAAATATTTTTTTCTAAAATAAAATTTTATAAAATTCTGAGTATGACAAAATATAGTGAAAGACCTGTTTATGAAATTTAAAATTTTAAAAACACATCTGACTGTCTAATGTGGGAATTTTATCAGCTATTTCACGTGTTTTCTATTTTTCATGAAACTTGCAAAAGCAAAGTGTATTTTTCTAGGATTTGTCAGTTTTAATCCTATCTGTTTGTGATGTTTATTATTCATGATATTTATGCCTGAAGTTTAAAGCAATTTCTAGTCAATTAATTTGCCTGCAGGATACGTTCCGCTAGGTTAGTACCTTGTAATGCGATAAGATTATAGTATGGATTTTGGGATTCATCTTTTTAATTGTAAGAAAGTTTTAATTATTATTTTAGAAAAAAAAAATCTTAGCAATATAATATAAAACATGGAATAGTAATTGTTAGTATGTCTGTATGAATATTTACCGTAGGTATGGGTTTATATATATATATATATGTGTGTGTATAAAAAAATATGTAATTGTCTGTATTAACTGTTATTTAGAAATAATAGTAATCGGATAATGAACCGCTGAATAAATAAATGAAATATAAATAAAGCTCATATTACAACAACAACAAAAAAATAATTAAATAAATCCATTATTATTAATATTATTTTTTTAATCAATTCATTGTAATATAATATAAAGTACTATTTGTCAGTTTAATGTATAAGAAAAAAATAATATATTAATTATAAATTTATATATATATATATATGGTCTGATGGTACAAGACATCATGCCACATAGGTTCCGAATCTGGACAGAATAAACTTACTTTCAGAAGGCTTATTTTAATCTTAAAAAGCAGTACTATAGTGAAATAGCTAATGATGTCAGTTTTAATTCTTAATGATATTTGATCATTTATAGTTAATGGAGGAAAAAAAAAGATGGAAAATTCCTCAAAACTTCGTCCATAGTAAACGTTGACTTCTTTACGGTTGGCAGTAGCCTGTTTAGAGATTTATTTTACCACACATATAAAATAGATTACTCTGCTATCACTATTATGCATATCATAAAGAAACAATAACATAATTTAATATTAATTTTAGAAATATAATACTCATGGTTATCAGCACGATGCCGTATAAAATAATATCTAAAAAAATCATCTTAATTAACTTGGAAGTTTTGATGCAATGGTGAGGTGTCGGCCTCTACAATGTAAGATTCTTATATCAATTTCAATTCTGATATTGCTAACATTCTAATATTTTATGAACACTTCAGCAATAAAGTCAATCTTTTTTTTAACTTAATTGAATGCTATCAATAAACCACCTACTTTGATTTTCCTATTTTTAATCCTTTTTTTTTTCACAAATCACTTGCTTATATATTTTTTATCTTATACTAATACACTTATAGAATTATATTTTGTTTTTCTCAACTTAAGTGAATGTTTTGTTATTCACATTAGTAAATTTGTCCTAGTTTTCGTACATAATACATACAACATCACTTTGTTCCATCTTTTCTATTTTATCTTGTTAAAATAAAATGGACTTGGAAGCATCCAAATGAAGATTCAGCAGAATTGGTTTGTATTTTGACTAACAGAAATTAAATATTTTAAGATTGTAATGTTCTTAATAAATTCAACACAGGAAGTGATCATCGATTAGTAAAACATAAAATACGTATTAATGAAAACTAGGGAGACAAAAATTATTAAGAAAAAACAATTTTACAGTTAATATTCCTAAACTGCAGAAAGATTCTAATGAATTTAAATTTGAACTTGCAAATCGTTTTTATATATTAGTAGATTTTGAACATGATTCAGATTTGAATGAAATTAATAGGAAAATAACTGATATACTTTTAAGAACTGGAACAAAGATAGCTGGTTGAAAAAAGCAATTGACCAATATATTTTTTACTGAGATTAGAATATTTATGAAGCAAAGAAGGAATATGAAGATATATAAAAGAAAGCATTAAGAAGGACTGGATATCTGGAATTTTATAAAATGGAAAGTTGATAATAATATAAGAAAGTATAATTTTAAACTAGGAAGAAAAGCTGTAGAAGAGAATAACTACAACAACAGAGTGGAAAACAACATTTTGGTATAGTAGGAAACATATCTGCAATAAGAACAAAGGTGTAACTGTTACTAAAAAGAAAGATGGCATCATGAAATGAGCAAAAATAGTTTTATCAAAAATTATATAGTAATAAAAAACAAATACCTCCTACATCTATTATCTCTTCTGAATTGTTCAAGATTTTAAATAAAGTTGTAAAACATGCAATTAAATTTATGAAAAAGGGCAACATTTTGGGTAATGATGGAATTATAACTGATATATTTAAAAAAGCAGGTGAAAAAATAGAAATTTTTTTGGCAAAGTTATATACAAAATGCCTAAATAATAAACATGTACCAGATGATTGGAAGAATTCAGTATTAATATTAATGTTTGAAAAAGGTGATAAAAAGATATTACAAATTACAGATATAACAGCCTTTTATCATTTTCATATGAAATTTATACCAAGATAATCATAACTGGTTTACAAAGAACATTGAATTTCAATCAACCCAAAAAAAACTGGATTTTAAAATTGTTTAGTACAATAGATTATATATTCAAGTATTGAGATAAGTTATAGAAAAAATCAGTGAATATAAATTGCCATTATGCTTTGGATTTGTAGATTATGAAAAGACATTTAATTCTATAAGCATTTCTTCAGTGATTAAAGCATTGGATCATCAATATATAGACCCATGATTATGTCATATTCTGAAAAATATTTATAAAAATACAGTAACAACAATTAGATTGCATAATGATATTAGGAAGGTTAACATTGAGAAGAGTATAAGACAAAGAGTAACTCCATATCTCCCAAAAAAATTTTACAGCAGTGCTGCAATAAGTATTTTGTGGATTAAAATGGGATACAAAAGGAGTAAAAGTAAATGGAGATTATTTAAGTCATTTAGATTTTTCAGCTGATTTACTTGTGTTTTTGTTTTTTTGTTTTTTTTCAAATAATGCTTTAGGCTTCAGGAAATGTTGCAAGAGTTATCAGATGAAAGTGAGAAAGTAGGACTAAAAGTTAATATTAAAAAGAATAAAGTAATTTTCAATGGATTTTCTCAAAAGATGAAAATAAAGATTGACTATGATGAGTTATGAAGTTAACAACTACAAATACCTTGATCAGATTTTACTACAGATGGAAGTATTCTGAATGAAATGAATCATCGAATTAAAGTTGGTAGGAGTGATTTGGATAGAAATAACTTAATATTAAAAGGAAATATGCATATGTGTTTTACAAGTTTTTACTTATGGATCTGAGACTTAACAGAAAAGCATTCTTGAGACTTTGGATCACTCAAAGATATAAGAGATTGAAAATGCAATATATGGGTAAGAGAACAAATAGGTGTTACTGATATCAATAAAAAAATTAAAAGATTGAAGTAGAGTTGGACTTGTTATATTGCCCGAAAAGACAATAATAGATGGACAATTGAAATCTTCAATTGGATTCCAAGAGATTGTAAAAGACTCAGAGAAAGACCACATGTGAGATAGATGAATAAAATAAAAAATTGAGCTGGATGATGTGGAAAAAAGAGGCTAGAGATCAGGAAAGATGAATTGAACTTGGAGATATCTTCATCCTGCAATGGACTGATAATGGTTGGCAATGATGACACACACACGGATATATATATATATATATAGTAATATTTTAATAAAATTAGTGATGATGGGAGGGGGGGTGAAGTGACAAAAATGAAATTTTTTGAGAAATGGTGAAAAGAGAAGAGAGAGAGAATGGATGATGTAAGAAGCTGAAAATGAAGGAGATGAAGATGATGACAAAAAATGTGAGATGAGAATGGAAAAAAGATATGGAAGAATATGATGATAATGATGTAAAAAGAGATGGAAGATGTTAAAGATAATGGAAGAGAGAAATGAGAAGAAAAGATGAAATGATGATGATGATATGAGAAGATGGAAGAAATGATGATGATAGACTAAATAGAGACATGATATTATTAAAGATATGGAAAAGAAGAAGATGGAAAAGATGAAATGGAAATGGTGAAGATAATAATAAGATAAAGATGAATAAGAAAATAATGAAGGAAATGGAAATAAACTATCCTAAACTATTAGAGATTCCTAATGACTTGGCTCAGTGGGGTTACAATAATTAAGGATGAATGTTGATACAGAGATATACAATCAGACAGAGACCAAATCTAATACCAATGCAAATAACTATTATGTCTTATTAATAATTTAACATAAATCATATGAAAGACAACTTAAATCATTATTTAATAGTTATCAGAATAGGCCTACTATCAGATCATACACTCTGAATAAAACAAATGATACTTTGTTGGAAGGACTATCTCACTGAATTATATTAACAAGGCAACAAGAGTAAACAATCTCAGGGGTTTTAAACTAAACTCTTGTGAAAGATAAAAGTTTAAGTTGCCTAATAAATGATTGCTTGGACTAATAAACAAGTGAGTGATATTTTGGCTGACCATAAGATAATTATCTTACATTCAATCATAGCATAATAAAGAAAATATATCAATTTAAAAATTTGATTAGTTAATCTAAATTTAAACCAATTATGGCCTATTACCCAAGACATCAGTCAAGCTGGGAAAAGAACAAGGTTACTTTTTAGGCCTTTCCACATACTCACAGACAACCTACTAATGACATTAAATGCACATGGATTTTAAATTTTAAACTATACAAGATAATATAAGAAAATGTGCAGTTTTTAAAGCATAGTAAATATTCTTCTGAATTACTAATATTCTTCATCTCACATTGCATAATCTTTAATCTGATAAGAAATAATAATAACTTGAACATCGATTTTAAAATAAACATTCTATTAAGTATCTGTAAATATGTGATTATCTGTTAATGTGATTCAATCTGAGAATCACAATGACAAGGATGGCTTTATATAATTTACACAAATATGAAAATATATTTTGTATACTTTATGAAGGTTTTGTGAACCTTTGGAACTCAAGACAATATCAGATAAAAGAAAAACAAACAGAAACTAAACTTTTAAAATAATAATAAATTTGGTTTATTAATAGCAATAAATTATAAATATTTACAAAAAATTATTGGAACAAACATTGCCAAGATATTGCTGTTAACTTTTAACCATTTTGACGAACAGTCTCTTACAGAAATTACAATATTTTATTTGACTAAAGCTATTGATTATTCCCCTTTAACTTTTTTCCAACTGTTTATTTTAACAAACAACAATAAATAAATAAATACAAGATAGAAGAGGCTATTTGATATTTAATTTTATCCAAATAATCTCATTAAATGAATAAGGATTCTAAATCTCTTTACTTTAATTATAATGGTGGGAGCTTAACAATCATAACCTTAAGTTTAATTGACACATTTCATAATACTGTGGCAAAATTTAACAACCAGAATAATACACTAACAGATTTATATTGTATATCATGAGCTTAAAAAAAGCTAAGCTGGGATTAGCTTATACAGCATACATTTTAAAATTATCATTAATTACACTGACACTATTAAGATTATAGCTAGTGATGCATTTACGTAAATCTAGGCTAACTTTAAATTAAATTAAATGCATGGGCCACTCATCAGAGGTCGTTTATACACCTATTTCAATAAATTCTGTCCACATAAAAATAATTAAACCAGATGTTGTAAAATTGGAATTTAAAATACTTAAAATTCCAGCGGCAAAAACTCTGGATGAACATATTAAACTTAGTATGTGTGAATTGCCACTTATAACCATATGCATAATCTATATACTTAAAAATAAATATAAATTATTGTTGTTTTTTTGTGGATGATAAAACTATCATAACAGTACAATTCAGACATTGATATATGTTTAAGCATTAAAAATAGCTAAACACAACCTGAAGAAACACAGTTCCTCAAACAAACATATCTTGTCATTACATATCTAAAACAAATGCAACATCACCTACTATGGTGGAACTAGTATTAATGCATCATGAGTGATAGGCCAAAATAAATACAAATATGCTCTGCAGAGCTGAACAACTTCTTAAGATTGTGGTGGCTTCCAAAAATATCTATCTTTGAGGCAGAAAAGATGATGCCTGGACCTTGTCTCAGCACATCAGGAACAGGAAAGATGCACCAGAAAAAATATGATCCTCTCCATGGGATCTAAACATTTTCAAAAGTATGTGATTACAATCACTAAAATACAATATCTAATACATGATAATTCTCACTAGGAATTAACACCATCACCTCATGGAAAAGCAATAAAATAAGGATGGAGGACCTTGTCTACACCATTAAGCATACTAATAATAATTGACAAAGCCTTGCTATATGAGGCTAACAAATACTAAACTAATAACAGGATATAAACATCACTTTAACTGAGTAAGTCATCAATAATAATTTTAAAATACATGTATAATCAATGTCAGAACCTACAATGCAAACTATGTCACCTGCCTATATAAGAATTAGTTAAAAATTAAATGCATATAAAATTCTAGGCAAAGATACAATGCACACATAATAAAATATTATGTGTTAAAATATAATGGCTAGTGACATTTAAAAGAGCGCGAATTAAGTGCAAGAAAATTAATTTTCAATGTTTATATAGAAATATGTGTGGTTATTATTAAAGTAGCAGTTATAAAACAAATGAATGGAAAACCCTTTAATAAACCTCTTTGGCTGATTTAAATAAACCAAGTAAAATACCATGCATTTAAATTAGCTAAGAATGAGATATTAAAATCTCCAGGGATAAAAAGTATTTTTACTTGTGAGACATTTATCAAATATAATAATACTAATATTACCCAAAAATAGTGGAATTATTACTCATTCTAATAAACCCATTAACCCTAAATTATAAAATTAAATTACCTGGCATACTTATACCCAACAGTATTACACATATTTATAAAGAAAATATAGCATAAATATTTTTCCTGTTTCTTCTTTTTAAAAAAACCAATAAAACAAACAAAATAAAAATACAATAACTTTAGTTTATAGTTTAGTTTCCTCCATACTGGCTTTCTGTTAATATATATATATAATTTATTGAATACTATTTATCTGATGGCACAAAGCTTCTGGTCAAAACATTTAATTTAAATATGGCAAAGATTTCCAAAGGAAACATATTCATTAATTCTTTAACATTAATGCAATTCTTCTTTTAATGATTCTTTTTAGTTTAAATAAGCACTATAATAAACATAATAATGATACTAATAAAATAATAAAAATCTGGCAATAAATGGTAGGTAAAACAAATGATTCAGCTGAGAATATTATTATGGGATCCCGGGTTTACGTAGACAATAATACAGTTTCATTTATTTTTTTTTATAAAAAAAAAAACAAAAAAAAAACGCTTTTTTAAGCAGTTTTTCTTTTTAAAAAATTTACTCACATACAACATTTTAAGATGATTCTAAATAATTTTTCTGTACTCTTCTTAAAAATAAGATTGGGAGCATTTTACACATAGAGAATTCAATCTGTTAAATATATAGATTTTCATAAGAAAAATGATACAATAATTTATATTGGTTTATATGTATAATTTTGTGCTTGTTTCATGCTATTTAGTAATTTTATATATTTCGGTTTTAATATATTAATATGATCTTTGCATAATGTATTATATCTTCTTTGCTATTTTATATTCTGTTTTTCTACATAATTATTAGAATATCTGATAACAAAGCTTTACATATTGTATTTTTTTAATATTATAAGTATTCTGTATATCATTAATGGGTTCATTATTATAAATTTTCTTTTCTCATAAATATTTATTTAGTAAACATTTTTCTCTTTTAGTAAAATATTATCTAATTCAATATTTGTAATAAGCTTGTTATTAATATCAATTTCAATGAAGAGTATAAATGATGTTTAATGGCACAGAAAGATATTTTATTTTTTAGAAAATTTATACATCCTTAAATTTACGAAATTGTCCTGTTTTTCTTTATTATTTGTTTATCATGAGCATCAAAATTTCAATATTCAATCCAAGATTTTTTTAACATCCATTTCCATTTTTTGTAACATTTAATTCTTATTCCTTAAATCCATTTCATTTTCTATTAATATAATATTTATTATAACAATCTCATATAATTACTCTTAATGATGACTTAATATATTTTTATAACGTTTTAATTTTTATAAATACTAATATTTAATATAGTATATTTTTTATTTAAATCAGTTGAAGTACATAATTTTCTATTTTTTTTTTTTTTTTAATTTCCAATTTTTTGATGTTTTATATTTTTTTAACGATTTTGTTTGTATTCATGACAATTTTATATACTTTACAATTATTTAAATAGTTAATTCTTTTTACGATATTTTATAATTAAATTATTTATCTTTCTTAGTTGTAAAAATTAACTATGTAAGAAAGAGAAAGGAAAAGAGTCGCAGGAAGAAAGTGTGTGTGTTTGTTTGCATATTACCTAATTAAATTCACATTTTATTGTGCATTATAAACCACCTTTCAGCATAACAATTTAAATCACCCTATTTCATTATATATGTAATTTGAATAGCAATGTATATTTTTAAAATAAGCCAGATGTTTACATATGTCATATGATTTTGCTTTTAAGGTTATATTACAGAAAAGAAATATAAGGAGCATACCAATAGCTCTAACAAGATTTTAGAGATTAAGTGCCAAAAAGAAAACATATAATATTTCTATTTAGAATTATTCCCATCCTTACACTGATCAGTTAAAAGCTTGTTAAAGCTACTGGTATGTTCCCTATATTACATTTCTGTAATAAAAGCTTAAAAAGCAAAGTCATGCAATATATGATAATTTTGCCTTTGAGGCTATGGCAATGTTATATTACTAAAGCTGTTAATATATGGTAGATCTGAATTTTGTTCAGTCCCATATAGCTATTTAAATTAGACAGCTGGATTTTAAGACATTTACATGTCTAAAAATTTTAGAATTTCTACTTAATAGTTACATAATAGATAAGTGGTGGCTTTTGATTGTGTATTTTAGATCTAGTGTCTGAATGTTCTAGCTCCTCACTTATGTGAGTCAAAAGCTCAAAACTGATCAGTCTGAGGATGTGAATAATTCTAGATAGACATAGTATAGGTTTTCTCTTTGGCACTTCTCAATAAAAGCATGTTAGAACTATTGATATACTCCCCACATTATATTTCTGTAATACAAACTTAAAAAGCAAAATCACACAGTATATGACTTGCTTTATTGATTATTATAATTATGCTTTTGAGGCTTTGGTGATGTTATATTGATAAGGTTGTTAATATCTGGTTGATCTGAATTTGGTTCAGTCCCCTATAGCTATTTAAGTTAGATAGCTGGATTTTAAGATATTTATGTGTCTAAAAAATTCACATTTTCTGCTTAATAACTTTATATTAGATAAGGGCTGGCATTTGAATTGGTAATTTATATATAGTGTCTGAATGTTGTAGCTCCTGACTGAAATGAGCCAAAAGCTCAAAACTGATCGGTCTGAGGCTGGGAATAATTTTAGATAGAAATATAATTGGCTCTCTCTTTGACACTTATCAATAAAAGCTTGTTAGAGCTATTGGTGCACTTCATAATTGGCTCTCTCTTTGACACTTATCAATAAAAGCTTGTTAGAGCTATTGGTGCACCTCCTATATTACATTTCTGTAATACAAACTTAAAAAGAAAGGTCGCATGACATCTGACTTGCTTTATTGATTATACATATACATATTATTTATATGTGCCATTATCAAGTCTTACTCCAAATGGCCTATTTACTTTACATTTTTTTAGTGTGCAGATTCTCATATTTTATTAATTCAGGTTTCATATTGCACCATTTATATTGCTATAAATGATCATGGTTATAATTTTTGTTACCAAAATTAATTGACATTTTTGATATTGATGATGATAAATAAATTATCTGACTCTTATGTAACATCTTATATTAAAGTTCCCTAGTTATATTTCCTTGTTCTCGTACATAAAACTTTTTCTCAGAAGTTTTCATTTAGCTTCCTTTCTTGTTTTAATGTACATGATTTTAATCCTAATAAAGAATGTAACATTGTCTTAAAAACATTACCTATGCATATTATTGGCATTATCATTATAATTTTCATGGTAACATCCATGTTTTCTTTACTCAGTACATAAATGCTTAGAATCAGTAGAAGGTTGTTATATGAGCACTGAAGATGATTCTATTGGGGGAAGAAGCTCAATAATCCTGTAATTTAAATAACGTCATTATTTATTTTTTATATAGATTAATGTCAGTATTATTTATAGACATTATTATTTATCGACTACATTAATAAATCAATAAACATAATAGAAAGAAGAATATCGATGATTAAATATCACAATTAAATATACATACATAATTAAAGAACATATATATATATATATATATATATATATATATATGCTTCACTAATAAAAAATTGTCAACTAAAAAAAGTCAGTGTCAACATTGAAAAACACAAGTATTGAAACAAATGTATGATATTTATATTCTATGGAGGCCCCTTATCTTTATCCATATGAATTTAAGGTCTTCTCACAGATTTTTGTAGAAAATGTTGTAAAGTTACTATTCACATTTACATTACTCAGATACGATCTATTTAAGTCATACATATATGTTTCTTCGTATGTTTTTTATGAAATAATAAAAAAAAGCAGACTTTTGAATTCAAGTACTATGATTCACAATTCTTTGATTATTTCCAATGCTAGAACATTAATACATCTCCTGATCAATTAAATATTTGATTATTATTTTATATTATTGTTTGCGATATTTTTTTAAATATGTGATTAATAAATTTTATCTGTCTATTTAACTGTTTGACTTGCTTTAAATTATTATTTTTTTTCTTTTAGGTCTCTAAATGGCTTCCAAATTTTTTAATACGGTAATCAGCATAATAGTGGTATGCTATTTTTGTTTTCCTGCATATAGTCGAGCCTTCGATTGCAACAAATTTTGTAGAGAAACAAGGTTTCCTGGATCTATTGGAGGATGCCAATGTGCCTTGTCATTATTTACAAGAAAAAGAAATTTTTCAGATAAGTAAGTAATAAACATTTTTTTATTACTAACAAAGGCTTAATAAATTTAATTTGACGTTAAATATTTATATAGTTTTTTTCTTGTCTTTTTTATTATTGAGAACAAAAGAATATTCATTTTCAGATTTTTAATTTAATATTGATATAAAGTATTTTAATTTTATCAAATTTACAAAGGCAAATGGGAGATTGATATAATAGGAATTTGTTACCAGAAAGAAGTTAAATATTTTTAAAAAATTAAAATTAAAATGATTCGTTTATGCATTTTTTCTCCAATTGCACAACTATCATCTAAATTATATTTTTTATTTTGTAGAGAGCATGTTTCTAAATGAAAGTTTATAATAGGATAATTATTATGCAATATATATATGCAAACATTTAAGCTAATTTTTTAAGAAGCTAAGTAATTCAGTCATAGTCACACACACGCATATATATATATATATATATATCGATTATAAATCAGTCAACCCTTAGATAATACCAATATAGATAACAATCAATAATATCAAACTGTTGTCAAGGCAACTCCATTTTAACAATAAAGGTGGAATCTTTATATATATATATAATTAAAACAAGTTATAAATTTCATAACTTGCTTTTAAGCTTGCATTTTATGATCACTAGATGGAGCTTACCAATAGCTCTAAACAAGCTTTCTTTTTATAAATGCTGAAAGAGATGGAATTCAAAATTTCTATCGTTATATCCCACCTCCAGACCAACTGGTTTTGAGCTTATGGCTGCTGGGAGACTAAAAACTGGATCTAAAATACGAACTCAAAAGTCAGCACTTATAAAACACGTTTTTATCAATTTGAAAGCATGAACTTATCAGACACGTAAATGTCTTCAAATCCAGCTTGACAAACCTGATAACTATATGGGTCTGAATTTAACTCAGTTTCACCATATAGTAATAGCCTATGCAATAAATAGCATTTCAAAAATCTTCAAAGGTACACTTATAATAATTAAAACAAGTTATAAATTCCATAACTTGCTTTTAAGCTAGCATTTTATGATCACTAGATGGAGCTTACCAATAGCTCTAAACAAGCTTTGTTTTTATAAATGCCAAAAGAGATAGAATTCAAAGTCCCTATTGTTATAACCCACCTCAGACAAGCTGGTTTTGAGCTTATGGCTCACATCTGTGGAGGGCTAGGGGACTAGAAACTAGATCTAAAATACTAACTCAAAAGTAAGCACTTACAAAACATGTTTTATTAATTTGAAAGCATGAACTTATCAGACATGTAAATGTCTTGAAATCTAGCTTGACAAACTAGATAGCTATATGGGTCTGAATTCAGCTCAGTTTCACCATAGCCTCTGCAATATATAGCATTGCAAAAACCTTCAAAGGTACACTTATAATAATTAAAACAAGTTATAAATTTTGTAACTTGCTTTTAAGCTTGCATTTTATGATCATTAAATGGAGCCATAAGCTTGAAACCAGCTGGTCTGGAGATAGGGTATAATGATAGAGATTTTGAATTTTATCTCTTTCAGCACTTATAAAAACAAAGCTTGTTTAGAGCTGCTGGTAAGCTCCATCTAGTGATCATAAAATGCAAGCTTAAAAGTAAGTTATAAAATTTATAATGTGTTTTAATTATTATAAGTGTACCTTTGAAGGTTTTTGCAATGCTATATATTGCAGAGGCTATTACTATATGGTGAAACTGAGCTGGATTCAGACCCATATAGCTATATAGTTTGTCAAGTTGGATTTGAATACATTTATGTGTCTGATAAGTTCATGCTTTCAAATTGATAAAAATTTGTTTTATAAGTGCTGACTTTTGAGTTAGTATTTTAGATCTAGTTTCTAGCCTCCCAGCTCTCCACTGACGTGAGCCATAAGCTTGAAACCAGCTGGTCTGGAGATGGTGCATAATGATAGAGGTTTTGAATTCAATCTCTTTTGAAACTTATAAAAACAAAACTTATTTAGAGCTATTGTTAAGCTATTTAGAGTTATTGGTAAGCTCCATCTAGTGATCATATATATATATATATATATGATATTAAAGCTTATATATATATATATATATATATATATATATATATATATAAGAAGCTTTAATAATTCACTCGCTACCAGAAGGTAATACATTCTAATTGTTAGATCCAGACCCTGGCTTCTTTATAAAATCATACATGGAAAATAACACTGCAATCAATGCATTTATTAACTAGAAAGCATATTTAGCACATTGTTTGCTTCAAATGAAAAGTCTATAATTCAAAGGGTTATAAGGTTTTGTACTCAATCCAATCTGCTTGAATAATATATAAAAATCTTTTATTAATTTAAAATCTATAAATAAGTTAAAAGTGTTTTAGATTAGAATAAAACTATCCTGTCTATTCAAAAAAAAGCACTAAAAATCGTTATTTGCAAAGTTTTGCCATGTCTGAAAAATGAACAATGTGTTAACAATTTTTCTATCCTTATTTATTTTTTAGCTTAAAGTCTCTAAATGACATTTTTTGATCAACTATTAGATAATGAAGTTTATCATTGCTTGTTAATAGTATAACATGTATTTTTTTATTTACAATAAAAATAAATCAACATTCTATAATATAGAAGTGGAAGGTATATGTACTAAGATCTGTGCCACAGCAATATTAATTTACGTTTTGAGAAGATGATTTTTCCAATGTAGTCTATATTTCAATCCAATTCAGTGTCTAATAGAATCAAAATCTAATTGCAGTTTTGCTATTTTCTCTCATAATTAACATCATCAAAATTGCTTTCCCTCATACAGTCATGAGTCCTACATGAACATGAATTTATTTTTTTACATGTTTTTCAATTAGACTTTGGTACTATGAGTTGAATTTAATTTATTTATAACGTCATCATTTGAAACTAGTACATTTTAAAGCTATATAACTCTAACATATATATATATATATGTATGTATGTGTGTGTGTGTAAACATTCAATCTAAAAAGAATTATGTATATAATAATCTTGATAAAGTTTTAGCAAAGATGTAAACAGATAGCCAACAATTAAAATTGATAGTGCAAATTGAAGCAGAGTTTTCAGTTTGACCTATGTTAAATCAAAAGTGGTTATGTTCATCTTAAAACATTAGTTCTTATGTGAGAAATAAATCAGATAACTATATAATAACAGGAAAAGCTATCTATGTAAGATGATTTATAGATCTTCATTAATCACTTTATAAAATGCAAACAAAAATAATATTTTTAGATATTTTTTTACAGTTTCAACTGACCAACAGACTTCTTATGAACTACAATATTCAAATTATAAAACCATAAAATTAGTATACATTTATAAATATATAAATAGATATAAGTATAAAAATATATGCACTGAATGTAATGGTATGAAACGAAAAATTAAAGAGGCATGCTTTATTGCAAATGGCAATTGTGCAATAAACCGGAAAGAATCGTGCTTTGCAATCTGCCATACAACTTTTTAATAAGATTGAGACAAGCTTCACTTTTTTGCGTAAAGCACAATCTAAATTACTTACTACTCAAAGGTGAAGTAGAAAACTAGTATTTTATTTCAATACATTAAATTATGAAATTTATAGAATACAAATATTTTAATAAACCCACATGTTATAATTATATACCTCATACATTTTTAATAATTTTATAAATATTAATCTTTTATTTTATTTTTGCTTTTGTTAATTTTTTTTCATAAAATGTTATATATTTTTAATATATAATTACATCTAACTCAAGAGATATAAAGGGTACCTGCATTTAAATATTTTAAACAAATATATAATTTTACATTTATATAATTTTTAAAACGTAATAATAATATATATTTACCTCTTTAATTATTTCATTATAGTTATAACCATGCATTGAGTGTAATATAGTTAATTTGTAATTATTTTTCTATAATCTTACTTATCTTCTACTCTTAACAAATTCTCCCTAAAAAAATTAAATTGACTTATATTTTGAATACTATTTTTTTCTATAAGCACTTTAAAAGTATTTCTTATTTTTTTAAATATAGATATTTAATTAATAAAGAATATTTTAATACAAATAAAGTTTTTAAATCTAAGTCTTTATTTAAAGTTAATCTAATATATTAAATTATATCTTTTTTAGATTTTTTTACTCTTATGTTGTTAGTATCTTGAATTATTTTTATATTGTCTTTTTCAAACTTATGACTTATCTCTAGTAAATGACAATAAACAAGTGATCATTTATCATATATGTGTGGGATTAATTATGCTTAATTGTATTATTTGTCTCACCTACATAATTATTTCTGATATTGTTATATTAGCATATTTTATATTCATCATTTATAAGATTTTCTATTTTTTTTTTTGCAATACATTTATTGTCTAATTTATTAAGTATATATATATATGTAATTTATTACTTTAATTTTACCACGTTTTTTTAAGATATGACATAAATTTGAAAAAGAAATAGTATAAAATGATTATTTATAATAACAATAGAAAGTATAGAAAAGTTCAAGAAACTATAATAATTAATTTTAGACAACTTTAACCAAAGCTGTAAATTTGAAAACACTATTTTTATAAAAATATTATTTGTTAATTAAATCATATATATATATATATATATATATATATATATATATATATATATATATATATATATATATATATATATATATATATATATATATATATATATATATATATGGAAAATAAAATAAGAAATATTTTTTTAAAATGTTCATAGAAGAATACAACATATAAATCAATTTGAAATGTTTTTTTTAGTTAAAAGTTGTAAAGAATTGGAGATAGGTAAAATTCAATAAAAAAAATTAAAAATTTTGAAAAGAGAAAAATGTACAAATATATTATATTTAAAAAAATAAGAAATACTTTTAAAGTGCTTATAGAAAAAAATAGTATTCAAAATATAAGTCAATTTAATTTTTTTAGGGAGAATTTGTTAAGAGTAGAAGATAAGTAAGATTATAGAAAAATAATTACAAGTTAACTATATTACACTTAATGCATGGTTATAACTATAATGAAATAATTAAAGTGGTAAATATATATTATTATTACGTTTTAAAAATTATATAAATGTAAAATTATATATTTGTTTAAAATATTTAAATGCAGGTACCCTTTATATCTCTTGAGTTAGATGTAATTATATTAAAAATATATAACATTTTATGAAAAAAAAATTAACAAAAGCAAAAATAAAATAAAAGATTAATATTTATAAAATTATTAAAAATGTATGAGGTATATAATTATAACATGTGGGTTTATTAAAGTATTTGTATTCTATAAATTTCATAATTTAATGTATTGAAATAAAATACTAGTTTTCTACCTCACCTTTGAGTAGTAAGTAATTTAGATTGTGCTTTACGCAAAAAAGTGAAGCTTGTCTCAATCTTATTAAAAAGTTGTATGGCAGATTGCAAAGCACGATTCTTTCCGGTTTATTGCACAATTGCCATTTGCAATAAAGCATGCCTCTTTAATTTTTCGTTTCATATCATTACATTCAGTGCATATATTTTTATACTTATATCTATTTATATATTTATAAATGTATACAATTAATACTAAGTATATTTATGCATATAAATATTTTATGAAATAATTATATCCATGTATGTTAATAGAACAAATTTGCAAACATATTTTAAAGAATAAAATAAACTTGCAAATATGTTTCCCTTTTTATATTATCTCTCAAAATGAGATATCCTCTTTTATCAGACAGAATAAATTGGCATTTGTTTGTAAAAGAGTAAATGAATTTGCAAGTGTATTCAAAATATTTGTTTAAATCCTGCTTGCAAATTTGACATTAGTAATAATGTCAGACATAATTGTTCTATGAAATATTTATATGTATAAATGTTACATATTTGATCAGCAGTAAAAATCTTTTATGTGTGATTAAAATTATTAATATTTATACATACAAAAATTATGTAGTTATATATATAATATCCAACATCATGGATTTTACAGACTACAAATATATTAATGAACTCTGTTTTAAATATCTTCATACCTTTATAATAATTTTATAAGTATTTTTTTAATTTTATTTTTATATAATTGATTACTTTTGCATAAATCATTTCATATTTTAATATGTATATACATTACTTTTTATAATTTTTAAAATTTTAATAATTTACTTTATTTTTATAAACCTTAATTCTTTTATTGTACTCTTTTACAAACAAATGCCAATTTATTCTTTCTGATAAAAGAGGATATCTCATTTTGAGAGATAATATAAAAAGGGAAACATATTTGCAAGTTTATTTTATTCTTTAAAATATCTTTGCAAATTTGTTCTATTAACATACATGGATATAATTATTTCATAAAATATCTATATGCATAAATATACTTAGTATTAATTGTATGGTCATATATGTTTGTCTATTGTAATTTTGAAGAAGAATATTGGTCAGTGAAATTGTAAAAAGTATCATTTTTTTAAATTTGAATGCATCAAATAAACTAATTAATGATGGAATATAAATGATATTATATAGACATATAAAGCAGTGCATAAAAGAACATGAAGTGGAAAGAAATATAATATTTACAAGAATAACATTTGTTGTAAATATAGTATGACTGATTTATACTAAAGATAGCCATTGATAAGCCATTAAAATAATGATCTGATATATGCAAGCATATATATATATAACAAAATAAATGTTCGCTAACATCAATAATACAATAACGGAACTTAAATATATTCCAAACAACGGTAAACAATTTATAATACAATATAAATAAAAACTCAATAAAAACTCATAAAGAAATATTTTCGATTATATTCATAATCATTATCAGCAAATGTTAGGAGTAATGAATTGTCGGATATTTAAATTTACATGTGTTTCCGGTTGGTAATAGATGATTCCATTTTGAAAGTTGAGTTGAAAATGATTATGAATATAATCGAAAATATTTCTTTATGAGTTTTTATTGAGTTTTTATTTATATTGTATTATAAATTGTTTACCGTTGTTTGGAATATATATATGAGTACATATTATGATGATTGGTTTATACATACATATCAATTTATATATTATAAAATGTTCATATTTAATATTATAAACAGTAGTGATGATAAGACATGAAGATTTTTCAGAGTATATTATACAAACTACAAACATTTCTTAATCACCATCGATCTACAAACAATTTACGCCAAGGCCCAATTAAGAGTCAAATAAATTGGCCATTTTGTTTTTAATGAGAATCTAAAAAACTAAAAATAACTAAAAAAAACTAGAAATAATGATATAATATTTTAAGAAATATTATCCCATTTTTTTTCATATTAAAATATAAATAGTTTCATTATGAACCATATAGGCATAAATAAAACTGGCTCAGACTCTGAAACTAGCATAAAAACTGAATTGATGAGTTGAATAATGAATCAAATTTATAGTTTCATTAACACACAGATATCTATAATATAACATTAAATTGATATATATAAAATATATCAGTGCATTTTTAGTAATCATTACATAGACTAGAGATCAACACATTCTTTCCAAGAAAAGAGACATTTCAATTTTTAAGACACAGCAAATTTTAAATTCTCTGCTATAAGTTTGACATATTACATATCTGTGATGTGTGCAGTTTTTTTTTGTTCAGTATCAAGTATATATGTAATTTTCTCATACAAAAGAAATATTGCATACAAACTTAAACCTGCTATGTGAATGACATTTCTGCTTTTAAGCCTTCATGTAATTTATTGTAAGCAAAAACCATGAACATAATAATATAAAGCTACTATCATAAGTAGTAAAAATCTGTAATTACTCAGAAGAAAATTAATCTTCAATCAAAAATCGCTTTTGTAACTATTATAGGTCTCCACACACTCATCCATCAGTAAGAGTTTCAAAAGCTTAAGTGAATAACTTAAGCTAAGGGAATATTCATATATACACCAATGCTTACTTACCATGCTTATATCAAAGATTGAAGCTATTGTGTGCCTGATGGCATAATTGACAAATGAATTGTACAAATTTAGTTAGCCTATCACAGAAAAAAGACTTTCCAGAGATTTTTAATAATTATGAAACAATGCATGATCAGAGGTTAGTTTTCTTCAGCACTTAATATTAGTAGATTAACATTTATTCATAATTAATATATGCCTAAAAATATGTGGTCAAAAATAACACTGTCTTTCTTCTCTGATAGGTTAACTAAGTTTGTCAATTCAGTATTCGATTACAACATCAAACACACAATAAATTCAAGCTCTTATATAAGCATGATTAGTAAGGATTGATGTATAGATAATACACTCTAAGCTTAAGTGATTTACTTAAGCTTTAAAACTGTTTGATGGGTGAGTGTGTGGAGATTTGAAATAGTAAAAATAGTGCATGATTGGAGATTAATTTCATCTGTTCAATAGATTATAATAATATATAATAAAAATCAATATAATGAATATAGTAAAATCTCATATTTAAATACAATTTTTATCATTAAAAAGAAATCATAGATATAATAAAATATCTTTACTATCAACAAAATGATATATAACAATAGCTGTAATATAGTCATATAATCATCACAAATAAAACATATAAAAGCTCTTTTTGGCAAATTTTAAATTTTTGCCCTTTTCAATATGGTTTAATTACAAAAATAACCTATACTGCATACACAGTGACATCTACTGGTTCTATATAAAATTAACACAAGCCCATAATTATACTTAAATATAACTACACATATTATACAACCCCCCATTCATTTTTCATTATCCAATTATTAGTTAAATTAATTGATGTTTTATAAATGTTCATACAATTATTTTTGTTATAATTAATGTAATTGGTTTCATATATTTTCCTTCTATTAATTTCTTTAATATAATTTAATGGACTTATATTCTTGACACAATCTATTCTATGTCCATATTTTAAGTAGTGAACATATAATGCAGATCTGTCATCTCTTCTATTAATAGCATTATTATGCTCTTTAGCCCTTTCTTCTAATTGTTTTGCTGTATATCCATAACAAACCATACTGCAAACCCCACAAGTAATTTTATATACTATACCCTTTTTATATTTTATATCATCTTTTATTTTGTAATTCCCTACTAATATATCAAGAGTTTTACTGTTTGACCATCCTATTTTAATATTTTTATCTATATAATTTTTATTTTTTAATAATGTATTATAAATTTTAGGAACATATGAAAGTTTTACCCATTTTATATTTTCTGGGTCACTATTAGGTACCCAAATTATTTTGTTTATAATTAAAGAATATATTTTTAATTTATTCCTTGTATTTTAGATGTTTAAATTTTTATCATAGATTTGATAAAATAAATAAAATTAGAATCTAGATATTTTTTCTAAATATATTGTATCTGAACTTATCAATACGTAAATCTCTAAATACTATATTCTTTGGGGTCTCTTTGATCAAAATTGAACGGATCTCAAAAACAAGAATTTTCTGCAGAAAAATATATTTCAATTATATACATGCAGTAAGCAAGCTTATATATATATATATAAAACATTTTAGACTAAGAGGCATGATATCTATTCATTTTTGAAATATTTCATTAAAAAAAAAACTTAATGGATTCTCATCACATTTTGTTAAAGATCATTACAATAAGGAATTTTTCATTTTATACAGAATATGAATCGTAATAAAAGTATTTTGTAGATATCTGACTTTTATATAAAAAGGTGATACAGAACTTCTGTTAGAATAATGATTTGTCATATTTACAACTCGTTTCTTTTCTTTTTGACAATTAATCTAATTTTATCTCTAGTGATGGATTTTACAAAATTTCCTGCATTATATATATAATCATAAACCCTCAAGTTGTCTTCAGATTAACTTAAGCAGTCTATTTGATGTTTAAACAAACAAATAATGTTTTTTCAATTGAAAAACACACATATCTGGTCTTGCTAAATGATTTTTATCATTATTAATTATCAGTTGTTGTTTTTTAAATTTTTAACTTTAACTAAATAATTTAAATAAGACTATTCTTTAATTGATCAACATCCTTTAAGACTAAATAGCTGTTTTCTATGAATTGTAATATTAATTATTAAAAAAATATTTAATAACATATTTTTCCCTTGAAAATTATATTTCAATCCAGGTTTAGCATTATAATTATTACACATAAAAATATATTTTTCAAGCTTGAATTATTTTTATATATTTACTTGTCTTTATGCAGATCTGAAATTATATATACACCTGGGTCTCGTTTTATGCGATAGATAGGTTCCACAGAAAACCCGCATTAAAAAAAATCACACAAAAACAGACTTAATTTACCTTGAAAAATGGGGGAGAGGGGCTGTAATTTTCAGAATTCGCATAAAAGCAATGCAACAAAGAAAAAATACTTTAAAATTTGCATTAAAAAAATAAGCAAATAAAGTATGACTAATAAAAAATTTCAAATATTTGAAAAATATTAATACAAGATAAACTTTTTTTTACATTTTTTTATTACTACAGTATTTAATTTTATATTTTTCATACATATTTTAATCATTACCGCTAATTTGTTTGTAAACTAATAAGAAATCAGATTCGATGTGATGTGATGTACTGTGGCTTCTTTTTAAATGAAGTCAAGAATCTCTCCGCAATTATGCACAGAGAAACCTGTTAAGTCACTTTATTTTTATTCGTGATGTGATGTACAACTAGTGCCATTTTCAGTCTTGTGCTATGTTAATGGTTTTCTGTTTCTATATTTAAAAAATAAGATTGCATTTAAAACATTATCATTAAAAAGATTGTTTTCAGTTTATAAAATCTTCGTTTTTTATTTTAAAAATCTAAAAGATTATGTATTTCTTTTATGTATAACATAAAAAATTTTAAAAGTTTAAATATTTTGAATATGTATTGTGATATTTTTATATGTAAGTATAAATCTATTATTATTATTTACTCATTAGTATAAATATGTTATTTACTTAGAAGCTAAGTTCTAAATACAGCTTCAGGCCATATTCACGTGAGCTGCTAATATAACTTTATATTTTTGAGAAAAAAAAAGTATTTCAATTCAAAATAAGTTATTAATAATTTAAATTTCTTGATATCTAATAAATATAGTGAAATATGAAAGATATTAAGAAAAAATATGAATAGCATAACTTCAAAATCACGTTAAAATAATCCGCATAAAGCGAGACCCAGGTGTATTCAAATAATTAATTCATAAATTAAATATGTGGTAAAAAAAGTATGTTAATAATCATTCACATATTTATTTATATATATAATTTTTTTAGAAATTTATTTTTAAACTTCTTTTATTTTTTCATATTCAAAATAAATCTGGACATTTATATATTAAACCACTAATCATCACATGATCACCCTTTTCTATTCTTACACAAGCTATTAAAACAGAACCTAATCTCTCCATAAGGTAATACCACCTAGTGGAGTCTAGAGTAATCTAAGGATGCAAGAAGGTTTGTGTATAAAATCTCTACCTAGTGCCTGCTCATCAAATATTGTCAGACCAGTTTTTAGCTTTTTGCTTCCATCAGTAAGGAACCTTGGATCTGAATCCTCTGCACCCAGACCTTAGGATCTAATGTAACTCTCCAGCAGCCACTTTTTACTTCTTTAGTTAACTACAAATCTATGAGTCCAAAAACACAATGTTTTCAATTCAAACTCATTCACATGAATAGTTATATAGATCATAAATCAGTTTAGAATCTATATATTTTGGTGTGGTTGGTTATTTAATAACCATATCCACTTATCATCCTATAGGCAAGATTGGTATTAAACTACTAAACATCACATGATAACTCTTTTCTATGTATACATAATCTGTTAACATAGAGGTGAAACTCTCCAAACAATAATGTTATCCAGTGCAAGCCAGAGTAATCAATGGATTCAAGAACATCTGTTCATAAAATCCTTATCTAGTAATTACCCATCCAATATCTCCAGACTAGTTTCTATCTTGTGTTTTTATCAGTGAAAAACCTTAGATCTGCATTCGATTCTACAATTTAGATGCAGTGCTTTCAAATCCAAGACATCTTACTCATGAAAGCCACAAGCCAGAGACCAGTCTAAAAATATTGGAGAAGCAGAAAGATTTTGTGCACAAACCTTTTTCCATCCATTGATTGCTCTGGCTTGCACTGGGTGGCACATCTGTATGGATATATATATATATATATATATTACTATGAATCTTACATATCATGAACTTTCTCCTCATATTTTTTAAATATTAAGCATTAAAAACATTATTCTTACTCAACAATGGTCAAGTAAGACATTCACAAAAATCCACCATGTTACATTTTAATATTATAAACCAAAAAATGATAAATCAAATAATCAAATTAAATTTTATTTAGTCTTACAATTAAGATCATACTTTACTTGTTTATTATTTAGTCTTTGATATTTATTTTTGTTTATAAAATAATTCATAAACTCTAATGATACCTTTGGAAATTTAAACAAATCATTTTATATAGAAAATATTTCCAATCAAGATTAAAGTTACTGGTCAAAGGTTGAGGGTGCTAAGAATTTCTAATTGTAAATCTAGACTACCATTAAATGATTTTATTTTATTAAATATGTACAAATAGGAATTACTATCAAGTGAAGAAAAACTGTACTAGTTTATAAAAAAAAAATGTATAATATTAAATGCACAACATTGGACTTTATTTAAATAAGATAAAAAGGAAAGATACAATTATTTTTAAAAGGTCATATAGTTTATTAGAAACGCCCAACTATTAAAAAGCACATGTAGAATGGCATGAGAATAGTGGAAATTGGTGGTTTATAAGATCGATTGGCAAAAAAAATTATTCAAATTAATGGAGGATACAAACTGCAGAAAAATCCAATTTGATAAAGAATTAGATTTGATATTGATGTTCAAAGTTATTTTAATCAGACTGAACAACATAATTAAATTATTACAGTAGACTTTACTTCTAGTATTGGTAAATATAAAAAGATAAAAGTTTTGTGAGTAAATTTGGTCATTGTGGAGCTTTGATCATCGTGGAGCTTGAAGAAAAAAACAACTTAAAATTATGAACTTTTCTCTAATAAAAATGATTTAAAAATAGATGTATCATGAAGTTTTCAAATGATAGAGCAGGAGAATTATATTATATTTCAACTAATAGAAAATATGTATTTCAAGAATGTAATATCGATAGATTCAACAAAGAATGGGATCATTGGAAGTAAAGTATATGAGATGTCATGTAAAAGTAGAAAGATAAAAATTATTAAGGATAATGGTTTTAATATTTGATATTATAACCTTAAAAAAATCCTCCAATGAAATTAAATTAGAACTTAAAAATCATGGAAAATATGGATTGAATTTGGAATTGGTTCAAACTCAATTGTAAACTTTAAGATAACTTTCACCCTCTTAACAATGGTAACAAAAATTGTGATTGTAAAAGAGAAGCAATTCATAATTAAATTTTCTAGAAAACAAGAAAATGTGTGAAGAAAAAAAAATATTAAAATTTATTTAATGAACCATTTATCTACAGTTTAAAATGAGATGGAATAATAAGTCATACATCTTAATATTTGTAATGTAGTGCAACTACATTAATATATAATAAGTGGCATATATGTAAATGGTACTGAAGTAAAAATTGCAAAATGTTATTCTGTGAAATTTGAGACCTGGTCTAAGAAAAATCATGTTTATAGAATAATTATTCCTATAGAACATTTGTATAAAAATATGGAATAAGTTTAAAAAAAGATAAATCTTAATTTGAAAGCATAGAGAAAGAAAAGATAAGTGATGTGCATGGAATCTATTTATTTTAGAAAGAAAGTACAGAAGTGACATTCAATAAATTAAATTTATTAATAAATAAAGAGAAGATCCAAATATTATTTCAGAAAGAGATATCCAAGTAAATACAAAAGAACAGATACTTATTCTGGTGATAATGTGACAATGATTTAAAAAAATTAAAATAATGTAATATAGTAAAAGGAGGATTAATGATTGATTGTAAAATAAAATGGAACGAATAAAAATGAACCAACTATTTAAGAAAATGGGAGAAAATTATAGTTGAATGAAATTATCTGAAGGAAGTGAATTGAAAGAAGTAAAATTGTATAAATATGTTATAAGGGATAACCCTCATCTTCAAATATTCATAATATAAAACATAGAAATGAAAAAATATTATTATGTAAAGTAATGACTAAGAATATTCTGAATTCTGTAGATACAATAAGCATGTAGTGATTAATAAAGGTAACAGTCTAGATTCTAAAGAGAAGACTTTAGAAGTTTTAGCAATTGAAAAGTTTCACAAAATGCAGTTTAATGCACACTGAAAGTTAATGTAAAGAAGAACTTTTGTTGGGAATGAGATATTTACCAAAATTCATTAATTAATGTTGTTTATGAAACTTTGACAATTACATTAGAGGAAAATTTTTATTTAGAGTATAATTAATAATATAAAATAAATATCCAAGACCCTAATAAAGCAGTTAGTAATTTTGATGATACAAATGATTTGATAAGCAAAAGTTTAAAGCTAATGTAAAATATAATAGTTGAGATGGATTAAGGAGTATACAATTGACAAGATGTTATAGACAGTGTGGAGATGAGACAAAATATTAGCATGCAAATAATTTAAAGAATACATTAATTGCCATTTTAATATAGATATCTATGATCAAGTAGAGATTATGCTTAAAAGATTTGTTAATATTGAATATCATATATAAAATTTTTAAAAAAATAAATAAAGGATCTGCTATTAAAACATAGTCTATGTATACTGCAGATTCGAAAATAAATACATGAAGAATGCTTTATGTTTAGAACAAACCTATTTATTCTTTAGATTAAAGTACATGCTATGATGACATCTCTATTTTTGCACAAGTTGTTTGTAAATTATGTCAGAAACAGTAGTATGAATTGTTTAATGATGGATGTACTTTTAGCATATATATATATATATATATATATATATATATATATTTATTTATTTATTTATTTATTTATTTATAAAATATAAATTTGTATAACATTATAATACTAGCCAAAAAAACTAAACTCTGCTAAAATTCTTCACAACCATAATTTCATCAATTAATAAATAGTCTTTTTCAAGTGAATCTCTTGAAGACATCAGTTGATGTTAAAGAAAGTTGGATATTGAAGTGAATAATGGGAAGGTTATTTGTTTAGTATATATAGATGGCATGTTAAGTTGTTATTTCACTTGAAAATATCTATTTGTTAGTAGATGAAACCATGGTTGTGAAAGTTTTAATAAAGTTTAGTTTTATTTTGTTTTTTGACTAGTATTGTAATTTTATATGAAAATTGTATTTTATTTATTATTACTAATATAGCATTAGGCACTATTTAATATATATTTATCAGTTATTGCTACATCATGTATTTTAATGAGTTTTCTACATTGTGAGCATTTTATAATAGTAAGTTAATAATTGATATTTTAAATATTTAAGTTTAGAGTAATATTTTAATTTTATGATTAGATAATGAAAACTTTACATAGTTTATTTTATGGTTAACATCATTAAAATAATAAACTATTTAATTAAATGAATAAAATTATCAGAATTTTAGATAAAAATATAAACAATTCTTCATTGAATGTCATCATAACTTTATATAAATTCATAATGAAACAGATGAATGAAAGACAAGAGAAGTATGCAGTTAAGATGGGTTAATTAATGCAAAAAACCCGAAGTTACATCATTCCTTGGAGTTTATTCTTATACAAGTAAAATGATTAAATATTTGCTATAACTTTCTGAAATTTTCTTAAAAAAAAATAATGCAATTTTAGTAATTTAAATGTGTAGATTTATCCGTCGTTAATTAGGAGAATGTTGAAATTGAGATGTGTCTATATTTAATAGTTATTTTCATTTATTGACAATGTAAATGACAACCATGAGTATTTTAAGTTATTTAAAAAATTAGTTATTATTCAATATTGTATTATGTGCTTGTCATATTATTTCTTCTATACTAAATAATAATAATAATATGAATATTAATTGTTTGTGTTATTAATATATTCCATACATTACAGAAGATGTCTGATATTTATTGATTGGTTTGCTATTCATTATAGTATGTTTTGATTTAATATTTTATAAATATAATTATTTGTGAAGGCATTTCAATTACAGACTTATTTACTAAGATATATGTATAATTGTTGTTACTCACTGATGACAAAATACAGGTCTCAACGACGTGATCATAATTTTAATGTTGTGTTATATGTAAATAGGGTTTCTCATACTTCTTTATAGAGAAATGAGTAGATGATATAAAATAATGGTATACAATATTATTATTGATATTGAAGTTGACATTCTTGCTTATAACAAGTATACTATTACAAAATGCTTTGTTTGTATAATTTACACCTCTAATCATACAAGATCATTGATGTTAAATTCCTGTATAAAGCTGTACCTCGTATTTAAATCTGCATGAAAAGATTTATGAATTATGTGATGTCATGCACATTGATGTCAATGTGGATAATATTATTAAATATATTAAAAAATTAGTAAACAATACTATTATGATATAGAATAAATTCATACAAGTCATTCAATTTGTAGATGTGAAATCACCATACAATGAAACTAAAGATACTTCTAATAAAATTTTCATTTTATAATCCAATAAAAATTACATTTGGAAGTTTATTTATTTTAATTTTGGCATTAACAATATAAGAAATTAAACTAATTTTCAATTGCCAAGATACTAAAATATATTACTTTTCTTATATGTTAATAAATATGTCAATTAGTTTTGTTGTCTTATTCATTTACATTAAATACCATTTCTTTATCGGTATCTTATTAATTGATGGTGTTATGTCTATGATGAAAGATTCAATATAATTAATATGGAACAAATTTCATGTTTATTTCTGATCTAACTTGTAATAAAATTTAATTGGTATTAAAAGAAATTTATCTAAAATTATGGAAGATGCTATGAAAAACAGAATTAAAACATTTTCCAGCTAATTATTGCAATATATTTTAAATGTAAGTATATTTATTTACCTGGAGTCTAGATATAGTATAGGGAATTTAAACAAGATTATGAACCGCCTTTCAACCATCCACTTAAGAAAGCTTGAAAGTCTCATCTAGAATCCAGATATATAAAATATACTTGTATTTAAATTTTTCCAAATTCAGCCTGTATCCTGCCCATCCCTCTTCTTTGCATGTACATGAACAATGTTCTATGCATCAGAAGTCAAAGTGACTTAAAGTCAACATGGGCATGCCAATAATATTGGCATTAACAAGGGATTTTTAGTATTCCATCATCAGATTTTTAAAAAGTATGGATATCTGAAGACTTGAAGGATGGAGTAGATTGAAGCATGTCAATTAAAGTGTGAAGAGTTGCTTTCTTAATATAAACTGAGTACTAATTATATATTTATGTGGGGGAGATGATGATCTGAACCAATTGATGAGTGCTGGTTTAAAACAAAATATGCATATTAATCATTTATGTTTTTCACATGTATGTAGTCATGTGTATCAGTTGTATGAAATAGAGTGTATGGTTTAAGGGAGCTTAGATGTTTGTGTTCAAATCTCCTATGTCATATATATATACGTAATGATAAATAATATTTTCAAAATGAATAATTATAACATGTGAAAAATATACAAATCTATTTAAATAATAATTGAACTGCCCTCTAGCTGCCAAGTTTGATAACTTTTTACAATAAAAGAGTGGACCATATCTTAATGCCTTTTAGATATTTTTATGTACAGCCATCTGGTGGCTGTATATAAAAATATCTAAAAGATATTAAGAGGTGGTCCATTCTCTTATTGTAAAAAGTTATCGAACTTGCCACTGGTGGCTGTACATAAAAATATCTAAAAGACATTAAGAGGTGGTCCACTCTCTTATTGTAAAAAGTTATCAAACTTCGCAGCTAGAGGGCAGTTCAATTATTATTTAAATAGATTTGTAAAATTTTCACATGTTGTTATAGTAATATATATATATGCATTAACTACTGTCTCACACTGTACTAGTAATAATAAATAAAATAGAAATTCATATACTATTACAATACTGCTCCAAAAAATAAACTTTACTAAAATTTATCTATAACCATGGTTTTATCTATTAATAAATAGGTATATTTATTAATAGCTAAAACTATGGTTGCAGAAGAATTTTAATTAGTTTTTCTGGCTATATTAATTTTTATTTATATATATATATTGTAACGAGCACAGACGACGTTACATTATTTTTTTTTATTATTAAACATTAAAATAAAAAGTTCGCATTTAAATTTTTTTTTTTAAGACAGAAAAATTGAAAATAAATTCTACCTTAAACTCGTATATATATAAATCGCACAGAGGAGAAAAATTATTAAAATAAAACTTTATTAAAGAAAAAGTATTTTAAAACTAAATTTTAAAAAGATTTGGAGATAAAATTATATCTTTAAATTTATCTTTAAATATATCTTTGGATTTGGAAAACAGGTTAATTAATGTTATGGAAATGATTATTTTAATTAGTCCAAGTGAATAAGCCCTTGGGCATTTAAATGTATAAACAACGGTCAGATAGGAAAATAATAGAAACTTTTAGCAAATAAAAAGAAATCCCTATGGAATCAGACCTCAGCGAAAAGACCACCATCCTCAATGACGTAATGTTGAGTCAGTCCTTAAGATAAATATAAAAGGAAAAATTGGAAATTATTAAAGATTATTAAGAGAAGACTAAGATGTGTTAAGTCGGAGAGTTGGAGGTGAAGGGATTGAAAAGATGCACTCTTCAATCCCTTCAGTTCTGCTAGAAAGAAAGAGAAATAAACTATCATTTTCTACATTGAGGACCGGATGGAGTAAAAACCTCCGGATGAATAAATAAAACGGCCAACAGAATACCAATCTTTATTTGGATGGCATGGGAATTCACGTTCAAATGGCAAGCAATAGATAAAGATGAACTGTTTAAAACCGTAAGAACTTTATAATTAATGAACATTAAATTAAAAACTTTCCGTATTTAAATAATACAAATAGAATCCTATCTGACCAATGTAGATTAATATTAATAATGCCATTTGATGTATTTTTTTATATTTAAAATCATTTCCATTTAATTTTTTTGTTCTTTTAAGTTTCTATTATGATTTTTGTTTTTCATTAGACTAAATTACATAAATGTTAAACTTTAGTCGGGCATGAAGTTATATTAGGGGAGGGTAATCTTAGGTTATTTGTTTCGTGGTTGAATTGGATCAATGAATTGGATATATTGATGTAGTTAGTAGATGTAATTCGAGATTTGCTATGGGCAGAATTGCTTGTATATGCTGCACACTTCCTCTTGCCTAGGGAATGCGATCGTAAGTCAGCAAAAAGGACCACAGTCCATTTCTATGGAGTTTTTTTTATTGTTCTTCTCATTAGATAGATGTAATATTCCTATCTGACAGAGTCAATGTCTTATCTTAACCTATTTTGTGTTGCCATGTTCGTATTACATTGAATACATCGATATATCAGATGGATTGACACCAGGTTGACTGCAAATTTTTAGCCTAAGGTTAAATGGGGATAGAATGATTTATTTTCAAATGCAAATCTACGTAGTCCATTCATACTCGACACCCATAAATAAAATTGCATTAAATTTAAGTTGGGTATAGATGCTTGCATGGGTTCATTACCGGTTAATTATGTTTTTGGTTTTCATGGGTGATCAAAATATATAGACATTCAGTAAATACTGATACCTTATGGTGAGTATCTAAGATGTATTTATTTGGATGTCTTTTAAGTTATTGGTGTTAATGCAGTGTCTTATGATGAACACCATTGGGTTTCTTGTATTCCCTATGCAATTGATGGTATCAATGATTTTGTATTTTGATCGTTTATGTTTACTTTGAAATGTTTTTAACCATGTAATCTATGTAACCGATCTATACTCAACATTATAAAACAAACTTTCATAAATCCATCTGTGCGAACTTAATTAAAATGTAAACTTATAATATTATAAAAATTAAAATGTAAATTTAAATATAAAATCAAATTAAAATTTAAAATAAACATCCTATTTTTTCGTTCTGTAGCTCAGAGTACCGCTATGAATATGAGGCAAAAGACCTCAAAAGCGCTTAGCATGTAATAATTTCTGTATATCTTTATAGCTTCTCATTCAAGTGTGGCATACACTTTGTTAATTTTGTATATAAAATAATAATGTTAAATTTTATATATATAAGTGCGTAAATAAATTTTTGTATGTTAATTACTGGCAGTGGCTTATTTTATTTATTTTTTTAATATTGAAATATAATTAGATAAGATATTATATTACTAAATCTCTGCTACTCCCTGAGTTAGTGACTTGGGCTAATGACCAAAATCAAAATTAAAAAAAAAAAATTTTTTTTGACTTACGTATCTGCCTACTTTATAAATTTTTCTAGGTTCAAATGCCTAGATGGCGCCCTGTAGTGCAGATCACGTTAAGTCCTTCTCTGGATTGTTATAATATGTAGTATTGTAATGTTATATAATTTTTTATTTTATGGATAGATAGATAGATAGATAGATAGATAGATAGATAGATAGATAGATAGATAGATAGATAGATAGATAGATAGATAGATAGATAGATAGATAGATAGATAGATAGATAGATAGATAGATAGATAGATAGGTAGGTAGGTAGGTAGGTAGGTAGGTAGGTAGGTAGGTAGGTAGATAGGTAGGTAGATAGATAGATAGATAGATAGATAGATAGATAGATAGATAGATAGATAGATAGATAGATAGATAGATAGATAGATAGATAGATAGATAGATAGATAGATAGATAGATAGATAGATAGATAGATAGATAGATAGATAATCAAAATTACCCCAAATTCAAAATTAAACCAGACTAGTCAAAGAAAATAAATTCTAAAACCCAACCAATAATTTTACTGCTACAAGCAAACTTTTGCAATGTAAAGGACTAAAATATAACAAATTTATATTACAGATTATCCACAATTTCTATTTACCTCCCACATATTTGTAATATTAAAAATTGCACAATCATAGATTTTTTTTTAATAATAAAGATTTTTTAATTGTTCTTGCTTTTATTTCTTTCAAAAATGGTAACTTTAATCTCATAAAAACTAATAGTATGACCTAAATTATTTTCATAGATATATAAAGCAAAATAGAAATATTTATTTCCAACCCTATTTTTATTTTCTTTCATTTAAGCTCAACTATTCTGGCCTACATATACCTTTTCACTAAAACAAGGCATATTTTATACTACTTAGGAATAGTTTTTCTATTAAAAAGTCTCTTTCTACAGATTTATAAATTATTCAAAGTAATACCCCTTTTCCAAACAATATTCTTAAATTCAAATAAATTTTTATTTTTACTTATAATTCTATAAGAAGACAATTTAAAAGACAAAGAAATAATATCATTTTTTTTATGTTTCACATTATTACAATTATTACCATAAACACTATTAACCCATTCACTTCCTTGTCCAGTTTAAAATGATCATGGCTTCAAGTCACTCAAATTTCATCATTTTTAATGCTATGGTAAATAATTTACATTCATTTTAATCTTTAAAAATGTACCGTAAGATGCTGCTCTCTCTTGAATTATTTTACAAGTAAAAAATCAATACTATTCAAATTTTAGTTTTAACATTGGAAGAAGGTGATCCTTGATTCACATTGATTGGCTGTTGACCATATTAGATAAAATAAGATGCTTGTCAATAATTTTTACCACTCCAACTTCTTTGTTTCATTTTGAAAATGATAAACTGATGTTTTAGACCAATTTAAAAGTATTTTTTGACATATTATAAATTATTTTCATAAAATATACTGAAAACAATTAAATTAGAAAAAAACAGTAAGATAATAGTAAAGAAATTGTATAATTTTACAAGAACGTAAATTGAAAAAAAATTAGCACTAACAACAATTTTCACACCTGTCAACAGTTTACATTGCCACAAGCTCTTTATTTGATTTTCAAATAAAAATTAATGTTATAGAATATTTTGCTGGCATTTATTTACATATTATAATGTATTTTGGTAAAATATGCTGAAAATATAAATTATTTTAGGAAAATAGTAAGATTTTAGTAAAAATTATATACTTTTATACAAATGTAAATTGAGAAAAAAAAATCTTTGAAATAAGCAACATTTTTTACTAGGTTACTAATGTTCTTTTTCAATTTGGGGATATAAATATTTTTATAATTATAAACAAAAATTTATTTTTGAAAAAACTTTCATTCCCTTTCATATTCTGACAAATTATTAATTTTCTTTTTACAAATGAAACTAAAATGAATAAAATATTAAAGGATGAATATATTTTACTGCTGATTCTGTAATTGATTAATCAAAAATTTAGAGTTTTACCTCACTTGGCCAATAAAATAAATTGCAACTGAATGGGTTAACAAATTTATCAGGGTAACCAATTCTAAAATAATCTTTATAAAAGTGACTTTTTTGAAACAAATGTACCTCATTAGAATATTTAGTCTCTGATTTCTATAACAATAATTTCCTAAAGCAGTTACTTTATGAGGTACAGATTGATACTTAGAAGAGTTAATTATATATCTTAAATTCTTACTCTTAACATAGTGACTACATCCCAAATAATTATCCTTTATTTTTTGTCAACAATATAGCAAAAAATTTTAATTCAACAAAAGCTAACCAACCTCAAGCAATCATCAATATATTTAGCAAATAACTTTATATAATCCTTCTTAATAATAAGTTTCTTCCAAATAATTAATATAAACTGAACAAATTAAAGGAGAAATAATATAAACTATTATCCACTTTTCCCTAATCTTATAAAAATTACCAATATAAGTAAAATACATAGAATGCTCCAACAATAAAAACAAATATTTAATAACTATAACTTTATTATTTAGCAAAAATTCATTTTTAATTAGCACAGACATAACAATATCAATATTGATTCATCTATTAATATTCTGATATATATATATATATATATATATATATTATATATATATATATATATATATATATATATATATATAATATTCAAACTATCAAATATCCAATTACTTTCCATTTTAAAATTTGTTGTCTTATCAAAAGTTTTAAAATAAGAAGAAACTGTGTAATGACCAAAGTTAACAAACTATTTTACAAAATTATTGAAAAACCTACAAATACCCCAAAAATACTATTTGTAAAATCAAAATTAAATCTTAAAGAATACCCATCTTTATGAATCTTAATTTTCATACACATATTAGCTGATATGAAATTATTATAACATTTTAAATAATCTACTTCATAAAAAATTTCAAATGTTCCATTATTCTCATAATATCTATTAACTTTTTTACCAATATTTTTATAAAAGATACCATTACTTAATTTTGTGTCTATTTTAACCCTAAATTCATTTCCTTTCATAATGACAAACAGACCAGCTTTGTCTTCATTAGAAATAATTATATAATCAGCAATTAATCTTTTCTTAAGATGTCTAACTTCAGTTAATATTAACAATAATGTTTTTTTTTTTCTTTTTTTAAACCTTTATCTAAAATCAAGGAATGCCAGTTTTCTGCTCATCACTTAAATTACTAGATTCAATAGTCAAAATTACTATTAGAAAGTATATTTTTTGAATGAAAAGGAATAAAATTGGATTGTTTTTTTTTCTATCATTTCATTTAATATCAGAAAGATTAACAACTTTCTTAATAGATATATTCTTACAAATCACCTTATTACTACAATAAACCTTATTCATTTTTCCAAATAAACATTTTAATTTTCATTTATGCTTACTACAGTAGAAATTTGAACTATTTATTCTAAATTGTCTTATAAAAAAAATTTAAATAGAATAATTAAATTCTCACTTTTTATCTAAATAATACCTATTCCTTTTATATATTGAAATAAATTTGTAAAGCTTAATAAAATTATCTTGCAAAAAAATATTCAAAATAAAAATTGGTAAATTTCACACTATATTCTGATTTTTAAACAATTTTTGTTCTTATTAAAATTAAAAATACAACTTCTAAAAAAAAAAAACCATTAAATTCCCTACATTTTTTAAGAAAATAAATCTGCACTCTTAAAAATTCTATCCTCTCACTTAATCTAAATAATTTTTTAATCCTCCGAATAAACAACAACTACAAATAAAAAAATACACACCTACCCAAAAAAAAAAAACATACCAAATCATACCCATTTTTTTTTCTTTCTCTTTTTTTTATTATAATTTTATTTAACAATTTGACCTTATAACAAACAAACAAAAAAGAAAAAACCCAAACAAACACCAATCAAACTAAACATATATATATATAAATTACTATTTTGGGGAATAAACCGTGTATTATTTTGCATTACAACCCGATATTTTGATGGACTGGCAACTGCCATTATCAAGGTTTTTTTTTTTTAAAAAAAAAAAAAAGTTAACCTTGATAATGGCGTTTGCTAGTCCGTCGAAATATCGGATTGTAACGCAAAATAATACACGGTTTATTCCCAAAAATAATAAATTATTAACATCATACAATCGTGAAAACATTAAATATATATATAATCCCAAACGAACAACACTCCAACAACTAAAATCCATACATATACAATTCCAATAACACTTACAATACAAAACCGACATATGTAAATATAGTGTATACATATAAAACCTTTACACAAAATCAGCAACACTACCTTTAATTTAATCATCAAAATGTAAACAATGAAAGCTTAAATTTAAACTATTTAATAAAATAATCAAAGCTAACCCAAATACAAAACTAATCCAGATTAGCTAAAAAAAAAAAATAAACTCTAAAACTTAACAAATAGCTTCACTGCTACAAGTATACTTCTGAAGAATAAAGGACTAAATTTATACTAAATATGTGTTAGATTTTAGTTCTTTACACTTAAGAAGTTTGATTATAGCTTTGAAATCATTGATTGTGTTTTAGAGTCTATTTTCTTTGGCTAGTCTGGTTTAGTTTTGAATTTGGGATAATTTTGTTTATTTTAATGATTAGTTTAGCTTTAGATTTTTAATGTTTATATATATCACATTAACTGTTTTTTTAATGACAAACTATTGTAATATCAACAAAAAATAATTATAATGATAATTAACTATTATATACAGTCTTTCAATTCACAAAGTACTTTGACTTTATTTCTTAACCCTCCTCAACTGCTTTTAAATTTAAAAAACAAAAAAACAAAGCAAATATCAGAAACTCAAATCTCATGACTCCCAACTTTTAATGTTATCAACTTGTCTATTAATTATATTCATTTATTTTTATTTTTATTTATTAAAATTTTCTCCTTAACTTTTTTTATTATAGATTCTCTCTTCATGAAGAATCACAACACTTTCAAGATAAAACTTAAAATTTATTATTTTTGTTATATATATATATAATGTACCGGGTTCAATCTACTGACACTCACACTTAGTCTGCAAAGGGGTTTAGCTGGTTTTCAATGTTATTTATAATACATTTATAATCTTATTTAATTATAAATATTACGTGAATGAACAGGCATGTTTGAGCAAAATGAAAAATATTATTGATAGCAGAGCTGTCAATAATACCCTCAATCAGACCGAGCTATGCAACGCATAACATGATCATATTTCCAGATCGTGGCCCACCTAAGCTGCTAGATTCAAATCCCTACTATCCAAACATTTTATATGTTTCAGAGTAAACCCCAGACACCAGCTAGTCTAAGACTAACATGTTTGGACAGTAGGCCTACAATCCAGAACTCAAAAAATCCCTTAACTAGCTCAGCTATTTTTTTAATTCAATTAGTGGTGAAAAGAATTGACTGACAAAATAAGCTTTAATTTTAAAGACAATTTATTTTAATTAACATTTATTAAACTAATTTTAAATATTTTATCAATCTTATTTAACTAATATAACACATGCACATTTTAAATTCACACACTATAATATTTTATGAGAAAACATTAAATAATATTTGAAATACAAAATACAATGAAATCACTATATACTAACACATGAACACACACATTAATAGTTCATCTTTGTATGCTATAGAGTTCTTAACTTTGACTCTTGAAGCTTTACAAATGTGATGGCTACTTTAGAAATTAATATAAGAAAATGTTATTACCTAGGATTTTGAACATGGATATATCTTGCTATTTGCTGCTTTTAATGAAGTATTTCTAACTGGTTAGATTTGAAGTTTTCTTGTGGAGATTTGATGCTGATTATTCTGAGGCTTTTTCTTTAAGACAATTAAATATTGAGTGGCTTCAGTTAATTATGCAGGCATCACTTTTATCAGGTAGATTGGCTGTTTTCATTGGACTTGAGGCTGGAAAAGTCATAGGTTTTTCAAGATTTTAACACTGCATTTTTAACTCTGGACCCACAATAAACTGACTGACATAACTCACTGATAGATTTACTGAACTGTTATCTCGAGTGCAACACAAACACAACTCAAACTCAACTCAAACTCGACTAACTCGACTGATAAAACAATTGACTATTTATACATATGACATGTCATTTTGATATCCTCCAGCTATATCTGTTGTCAAAATTCCGTTAATAATCTTTTAATTACATGTTTTTGGAGATCGTTTAATTAGTAGCCATGCAAATGTGTTGTTTTTATATTTTTAATTAGTAGCCACCACTGAGTGTTTTTTAATTTTTTAACTTTCATTTATTTTTTAATATTTAATATGCATACATTATATTTACAGTCGCATGCACATATATAATTTGAGATCCATTCACAATTTAGTTTTAAGATGAACTTTTTTCCTTTCTTTGACTTAAATAAAAGAGATTTATGTTTTTAAATTTTTAACTTATATTTCAATTAATAATAAGAAAAAAAACTCTTTACTTCTTTTATAAAACTTTTATTCTTATGTTTTCTTTGACTAAAGATTTTTATTTTAATATTTTTTTAAACAAAGTTATTATGTGCCAACACAATGTTGGTACAATATATATATATATATATATATATATATATATATATATATATATATATATATATATATATATATATATATATATATATATATATATATATATATATATATATATATATATATATAAAACTGAAAAGTCCACCCAGATTATAACAGGCATAATTAATGATATAACAAAAAACTGTTATAGTATATCCTGGTCATGAACAGGGTGTACTGTGAAGACCCATCACAGCAGTCATGAAGATACATTAAATAACTCAGAATAAATTGTATGACTATTTAACTAATTGTCATTCTCACTAATGACTGTATCTTAAAAACTACACTTTAAACCCTAATTTACAATTTTTATTTACATGAGATCTTATGGTGCTCCCGAACAAGATGGTATAACTATAAAACTACTAAAAATTATTCTTTCAGGAATAAATGTATGATCCATTACATCAATATCAACTATCACATGGTGAATATAGGTCATTTAACAAGACAGTAAAAGTTATGGACATCCCCTTAACATGATTGGTTGTAGCTCAGATATACTCAGGATTTTAGTACAAAAATGCCATGTAGAGTATTTTCCTTGCAACATAAGGTAAGCATATAAGCTTTAGGTTCTTTCATCATTAATTCAAATTTCTAATTAAATCAATAGCAATGGAGTGTAATAGATAAATTATAAATTATAATATTAGAAAATAATTTCCATTATAATATTGGCTAGCATGCTTATCTATTAATTTTGGTCCGAATATAGCAAACATCAATATAAGTAACAAATTTTGGATTATATTCTAGAATTAACAAAGCAAAGTGGAGGTGATGTAGGAGCCAAATGGATTTTATTATACCCTGTACATCACTGACTACCCAAGAACAAAAGCATTCAGATATTCTCTCACAATTTCAGTAAACCTTGCATGCATTATCAGGGACAATATATGCCCTAATATATGGTCTATTGAATATGTAGGATTTTCAGGTAGTATGTATGACAAATAGCAATGATATAGTCAGGTTAAATTAGAAAATTAACATTTATTTACAATGCCATCAATATTAAATAGATAATTAATTAATACAATATTCACAAAAATTAGATAAATAAATAAAATATAAAACCATTACAATATGAATTAGATAAATAAATAAATAAAATAAAATAAGACTATCACATATGCTTGTTTCTATATATGGATAATGTTCATGAATTAGATAAATAAATAAATATAAGATTATCTCACAAATGGATTTAATTTCAGCCCCTTATAGGAGAGAATATGAGTTCAAACACCTTGCCAATTACTTCTCCAATAAGTCAATATCAGAACAAATGCACCTATTCCCCAGATTTGTAATAATAACCATTGGTATTGATAAACCTTGACTTGTAATAAATTATGAAGATAAATTCAATCAAATGTCATTTTATGGCTGATAACTGAACACACAAAATCAACTTAAAGTTGATGGAATCATTGTAACCACCATAAGATATGGAGACTCTGCTCAAACATACATTTATGCAACAAAGAACAATGATATCCCTATGTATGCATTCATACTTACAAAAAAATAACAAGGCATTAAATGCCCCATGAGTTTTCTAACCATCAATAGAGCAACAAGCATAATCACAGAATGTTCCATGGATTAACTGCCAGCACAGAAACAAATATAAAGAATATAAAAGATGGCAAATTATTATTCTGCAGATTAGGCCACCAGCACAGAATAATATAAAAAATATAAAAAATGGTAATGATAATTCTGCAAATTATACTACTAGCACAGAATAATGTGATATAACATAATAAAATAGTGTTAACATTTATTTTCCAAATAAGAGACATAAAATTACCCTCATCAATAAATATGCTAAATTAGGAGGCATGCACAGTCTTATTAATGTGAGAGAATTAACACATAAAATGAACTAAAGACTTTAGTATAGGAAACAACTGAGATAAATATGAACTCTGTCTAAACACATAGGGAAAATGATAATACATAGTAAGTATAATATGAATATAGGCAGAAAACTCTAGAAAGACATACATGATTAAACCATGTGGTGTTGATTTACATTATAGATTCATTAAATAATTATTAAACCTTTATGTATGCTCTGTTCCCTAATAATTGATTCTCTTCAATTCCTATATCATATGTTCACTAGCATGAACTTAGATTAATAAATAATTATTTTAGGCACAATAGAATATATATATGTGAATTTTATACACATATAGAATAATATATAATATGAACCAAAACAAAATATATACTAGTTTAAATGACTACACTAAATTTTAATACAAAAATAATTCAAATGTATTGAATATTCATCAATAAAATCAATAACACATTTTCTTATTTTTTAATGTACAACATATAAATTAAATAATTCTTCAATTATGACATATATAATCTTATGAGTTTAATTGAAATTCCATTAATTTCCACCCATAATGAATATTCCATAATTAATTGATTCACATGTAGGCACTCTGAATATTTGAGATATTTTTAAAAGATAATTTTGATTAGAGCATTTCTCAAAAGTTAATACTTCATTATTTATTTTTAGGTGTTACTCCAAAGTTAAAATATTTTCATTATCTTGATCTAACTAGTCAGCAACAAAAGCTAGGAATGATTATCCAAGCAATAATTATCCCACAATTGCTAAGACAAAATGATTTTCTGGTTGGCTGATATTTTATTTCAACAACTATTATTATTTTAATAATAAAATAACTCATATAGCACAAAGGTTATCTCTAACATAAGTTCAAAATGAGTTATAGCTAATTCTTTATCATTCAGACACTGGCACACAGAGTCATTAATATAGTATTTCACTCACCACATATACTAAATGTGTTAAAGTTATGAAAGTAAAATATTCTATCCAATGTTAATATAGTCTGTAAGTAATAAATAATAATTTAGGTAGACTGACCTTTAAAATTGTTATTCTTATTGTTGCGGTTAATAATACCAACAAGTTTCACTTATAGATCTTTTGAAAAATTATCAGCAGTTAGACTATCAGTTAGCAGATTCAAACAGACTCATCTAAAGTTAGCTACACATATTGTTACTAGCACAATAATATCACAAATTTGAACTATATAGTAAAAGTTTTAATTTAACTTTTTTCTTTGTCCTTAATTTTTTCCCCTTCTTCTAAAAAGTAGCTTTCATATTCATTATATGTCTAGCATCAGAAAAAAAGAGAGAAAGATTTCTGCTCCTTACATACTTGCTGTTTCTATCCTAGTTTTAAAAAAAATTTTTGAATGTTCTCTTTTTAAAAAAAAAAAAAAAATCATTACATTTCTTCTCATTTACATATTTCTGTCAAAATGAAAAAAAAAATGTGTTTATTGTATTCTATTGACTAATTCTCAAGATAAATTACGAAATAGTTAAAGAAAAAAATAAATAATGGTTATTATTATTATTATTTATCTTACTAAATTTGATATATTATTCTGTTGGTTTTGCAGGTTAAACACAGTTTGTCCAACTCAGTGATGGGAAAATAACAAACTAATATATGAAAAAAAAAATGTATAATAACCAAAGCAAAAATAAAACTACACAATGTTATCATTAAGTCAATTTGAATACAAGTATCAAGTATATACAAAGTGCTAGCTATAATTATCAAGTCATCTTGAAAAAGTCAGAGAAATTTTAAATCATTTCCACTACCCTATATATTTTATACCAAAATATAAGGTTACAATATAAATATGTTAAAACGAAGATTTGCATGGGTTAAATATATAAAATACATATTTTGTGGGTTCATCCATCAGTATATTAATATTAAAAGTTTTTAACACGGATGAACCCACAAAATATATATATATATATATATATATATATATTTAATACATATTACATTATATATATATATATATATATATATATATATATAATGTAATAGTACTTCTATATATGTTTAATTGGTTCAGATACCACATGAAATTGAACATAAGGAAATATACATGCATTTACATTTTATTTATATATTTTAATAAGATTCTAAAATATTTTTCTTAATATGTGATGATAATGACTAATACACAATCACTTTTGCAACATCTGGCTAAATCTCACAAAATTAAGCTACTCTTCATAAAATGGACATGGAATTGATATGCAGACTGAGCAACATCATATATAACAAAGGTAACACAATTTTAAAACAAAATAAAAACAAAGATTTATTTACAAAATATCGTAATTATTAGGCAAGATATATATATATTTCCTAAACAGGTTTACATTACTGACTATAATATCAAATTTTATTTCACCTTCAATTTGTAATTAACAATATGCTGAATTGGTAAAATTTATGAAAATTTCTTTTATAATTCGACTGCTTTTATGATTATAATCTAATGTCAATTGCTTTAATATGCTATTTTGCACTATCTTTTAACTTTTCGTTTACACAATAATGAAAAATAAATGCAAAATGATTGTAGTTACTTGTAAGGTGTCCAAAGTTATTTTGAATAATTTTAAAACATTACTCTTTCAATTATATTTCATAATTCTAATACGATTCCATGTTTAAATGCACTTGCTGTAAAGAAAATTTGTTGACTTCAATAGACATATATAGCCAATACTCACAAATAAAATACAAGTATTCCCATCATTAATTTCATAGCATAGCCACATACATGTATCTAATATGGTATAATTATAATGCACTTTCCTTACAATGATATTTTTGGGGAATAGCCACATTTAATCTGAATCCTAATTTATTAATAAGTCAATTAACTGAGGTGGCCCTTTGAATATGACTTTAATTTCTACAACTTTAATTACTTAAGGTGGTTTCTTTTAAATCAAACCTCCAATTTTTAAACCAAAACCATGGATAAATTTACTACATGCACAAAAACTCAATTCACAGAAATTAACAAGTTGGTTAATTTACATACAAATGAATTTGATTGATTTTCAAAATAAACTTTTGGTTTAACTAAAATTATAATAATTATTGAACCATCTCATTATTTCTAAGACTTGGATACTTCATGTAAATATTTTACAAGTATCATCTTTTGTGTGTTCAAAATATATATCACACCATTGATTTTATAAACATTACACGTTGGCTGATAATTTTCATATTAAAGAAAAGCAACGGGAGGGTTTAAAAGGGTAGTATATTTTAAAGTAAACATATGTGATAAAAGAAAAGATGAAACAAAGTTTGTATTTTATCTGATTTAAATACAGTTAGAGTATTTATAATTGCTTAACAGTGAATGCTAATTTTTTTTAAAAAAAACAAAACATTCACTTCCTCCTTTAATCAAACAATCACTCAAATAATACACTGTATAAATATTTTACACATAATAAAATGTAATTTGTTAACTAGAAGGCTATAAAATAAAACTTAAAATGATTATATATTTGGATAATAGTCTAATCGATAAAGATTTGGTTTTCATTTTTTTAATGAAATTTATGTAACATAAAGTTTTGTAGCCAGAATTGTCTCTTAAGTTTGTTGTGAGGATTTATGCAAAATAATATTTCTCTCTTATGAGGATGCATTAATTAATTCTAATTTACAATATTTTTTCTTTTTTTACTAGTAATTTATCGGTCTCTTGTTTATGCTATTTGAGCTTTAGAAATTTTTTTATTTTTGTTCTGAGTAGATATTCCTTTAAAATAATTTGATCAGAAACATCTGAGATTTCTGATGAGATTTCAGCAGCTAACAGTTTTTACTCTTTCTTTTCTCAATCATCCTAATAATGACACAAAAAAAGCATGAGCAAAGCAGCAATACAGATTGATTAATTTCGAAAAAAAATGACTATATCCACTTTTGACCCTTTGTTTATAAAACTTTTGATAATCTCTTGTTTTCAACATCATTATGACAAGTTGTATTCTAATTACATGGATATTCAGCATACTATTATCGAATTGCTTAACTTTTGAAAACATTGCAGTTATTAAATTATTAACTTATTTTTTTATGTATTAATAACATAAAAAATCAAACAAATTCATCTTTCTTATTACTTTTTCAATGCTTAGTTTATTAAAATTAAATCAGCTGACAGTTTTGATTGCCTAGAAATCCTCTTCAGAGTTACAAGATACACATAAGTACATAAATACACAAATAATTAATTTTATAAACATCATTTAATCTATTTGTACATGAGTCATTTCTTTACATATATCTTGTTACGTATATTGATATATATATATATATATATATACATAAATACAACATATATATATATAGATAGATACAGGGCTGGATTTTTCTATAGGCTAACTAGGCTTCAGCCTAGGGCCTCAAGATCAAGATTGGCCTACCAATAACAACATGTATCATTTAACATATTGATATATATCACACTAATGATGTATATGGGAGGTGAAAGGGCCCCATAAATGGAATAGCCTAGGGCCTCTTTTCATCTAAATCCGGCCCTGTATATATATATGATCAATAGATCATAAATACAAGTGTTAGCAAGTTTAACTTGTGTTTTTTTTTGTTTTTCATATATATATACATATTGTAAATATCGACAAATCTATATTTTAAAAAATCATTTGTTGTTATTAAAAAAAAATCTCTTTGATTTGATGTTTATATATGGAGTATGATTATTGTTTATGGTTATCAGTTATATTTATAGTTGTTTTGGATTTATTATTTTATTTATGTATTGATGATACATCATTGTGAATATTTAGCTATTATTATTATTATTATTATTATTATTATTATTATTATTATTATTATTATTATTATTATTATTATTATTATTATTATTATTATTATTATTATTATTATTATTATTATTATTATTATTATTATTATTATTATTATTATTATTATTATTATTATTATTATTATTATTAATGGTGATATGTTTAATAGTAATACTTATATGTTCTAATTATTATAGATAAATAAAGACATATAAATCGTTGATTATAAAAAAGATTATTTATTTGTGGTGATTATTAAAAAAATGTAATGTTATTATTTATGTCTATATATATATATTAAAAGCTGTCAAATAAATTTTCGATTTAATTTTTTTTTTATGGTTAATATTTTTTTTTGAATGTTAATTGTTTAAAAGAAAACATATGTAACAATGGTTTTCAAAACAGCATTTGCTAGCACATGGAGCAACAGCAACAAAAAAAGAAGCCATGATTATTATTAAGATAGTGATTAAACAAACTGAAGGATAAAAATTTGTTGTACTTTGTTTCTTTGAAATTGCCATTCTTAAGAATAGTGGAATAAGATAAATTTCTGTAATAAATACATAAATCATGACTGGCTAATATATATATATATATATATATATCACAGCCAAGGAGCTGCTGCTGTTTCCTTTCATTTATTCCAAAGCAGTTTAAAAAAAAAAAAAAAAACCAAATTTCAACACATGAATTTCACTGCGTGTCTGAAGCCGAAATTTGATATAGCTATCTGGAATCTATAATGGTCAATCTAATAATAATCTGTAGGTAACTAAAATTAATTAATATATTGGATTCAACATGTCAATTATTTATTTTTCAAGGAGAAAAATTTTTAAAAAAAAAGAAATATTTATGTGCTTTTGGAAATTGATATTTTTTTCTAACTTGCTATTTCTTCAAATTAACTTTAGATGGAATGCATTCTAATATTAAACAAATAAAGGAATAAAACAATGGAATAAGTTGACTTTGAAAGAAAAATGAACCAGTTAAACTTTAAAACAAAAGGTAGTAAATAATTTTATTAATATAAATGATATATATATATATATTTTTGAGATCGATATTTTTTTTTATTTAATTATAAAAATAAAACGTTTTTATAAATATCATTTTATTCATTTCAATGGATTTGTTTTCTAAAAAAAACAACAAACGTTTAACAGGTGTCAAAATTAACACTTAAGTAATTTAAAATTTTAAAGTATAGCTTATAAATTTGGTTGCATATGGGTTACTATATGTATATTTTAATAAGTAAAATTTATATACGCAAATTTTATTATAAATTTTTTTTTTAATATTTATTTATTTATTTTCTTTTTTTTTTTAACTTCATATAATAATTTTTATGCAGATCTAAACAATAATTTATTTATTTGCTGGATGTAATATACTTTTATTTTTATTTATTTTTAATTTTGAATATTTAAAAAAAATATATAAATATGGATTTGTGTTTATAATAATGCATACTTGTTGAACACAAAAATGTCTTTATCTATTTAATATATATACTTATTGCAAGTATATATATATATATATATATTGTAACAAACGGGGTTCGAATACAAGCGTATGTAATATATTATTAATTGCGAGTGTTAATGTTGAGCGACTATATATGAAAAGATATATATGTAAATAGTCATTCGAACCCTGTTATAAAGAGTGTGAATGTTAGGTGGGTATGCTTATATAAATCTATTTGTATATGTGAGTATAAAATGTGTGTATGTATTAACGGTGATGGTCACAAGCAATTATATACGGAGCTGTATAAGTTGTAATTGATTATTCGTATATATTTTATCCGTTAAAATTTTTCTTTAAGTCTGGTTGATGATATTGTCGATAACACATGTTTTCTTTTGCTAATTAATCTTTTGAACATATGAAGATAGAAATAGAAATAAATCAGTTGCTGTAGGCAGTTTAGTAATAACTGGCATCAAGAAGTCCGAAAACGGGTCAGGTGGGTATCTTTGGAAAACAATAGAAGAACGGGACAGTGGCGTAGGGATATTGGAAGAAAATTTTACAAAGTTAAAGAGTGAAAACAAAAGAACTTTTTTGTGGGCTCGAGAGCGAAAAAAAAAAAAAAAAAATGCGGTTTGGACTACGGAGTGTGTGGACGTATAAAATTTTCTTAAGAAGTTTATTAATATTTCTCACCCAAAATGTCAGGGTAATTCAATAGCGCTAGTTTCATTAACCGATCCAGTGGACAGTTGTCGTGGAACCCATCTGAAGTGGACCTACGAATTTCGCTATACAAAAGAATTCTTGTTCATCAAGTGTAATGGCGATGAAAGATCTAGGAAATGGGACCCTTTCATAAAGTGAGTGAATCATCTACTCCACCTCCGGAATAAACTATTCGATATACCATATTGGAAATCCTTGCCATCCATTATATCAACCAGACCAGTATTTGTGGAGAATTATAAATGTGGACTTGTCTTTGACTGTGTGAACGGTCGACGGTACTTAAGGTAATTGAAGTTTACACTAAATATATGTTCAATGAATGCGTCTTGGTAAAGAAACTGGTGTTACCTCAATATTAATTCCTATAATAAATCTCCTTTAAATTAAATAAAATAACAACTTTAAATAAACAACTCTGATGTATAATTGCACTATTTTGATGCATAAATGAATTATATATATGTGTGTATCAGGGTAAATGGGCTGTGCGCTTGAATATTGATATATTTATATGCGTGGATAATTGAGATTTTATCGGTATTAAGTATGGTAATAAATAGAATAAATGGTATGATAACATTCGGGTTGGGTTATTAGATTTATAATGGATAAATTATCGGACAGAATAGATAGACACATAAGACAGTTGGGTAGTGTTTAGCTTTGTTCTCTAGATAGACTATAGTCCCCAAACCCTGAGATTGAGCTGGTACGGATGCGCTACCATAAATAGAGGTATATATATATACCCGAACCCTTATTTACATTTTCGATGAGATAATTCTTATCCATGTGTAAGATTGGCGCGTGAGATGGAATCAGACCATGCTCACAAATATCCTCACTCGAAGCTATGGGTAGAAGCGTACAAATGGCGATATAAAATATAAAGGGTGGTATTATAATGGCGTCCCAACTAACAGGGCTGCAAATGTTAGAGAATGGGCATTTAAAATGGCATCCTAATGTAACATAACAAGAGCATACAAATGAGAGTTGGAGATTTTTTTTTTTTTTTTTTTTTTTTAAAAGGGAAAAAAGAGAAAAAGGGAAAAATAAAAGCGATAGTTTGTTATAAATCAGAAAGAGTTTGAATACATATTGGTAATATAGTAGATGGGCATATTTGGCAGTGTGAATATACGGATAGAAAAGTCTCGAGTGGTCAAGGGGGAAAATAGCATTGAGGTATGCCCTGTGTATATATATAAAGTCATAGTTTATAAATCGAGGTTGAAGAATTTATCTAACATTGGGATATTATAAAACAATATCGCTCAATATGATAATAAGGAGGGGCAAAGGTCTATCGGGTGGGTCATGCAGTGGACCACTGGAAACTGGGGTGACGAACCTGGCACGTAATTAAAATAGTAACAGAGAGAAAATGAAGCCAAAAAATAAACAGAATGGGGAAAAGCAGAAGGCGACGGAAGAGAAGGAAGTAAATGTATTGGAGAGGATTTTAGAAAGATTAGAAGGTCTAGAACCCCGATTTCAGAAAATGGATGAGAGGTTAGAATGGAGATTTCAGGAGATAGAATGGAGACTAGGGATAGAAAGCAAGGAAAGGACGGAGAAGTCTGACGATAAAAAAGTAAAAGGAAGTTTAGATGAAGGAGAGAAGAATATAAAACAGGGGCCGAAGTCTAGTGAGATGGAAAGACCGGAGCATATGGGTAAATGTAGGGGTGTGGCGGTACACACCCACGTGAACCATTTTTTAAAGATACGACAGTTTGAAGGCCAAATGGGGGAAGCTCCCCTGGAACATCTACAATGCCTACGAAGATACTTTGGCATGAATCCCATGCCAGAGGAAGGTAAATTGATGGTAGCGTACAGCCATCTAAGTGGGAATGCCCAAGAGTGGTGGGACTCATTGTCCCAACAGCCCACAACCTTCAAGTAGTACCAGAAGAAGATACAAGAGACTTTCTGGTTGGAAGACCGCCAGGAACTCGTGCAGTACCAAGTGATGCGGAGAAATATGAGGAAGGAAAGGAAGAAAATTTGTCTCAATTTTTTCATCGCCAAGTGGCGAGACTAAGGACACTGGACGCATGTCACCTATCTGAAATCCACATCATTCGAATTGTAAGGCACAATATGCCTATGAATGTGGAAAGAATGATGTTGGGGGTGAGGAAGGCATCCATCGGAGAAGTGGCAGAGCAGCTTAATGCTCTGGATATGAGTATATATGATCATAACACACCGTTGGAGTGAGGGAAGGAAGTTAAAGAAATGCCAAATATTAAATTTGGGATGGAAGAAGGACACACCAGTGGGAATGCCATGCATAGAAAAGGTGGTGATGATAGTCGCAGACCGAGATGGCAATACGAACCGGAAGCTCGACGTCCGCCAGATGAGCCAAAGTTCGTCCAAGAAAAGGGACCGTGGTCACCGAAACAGAAAGATGGTACTGAGGGGAACAAAGGATAAGGAAAAGTCGTTTAAGAAGCCATTCAAATACACAGAAGGTATTTGAAGGCTATCGCACCAGGGGGGTATGTAACAAATGGGGTTCGAATACAAGCGTATGTAATATATTACTAATTGCGAGTGTTAATGTTGAGCGACTATATATGAAAAGATATATATGTAAATAGTCATTCGAACCCTGTTACAAAGAGTGTGAATGTTAGGTGGGTATGCTTATATAAATATATTTGTATATGTGAGTATAAAATGTGTGTATGTATTAACGGTGATGGTCACAAGCAATTATATACGGAGCTGTATAAGTTGTAATTGATTATTCGTATATATTTTATCCGTTAAAATTTTTCTTTAAGTCTGGTTGATGATATTGTCAGTAACACGTGTTTTCTTTTGCTAATTAATCTTTTGAACATATGAAGATAGAAATAGAAATAAATCAGTTGCTGTAGGCGGTTTAGTAATAACTGGCATCAAGAAGTCCGAAAACAGGTCAGGTGGGTATCTTTGGAAAACAATAGAAGAATGGGACAGTGGCATAGGAATATTGGAAGAAAATTTTACAAAGTTAAAGAGTAAAAACAAAAGAACTTTTTTGTGGGCTTGAGAGTGAAAAAAAAAGAAAAAAAACGCGGTTTGGACTACGGAGTGTGTGGACGTATAAAATTTTCTTAAGAAGTTTATTAATATTTCTCACCCAAAATGTCCGGGTAATTCAATAGCGCTAGTTTCGTTAACCGATCCAGTGGACAGTTGTCGTGGAACCCATCTGAAGTGGACCTACGAATTTCGCTATACAAAAGAATTCTTGTTCATCAAGTGTAATGGCGACGAAAGATCTAGGAAATGGGACCCTTTCATAAAGTGAGTGAATCATCTACTCCACCTCTGGAATAAACTATTCGATATACCATATTGGAAATCCTTGCCATCCGTTATATCAACCAGACCAGTATTCGTGGAGAATTATAAATGCGGACTTGTCTTTGACCGTGTGAACGGTCGATGGTACTTAAGGTAATTGACGTTTACACTAAATATATGTTCAATGAATGCGTCTTGGTAAAGAAACTGGTGTTACCTCAATATTAATTCCTATAATAAATCTCTTTTAAATTAAATAAAATAACAACTTTAAATAAACAGCTCTGATGTATAATTGCACTATTTTGATGTGTATATGAATTATATATATGTGTGTATCAGAGTAAATGAGCTGTGCACTTGAATACTGATATATTTATATGCATGGATAAATGAGATTTTATCGGTCTTAAGTATGGTAATAAATAGAGTAAATGGTATGATAACATTCGGGTTGGGTTATTAGATTTATAACGGATAAATTATCGGACAGAATAGATAGACACATAAGACTTAGTTGGGTAGTGTTTAGCTTTGTTCTCTAGATAGACTATAGTCCCCAAACCCTGAGATTGAGCTGGTACGGATGCGCTACCATAAATAGAGGTATATATATATATATACCCGAACCCTTATTTACGTTTTTGATGAGATAATTCTTATCCATGTGTAAGATTGGCGCATGAGATGGAATCAGACCATGCTCACAAATATCCTCACTCGAAGCTACGGGTAGAAGCGTACAAATGGCGATATAAAATATAAAGGGTGGTATTATAATATATATATATTGTATTTGGGTTTGTATTTAAAACTTATTTAAAACATTGATACTACCTAAAATTAAACCATACAATAGTTAAAAATGTTTAAAAATACATATATACATGCAACAAAGATTACAAATTATAAAATTATTATATAAAAGCCTTTTTCGGCAAATTATGTTTTTTTGCCCTTTTCAATATGTCTCCATGATTTAAAGCACATACAGCGACATCTATATCAATACATGAGAGAAGATAGATAAACAAATGGATATTTGACATGATTTATTATGTGATTTTTTCCCCTCAATTCTACTACAAAATTACTCTGTTATATATATTGAATGGATATATATCCACATATATTAATTAATTAACTATCCATTCTTTATCCATTAACCACTTATTATTTAACTTAATGGATGTTTTGTATATATTCATACAGTTGTTTTTATTATACATGATGTAGTTTGTTTCATATATTTTACGTCCATTAACATTTTTAATATAATCAAGAACACTTATATTATCAATACAATTTATTTTATGTCCATACTGCAAATAATGAACATATAATGCAGATCTATCATCTTTCCTAGCAATAGCATCATTGTGTTCTTTAGCTCTTTCTCCCAATTGCTTTGACGTCTGGCCATAGTAAATCATATTACAAAATTACATCTAATTTTATAAACCATTCCTCTCTTATATTTTATATCATCTTTCATTCTACAATTAGTTATCAATTTATCCCAATTTTTGCTATTAGCCCATCCCACGTTAATGTTTTTATCTAGATAATTTTTACTTTTTTTATTTAATATATTATATACACTAGGCAAATATGAAATTTTTATCCACTTCTTTTGTTTATTAGTCCTACATCTATTATTATTCACGCTATTTACTCCATGTTGTGAAAATATATTGTCAATACTATGCGCTGCATATCCACATCCCATACATGTTTGTTTAAATTTATCCTTCTGTAACATAGCAATATTTCTATCTGTATTAAATATATCGTTCTTATATTTAAAATTTTTAATTACATTCATCTTTTGTATCCATGGTTGTTTTGAATCAATTGATATAATTTTCCTTAATTTATAATCTTTAATAAAATGCTTAATTATAATATCATTATTTTGATTTAAAATAATTTCAATATCTAAATACCTTATTTCATTATCAATTTCTTTCATAGTAAACCTAATATTATCAACATTATTATTAAATTGTTTTATATATATATATATATATATATATATATATATATATATATATATATATATATATATATATATATATATATATATATATAAATCACACCTTCAATATATCTATATTAAATAAAAATTCATATATTCCTTAAATGTATATATATATATTAAACCCCTCTAATCTTAAATTACATCTATTTTTTTATTATTACTATTATTAAAGAAGTCAGATCAGCAAGTGCTAAATATCTCATAATTATTTTACAATAATTAATATTATATGCATATAAAAACTGCAAAATATAGTGAACCTATAAAACTTATTATAATCTTATATATTTTTTATTTAATTAATTTTTTATTATGAATGCAAATGTTACTGTATGAAATTTAAAATTAAAATTATTATTGTTATACTTATTAAATAGTATAAATTATTATAACTAGAATTTAATATATTATATTATTACTTATCTAATCCCAATACTGACTTTCTCCTTATCTTTTAGTTTTTCTAATTGTCACTAACTTAAATTTAAATTTGTTTTTTTTATTATTATATAATACCTCCCTCGTTTTATTTTTTATATAACTAATTTTTGTCTCATCCAAATTTATTATTTGAAATTGTTATTCTAATCCTACTTAAATCATGAGAGTAAATTTTTATTTAATCCTATTTATAAGGATAGCTTCTTTGATTTTTCTTTCTCTTTTATTATTTATATATTGAATTATTTTAATGCTATTTTTTCTCAAACACATTCCATGTTTACATTGAATGTAAATAAACTGGTTAATTTTTATCATCTTTATGTAGTGCTAATCTTCTATAAATTGAACTTTTTGTTTTCTCAACATAGTTAATATTATTAAGCTGGAAAATTTTGCATTTAATTTTATACAGTCAATTTTTAATGTTATCTGTATTTTCATTTTATTTTTAAATGTATTTGTTATCTGAAATTTTATATTATGTTTTATTAATTTAAAATTTATTATGTTATTAAACTTTTAATTGATTTTACTTATAATTTTATTTAAATTTTTAACTACATATTGTTACAAATTTTTATATCAATGTAATTAATTTTATTATTACTATTAAAGTCATTAAAAATGTTCTTTCATTGTTATTTTTACAGATAAATTTACTTTCTTCAATTATATTCTTTATAAGCCTAAATGAGTAATCATTATTTAAAACTCCTTCTTTATTAAATTCATTATGTATTATAATATATTTTATTATTTAAATTAGTGTCATATTTTTTAAATTTCTCAAAAATGTTTTCATCTTACATTTTATGCATTTTTCTATATATTCTTCTTTATCTACCATAACCAATTTATTCCGTTTATCTGACTTTGTGAATATTACCTTATCTTGATATTTAGTTTTTATTTTTCTAATTGTTACTATTCTTACTATACCAACTGAGCCTCTATTCTTTTGAGCCATTATTTCATCCTTATCTTTTTTATAATATTTATTTATTTTGTATATCATGTTATCCATTTCACTTTTAAATTCTTCCATCCATATTTTATTTATATTACTAATAATCTTAATACCATATTTATTCTGATAATAATAATAAACATATTTTTTTCTACATACTTTTTTGCAATATTTTCTTTCAAAGTTTTTAATTCTATTACATCACTTTTATAGTTATGTCCATAACAAACATTATTTTACTTAATATATCTTTTTCTTCCTTTGTTAATTCAATGTTTATCAAATTGCATATTTTATCTTCATAATTATTTTCTTTTACTTTGCATTTCTTTCCTTTTTTGCTTCTTAAACACCTTTTTTATTCTGCACAATCTCTGTTACTTTTATTTACAAAATTTCTTTTATTCTTACATAGTTTTCTAAAAAAAAAAATCGTAGTTATTTTGTTTATTAAATCCATTTCAATACTGATTTTTTCTTTATACAACCTTTTTTTACCATATAGCTTTTATTAATAAACACCTTTAATATTTTCTACTCAAAATTGTTTATAAACTTTTTTTGTTCCTCAGAATTTTCATAAGATTTTTATCATTTTTTTAAAACTTAGGAATTAAATGCAAATTCCTCCATTCTTTCAAAATTTATATTATTGTTAACATTTATTCTGTTTTTCAATTCATTTCCATATATTATTTAATATGACCTCTGTTGATTTATTAAACTTCATTTTGACATAATCCATTAAATTCTTGATAGACTTTATATTTTCCATTTATGTATTCAAATATTCTTCTCTTTGATCCTTATTACCTTAATCATCGTATATTTTATCATTTTCATGAAGTATATTATCAATTTATCCTTTTTTATGCATTGATAAAATTATAAGAAAATCAAACAAATTGACCTTTTTTATTACTTTTTCAATATTTATTTTATTAAAATTAATTCATCTGACAGTTTTGATTGTCCAGAATTCTTCCTCCACGCTAAAATACACAATTACTTAATCATATAAACATTACAACATTATATCAACTTATAAAAGACTCATTTCTTTACATATATCATTATCTATATCAGTATGTGCACATATATGCACACATTAAATATATATTAAAAAAACCATCTGTGTAGGTAGACGTAAAAGCATACGAAATGTTAATTTTACTTTACATGTTATAGACAATTTGTTTAGTTTTCAAATGTAAAATACCCAAGATTGCGTTCTGCAGATGTTATTTTTCAATGTGTTAGAAATAATCTTTTATTCTTTGTAGATAAATTGCATATCCTGCTCTTCATGTTTTTGTATAATTTTTGATTTTCTTAGGTTAACTCATTAAACATTTATTCATATACTAATTTTATAATTATGACCCTAATATAAACTCATAGACAAATTACAATAAGTTATCATCCCTATTATATGATCTAATAAAAATAAATTTATATAAAGTTTTAATTGAACTATGACAATAATAATTGTTATTTGGAAATAGTACTAAGAAAAATATGGGGAAAAAATTAAAAGGAATATAAACAATTCATAAGCAGAAATATGTATACACAATTAAAAAGTAAAGCATTTCAAATAGTCCTTCATAGAGTAGTGAAAATAAAAACCATTATTTGCTAAGGTTTGTTTTTTTTAATTAGAGGATTAACTTGATTGGTAATTTGCTAAATATCTGAAGGAGAAATTGCAATTTGGATTAGAATTTGATTTTTTTTTAAATGTTTCAATAGAGTTATATGCTTAAGAAAGTAAACTGGTGATTATAATTTTAAGATTAATTTTGATTTAATTAAATAGATATTGTCTTAAACAATTAAAGTTTAAATAATCTTGTAATTATTTAATTATTAATATATATATAATTTTTCTTTCTATTTAGTTTGATAATATATATTATATTATATATATATATATATAATTTTTCTTTCTATTTAGTTTGAAGCAGAATTCAGTATCATTACCATACGACAGAAGTAGTTTAATACCAGAATCCCAAAACTTAAATTCAGTGTGGAGCCAAAAGTAATTTTATGAACAGGTAACTATAGATAACTTTTTATGTAGTCGAATATCATTATATGTAACAATTGGCAAAAAGTGTAGCATTGCAAATGATCACTAGGGCGAGGTAAAAGGTAAAAGTAAAGCAAATATTTTTGTTTTGTCATAAAAATAATTATCTTTACAAATAAATACTTAAAGTGTTGTTTTATTTTTATTTATTGCACAAAAAATGTATAGTAGTTAAAATGATGATGATAATATTAATTATGATGATGATAAATATTCAACAGTCTTTACATTTTTTCTTTATTATATAAATCTGTTTTTTTTAGAATGAAAATTCATATCTATTAATGAAATAATTATATTCAACTAAATTATATTTTTTTTTTCTCGTGGGTCATAGCATTGGCCGGGAAGCGAACCCGCTAACCTGGGACAATCTCTCGACCACCAACGCTTGACAACTAAATTATATTTTAAGATAAATTAAATAACTATCAAAAAAATAAAACTTTAAATTTAAATATATTTTTCTTTATTAACTCAATCAACATTTTTTTTTTATTTTAATGTTTATTATTCATTTTATATGAAAGTGTATTTTATAACATTAAAGATATAGTAGTTCTGTTTGTATTATATATATATATATATATATATATATATATATATATATATATATATATATATATATATATATATATATATATATATATATATAAAATTCAAAACTGCCTAACACTATACTAGTAATAAGTAAAATAGAAAACCATCAAAAATACAATACTAGATAAAAATCCAAATTGGACCAAAAATCATTTCATGACCATGATTTCATCTACTAAAAAAATAGACTTTCTAAAGTGAAATTCAAACTAAAGAAGCATTATATATATACAAAACAAACAAACATTCCCATAATTCATTTCAATAACCAATGTCCTTTTATATCAAAAAATGTTTTCATATGATTGATAGCCTCAGGTTCAAGAAGATTTAGCATAAAATGTCCTTTACTCTTCTCTTTAATTCATTCTTTTTATAAAAAATAACCATTGCTTTATCAAACAATATTTTATGAGCTGTATTTAATTCATGAATATATAAAGCTGGGTGATAAAACTTTTTGAATCTGAAGCTATCAATTTTATGAAGACATCTTTTGATATAAAGGGAAGTTGGTTTTTGAAATGAATTATGTGAAGATTTTTTTGTTTTATATATATATGTTGCTTCTTTAGTTTGATTTTCACTTAAGGACTATTTGTTTAGTGGATTGAACCATGGTCTTGTAAGGATTTTGGTAAAAATTGGATTTTTATCTAGCATTGTATTGTTATGATTTTGTATTATATATATTATAATGGTTGGGGAGAATTTGGATATTAGAGTCTTACTGTATCTGCCATACAATGGTGCCACCAGGCCATTCAAACCTGGAAAATATATATAGTAGGTACATATGTACTGTTAAGATCCAAATTTATGTTTTATTATGACCATTAGCCCTTGCCGCTAGCTCAAGGAGACACAGAGATTTATAATAAATACTTCTTAAAAATATTTTTTTTAATATTAAAAAAATAAAATAAGCCACTTCCAGTAATAACACACACAAAAAACATTTATTAACATACATATATAAATATTTAAAATTGAGGAATAATTTAGATGTTATTAATTTGAAATTTAAATTATTATTTTAGAAAGTCCACACAGATGGACCATTTATAGAAGTTTGTTTTATAATTTTGAGTAAAGATTGCTACATAGATTACTCATTTAAAAACTTTTCAAAACAATCATTCAATCTCAGACTAAAAATTTGCAGCCAACCCAACACCTTCTTCCAGATATACAGATGCAATCAATGCAATATGAAGATGCTAACATAAAACCATGCTGTCAGGAATGTGCATCTATAGCATGATATTATTTGAAGGACATGATCTTCATCCAGTACAGGAATGTGCATCTGTCTGGTGAAGAAATCATATATATAATATTTAAGAGAAATGCTACATATGGAGGAAAGTGCTCTATCTGCCAACTTATAGTCCCTATCCATAGAGCTAAGGAAGTCAATGTTGCAGGAAATACATCCACATATATTTCAATGCAATGATTATGCATTTGGGTCATGCATTCAGTTGGGCTTTGCCCTATATGCTAAACATGCTTCACATTACATTGATATAAACACCCAAATATCCCTCCACCAGCATCAATCTAACTACAAAACAAATAGCCTGAAATGAAAACCCTTTAAAATAAACATAAATGAATTTAAATATAATGTTATTAATTGACCAATTGCTAAGGGAAATTTACAATAAAGTAAACCCAATGGCACTCATCATAAGGTGCCACATTGACAACAACAACTTAAAATATATATAACAGTAAATTTATTTAGACACTCAGTATGAGGTGTCGTATTTACACACACACACACACACACACACACACACATATATATATATATATATATATATATGTTGATTATATATATATATATATATATATATATATATATATAATCAACATAATGAATCCATGCAGATATCTACACTCAACTAAAAATTGAATACACTTTTTTGATTTCATTAAAAAATATTAATAAAGAAAATGAAAATAATTGAATTGGCAAACATATATAAAAATATAAAAATAAATATTAATAACTGATTTAATTTTCCATGTTGTTCAGATAAGAGTTTGTGTTTAAAACTTATTTAGGCCTTAATTATTTAAGAAATTTTTCAAAGTTCATTTAGCAAAAGTTTATAATGATTTGAGTTCATAATTATACTTTACATTAGAGGAGCTCCTGGTTTCTTATGCCAATTCTCGTGAAGTCTTTATTATTCACAATTTCAGAAAAAACTGGTCTGTTGTTCATACTGTAGTTATCAATCTGGAGGCTGCCTTAGCTGGTTGATCCTGGAACTATTTTATTGTAGGACCCATATGATTCAGAGTCTACAATAGTGCCATTCATATTTCAACAGTCACTTCATTTGAAATTAGTAAGAGGGTAAAAAGTGCATGTTTTCACCCTCTTCCTCTAAAATCAAGCTGGAACTGTTCTTAATTGGAATTTTCTCTTTTTATATTCCTCCTTCAGATTCACTGGGCATCGTTCCCTGTTCCGGTGATTTTCATTAGGATCTGAGTGTTGATTGCCCTTACACAAGCTGGTAACACAATTTTTATATCTCTTATCTGACCTTTAATTATAAGTTTGCCCCAAGGGCTCTTTTACTTTAAATTAATTAAAAGCAACAATCATTTTCATCTTGAGTTTTAACACAATAGACAGTAATTTAATTATTGTACATTCTTAAAAATATATATTTTTATTTTTATATCATTAAGTTTTTGCTTAAAATTTAGTTTTAAATTTCTTTTTTTTTTTAAATAAAGTTTTCTTTTAATAATTTTCCATCTGTGTGATTTATATATATATTTTTGCAAGCTTTTACTTTTCAATTTTTCATTCTAACTTTTATTTTCGAACATTTATACTTTATTTTCTTTTTTTTATAATAATGTAACAGCATGTGTGCCCATTACAATATATATGTTGTGCACTTTTAATTAGCTCAGACTATTCTAAAATAGGAGTTTGGTGTATAATTTTAAATTTTACAAATCCAATAATATTTACTTATTAAAAGAAAACAATAATGAAATATTAGATCATAGGGTTTGAACTCGAATTTAGCTAATAGAAATTTATAAATGATTTTAACTCAAAATACATATAGAAAATAACCTACAGAGTCATATATATATATGCAGGTGGATGAACAATTAATATTATTTAGTATTTAAAACCAATGAAGTTTAAATTGTAATTTTGTAAATACAATGCGTAAAAAAAGAGGAATAATTATTGTTTGTGCACAGTTGATTTTAAAAATAGAAATTATTTACCTTCAAATCTTGCTATATTCAAAAGTAAATAAATAAGGTTTAATTTTACAAAATACTGATTTAAAATTAAAACAGGAAATTCTATCTTTATTTAATTTCTAAAAATATTGTATTTCAATATTTTTTAAAAATGGAAAATCGGTCATTTTAAAATAATAAACCAAAAACTTTCAAAATAAATAATTGTTTCATAGAAAAAAGTGTGAAAATATTAGACAATCAAAGAGTTTCAAACAATCTTGGAATATGAAATTCAAGAGAGGGGGGTAAAAAAGGAGGGCTTCTTGATCGTAAAGTATAAGTAACTAAGTTTTTTTTTTTTTCTTGGTGATATTTTTTAAAAAAAAAACAAAGTTGGATTAAAATTCCTAAAACCTTATGATTTGCAACTCTACATCAATATACATGGATAATTATGAACTCTGTTGTTAAAATAATGGGATAAATTAATTGTTTTTCTACTGGGCAAGTCAATAATCGGAATTCCCAATAATCTCTTAAAAATTAATAAGTATTGAAGAAATAATTGGAGATGAATAATCAATGAATATATTCACAGAAAAATAACAATAATTGTGCCATAGGTAAAATGAACTGCAGTAATACACAAAAGGATATAAATAAACACCGTAAATATCCAGTAAGGATAGATAAAAGAATAGTAAATTTCTTGGAAACAGTTAAGTATATATATTTAAAATTCAATGGAACTAAATTAGTAATAAATGAAAAGTGTTCATTATTATTCTGAATGTATATAAAATCTTAATTACAATGTGAGATAGAATTATTTATTTGGAGCCAAAAACGTGACACGACACATTCTTAATTGAAATCATAAGGGTGCCTTTTATTATAGAGAGAAATATGTATCATCTAAAATAAGTAAGGCATGCCACAAATAAATTTTTATTAATAAACAAAGAACAGAATGAAGGATTATTGTTGCAGTAACTCAAATACCTCACGCGAGTCTTCGGATAAGCAGAATCTTCAAAAAATAAGGAAAAATAAACATGTTCTAATAAGTTTATGGAGTGTAGAACAACTAGAAAATTTAAAAGTGTTCTTATACTTTAGCTGAGAGTTTAAAAGAGAACTTCTTTCTAATGTTGGTATTTATATTTTTAATCTATGATTTGTTAGTATAATAGGGGAGGGGAAGAGAACCAAATCATTTAATATGGAATTAATTCAAGTGTTGTTATATTACTAGTTATTTAATAATTCGGTTAAGTTTAAAGATTATGAATCTTTTAAATAAACAAATATACTCTATATTTTAGTATGAAAGGGTATTTAAAATGTTATATACATATTCCAAAGAGCAGGTTATATTTACATGTACAAATGGATAAACTAAAAAACAATGATTTTGTTCTTATGTGAAAGATAAAAGTAGTAATTTTGTTTGCTTACCAACTTCCAGAATTATAACCCTATGTTCTCATTTATTTTTTGTATTATTACTTAATCATCAAGTACTACTATTATGTAGAGGGTGAACTAATGAACCTTGAATGGAAAAAAAATGATTGTTTAATAAACTGAATATGTGATATATAATTCACATACATAGGGATAAATATCTCAACATATAATGGGAAATCATTAGTTTTGTTTGATAATAATAATCCAAAGATTAATTTTCTGTTGTTATTATTATTATAATATATATGTATTATTTTGTTATGTTATTTTTAATTTGATATTAATGGAAATGTTTATTATCATTTATAATGAATATTATTAAAATTATTGTTTTAAAAGTTTTATTAAATTCCAATTGCTGCATATCTTTTCTGGGCTCATTTTCACCACATCACACAACTTAAAATGTACAGTCAAAATTAAAATGAAAAGTCAATTCAATTTAAAGCAAATCTAACAGTTTAATAAGGATAAATCTCTTGGTAAAGATTTTTTTTTTACTTGTTGCATGCTGCCTTGATCCCATAGGTCATTGATGACATTGCCAATTATTAAAGTGTATTTATTAATATAAAATTAAATGATACATTAGTTATTAGTGAAAGTATTAGTGTTAATCACAGTTTAGTTAATAATATTATTTTAATATTCAGTATTAAAGAACATACAAATAAAGCTTGATTATGAATTTAAATTATAAGCCTTTTTTAATTTGTCCACTATCCATGGAAATCTGTAAAATCCCTCTTGATATTTCATGGGTAGTATAAAGAATCAATAAATCAATGATTTTCCTGAAATCTCCTTATTTTAAAGTTATTCTTGTGATTATTGCCAATCTTAATTATTAAACATAATATGAATCAAAGTTTATCTGTAATTATCTAACAGGTTAATTTAATGAGTGATTGAATTAAAACTTAATAGTTATAAATATAAAATAATATATTAAATATTATTGTTAGTCATGAGAGTATGTAGATACTTAATAAGGAGGAGTATCTGTGTATTCTTATGCCATTGAACAAGTATTTTGTATTTGTTTAATGATAAGTGGATGTGATCTGTTTATAGATAAACGAGTCTCATATTGACTATATTTAAAACATATCTTATTTTAGAAATGTTTACTCATGTCAAAGTAACATGGGATAGATACTAATCTTATCTAAATTCAATTGTTATAGTTAAAGAAAATGGTCTGGATATAGTAAGTTTATTAATAGAACCTAACCCGAATCCAAGTAGGGCCTAATATAAGGGACTTGGAAACTCTGCTTAGGGTCATACCACCTATAGACAGGCCACAGTATATATATATATATTCAAATTTCCATACATTTTTTCATTTGCACAAGAAAGTTGTTTCTTTCTTGGTTATAATCTAAAGCTGAATGCACTTTTGGTGAATACTTTCAATGATCTTCAAAGAAAGTACACACACCTTTAGGTTATAAAAAACAAAAAAAACTATATTATACATCTGAACACGCTTATGTAAATTTGAATTATAATTTAAAACAAACAAAAAAATCTATATACATATATATTGTAACAAATTTAATAAGTGTGTTTACATACAACTATAGAGAAGCTTGTTATTTCTATAAATTAAATATTGTGGCTTGATGTCATTACATTTTGTAACAGTATAAATTGGAGAAATTCTCTTATAGATGCCCCAAGTTCTGTGGTACACCAAATCATAATAATGTAAATGGAATAGCTAAAATTAATAGAGATACACAAATTGAGTAAGCAAAATCTGTAATGGAATCATTTAAACAATAATTTTACTTAAACTCTACTAACAAAGTAATGCAAAATCTATACTAGAATAATGTTTTAGAATATATTAATAGTATTCGTATTAAACAAATAATAGCCCAATTCAAATAAAAATAATTCATTTGAAAATTTATAACAAATATATTACTTAATAAATTAAATTGGGATTAATTCATAAATTAATTCTTTTATTATTATGTACTAAAATTAAAGGATGAATAAAATTACTTAAGCTTGTTAATTACATATAAAGTTTGTATCAATAATTTATCAAATGGTTCTTATGCTAGAATAATATTAATTGATTTCTACAAACACATTGCGTTTACATTTGATAATTTCTAAATTTTAATAAAGTGTAAAATCTATATTCTTTTGTTAATTAAATTTTAAATGTTTATAATTATATAGAGGTCTTGAATTACTATTATATCAAATATTTGTCAAATAAAATAAGTCTATTAATACAAATTTAACAAATATTTAATTTTATTTACAAAATAAATAATGAGACATTAATTAATATATTTTGATAGTTTGAAATGGTTTATTATAAAATGTTTTTCTTGTTTTGACTGTAAGGTGATGCTAGACATTGCACATTTTGACCACAAAACAAATATTGATTTAATATTCTTAATAGACATTATATATATATATATATTAAATGTACAAAAGAAAATGCGAATCTGTTTTAGTTTGCTTACTGATCATGTACCTGACAAATAAGTTAATCAATTTATTATAATTATTATTTTATGGAAACTTTATTACTTATAAGCATCTATAAATGAATAAAATAAAGTCATTAAGTAAAAGTTTTTTATACTTATTTAAATCTTAATTTATAATTACTAATTTTTTTTCTGTTAGTTTATTCATATCTATATATCCATCTACATATATATATTAAATGACCTTAAAAACAGTAGTAATACAAGTAAAGATAAAAACAGTAAAATAAATGAGCTATCACTTGAGTAATAAATATTAAACAAAGTCCATACGTATAATGTTTATTTATCTTAAAAAATACCCACAAAGAAAATCTATAAAATTATATTTTTCAAACATACAATAATTCCAAGAATTTGTTTCCTTTTTCTTTTAAATATTTAAAGTTTATTTAAATAAATAATCCTTAGAAAATTATAGTTAATTGTAACATTTAAGCATTGTTTTATTTTTCCAAAAAATGATTAGATTGCTATTTATTAAATCCAAATTATTATCCATTTGGTCATATTCTTGGCAAATTATTTATAGGCGCACAGACACACACACGCATATATATTAATTCATATAGTAAAAATTTATAAACATTTTATAATTTTTCCATAATGCACTTGAAACAAATTCCATTTATTTCAGTTGTTAAAATAGGCTAATCTTACAAAAAAACCTAATTGCCTTTTTGGAGCCAACATTAATTTCCTAGTTTTCCATTGTGTGATTTACATTAAATATGTTTTTAAAACATACTACATTTTAACATTTATTTACCATCCAAGAGAGAATCTATGTTAAATCATGGAAAATTTGTATAATTTGTTTATTGACATAACTTTTTGTTCATTGCCTTAGATATAGTAGTTAATGACAAGTTCAAATTTATCTCTTTTACTTCATTTAGTGATTATTCCACTTTAATTAGGGCTTCATAGACATAGCAACATTCCTAAATAAAATATTTTTAAGTTTTAAAAAAAAATATTTTAAAACAAATATATTTTAAATTTCTTATTTAAAAAATACATTTGTTTGCTTCACAAAAAGATTATTACATTTTTATCTATTTTTAATAACAATATTACTTTAAAATTACATGTGATTTTAAATGTACACTTTAATATAAATATACACACTTCTTTAATTATCCACATATATGAAAATATGATTTATTTATTATCCAAACCAATCATTATTAAGATATGCAATAAAATGAAATTGTTAATGCAAAAACCTATCAAAATTCACATTCAATTTTATGACATATTTCTATAGTAAAATATAAACTTTATCACAGTAAATTACTTGTATTATTTAAAAAAAAATAAATTGTGAATATTACTTTGTGTTTGAGTATATTTATAGTAACTCCAAAATTAAGATTAATGTCACTTGGTGATCTTAAACTGTTAATAACACATAAAATCATGACAATATTTTTTTTTTAATTATGACAATGCCTCTTTTAAATCTAATCAAAGATGATCCAATATATATTTAAAAATATGTTTCAATTAAATATATGGTACTAATGTTCAGTAAATATGAAATCAATAATAAGGTTTCTTAAGGAAGACTTCGAAGCAAAATTTCTCTGGCAGTGGGTGATTTAAAAGATGTTCATAAAAATAAAATTTATATTTATACATGATCTATTTTCTAATTACATGAATACTATATGCTCAAGACAATGTAAATCATTTAATCTTCAATTTACCTTTATAATTATAAAATAAATTTACTTATAAAGATTGTCTTAACAACAGAATGAAGTATCATGGATTAGATAAGCTAATGCTACTATCACATGATTACATTCTTTGTGCAAAATCAGATTATATATCTATGAATTATATCTATATCTATCTATCTATCTATCTATCTATCTATCTATCTATCTATCTATCTATCTATCTATCTATCTATCTATCTATGAATTATATCTATCTATCTATCTAAATATCTATCTATCTATTTATCTGTCTGTCTGTCTACTATCTATCTATCTATCTATCTGTCTGTCTATCTACTATCTATCTATTTATGTATCTATCTATCTATCTATTTATCTGTCTGTCTACTATCTATCTATCTATCTATCTATCTATCTATCTATCTGTCTGTCTGTCTGTCTACCATCTATCTATCTATCTATCTATCTATCTATCTATCTATCTATCTATCTATCTATTTATCTGTTTGTCTGTATACTATCTATCTATCTATTTATTTGTCTGTCTGCCTGTCTACTATATATCTATCTATCTATCCATCTATCTATATATCTATTTATCTGTCTGTCTGTCTGTCTACTATCTATCTATCTATCTATCTATCTATCTATCTATCTATCTATCTATCTATCTATCTATCTATCTATCTATCTATCTATATACAACAGATGTTATCAGTAGTCACCTAATAGTTTTTAATTTCAGTAGCATTGCCTGTTTTCAAAATGATTGTTAACTAAAAGTTTTCTCTTACAGAATATTTGTTTTGAAGAGATGAAGAAATATGATTTTAGAAATATCTGAATAAATTAAAACTAGAAACGATTAAAAGAGTCGAAAGAATTATTGTTTCTACATTTTCAAGGATGATGTACAACATATTCAATGCTTAAATAGACTCCATAATATATAGTAAACATTAACAAAAGCATCAAATGTGAAGCTTAACATATAAGGGATTCTAAACTGACACCATTAATAAAACTTAAGTGTTTAAAAGAGTAATTATTTGAAGGATGGCAATGAATAAATACTTATTATTTTATAATTTTTTGCGATGATATTTTAAATATTTTATATGCCTTATTGTACAATAAATATATTGTGTTAGTTATTAATCTGATCTGTTTCACTTATCACAAGTTCTATTATTTAAATTATTAATTAAATTCACAATAACTAGGGAAATGAGTTCATACTCTCTGAATTAGTTGTGCTGGTATTTTTAATAATATTAATGGTGTATAATATTCTCCCATGGATTTCCCAGCTTTGAGATGGTTCTCATGTTTTAAGCCTAGTATAAATTTGTAATCCATAGTGATCTAATTTCTCTTCAATCATTTAGGAGTGATTAATAATCTGAAAAGGTGACATAGTTTGTAATATTTTTATTATTATAGCTATGTCTGTCCACTAATATAATTTATAATTTAATTCAATTATATTTTTTACTTCTATCTTATTTCATTTCTGTTATTAACGTGCAAACTTCATTGAAACCAAATATTATTTAAATAATAAAGCTTTTTCAAGGTTAGATTAGTTTACAAATATAAATAAATGAAAGCATTATATATATTTGATTGAATACAAATATAATTTATATTCTTGTAGATTAGCTGTAATCATAAGGGACTTGAACACAAACTTTCAAGCATATCTGCTCTACCTTGTAAAACCAATACACATGACCACACTCATGTGAAAAAGATAAATAATCTCTAATATACACATTTTGTGCTGAAACTAGCACTCATCATTTGGTCCAGATCATCATCTTTTACACACACACACACACACACACACATATATATATATATATATATATATATATATAAGAAGTGCTCAATTTATATTAAAACAGCAAATCTCCAAACTTTAATAGATAGGTTTCAATCTACTCCACCCTCTAACTCTTCAGCCATTCATACCATTGAAAATCTGATATTGGCATCAACAAGGGATTTGGGTGTTCCATTGATTTTTAATTGTGTGTGTGGCTGAAGAGTTAATTGGAATGTGGAGTAGACTGTAACCTATTCATTAAAGTTTGAAGATTGACTATGTTAATATAAACTGAGCACTGATTATATATGTGTGTGAGCTCATGTGTGAGAGAGAGAGTGATGGCGATCTTTACCAAATGATGAGTGCTGGTTCCGCGTGAAATGTTCTATTAGAAATCATTTATTTTTTCGCATGTGTATGGTCATGGGTATCAGTTGTATGAGATAGAGCAGATATCTTAAGAGAGTTTGAAAGTCTGGGTTCAAGTCCCTTATATATATTAAATGATTGAGGCCCAAAGTAAATTATCATTTTGAATTGATATATTTTGTCAAAAATAGCAGTTGTGATAAAAAAAAGTTTATTAATAATGTATTGTTAAAATAAAAAATAAAAAAATATTACTTAAGTGATTCTATATATGTGTATTTAAAAATTAATAAAAATGAATTATCTATTATGAGCATACATTTAAAATTATATAAAAAACTTTGCTTAGTTTTGTAAAAATTAATTTTATTTTTGTCTAAAATTAATTGCTAAATTTGCAATTTATTTGCATATTTGAGGATACCAAATACAATAGTCACTTTGCATTTTGATTGCAGTTCAAAAATGAAAAGGATAGTAAAAATTGATTTAACCAGTCTTTTGTTAAGTTAGAAAAAATATAAATGTTGTATTAAACAAGGTTATATATACTTGTCTTTTAATTATCCATTTATAATAATTTTAAAATGAAGATACAACACTTCTTTCTATATAAGCATGCTTTTAAAACTCTTTATAAAGAGATTATTTATATCTGATTTGTAATTCATTTTACTTCTTGTCGAAAAGTATTCTCTGGTTTTATTCTAAACATTAATTTATTAAGGTCTGGTTTTATTACCTTTATTTGATGTCACAAAAATAAATGCCTGTTTAAATTTGTTTGATAATATTGCAATGACAGAATATGTTTATTATGATTTAATACTATTTTGATAATTATTAAACTTGAAATTATGTATATCATGTTAGAAAATATTGTACAGCTTTATTACTGGTTGTGAGATTAAAAGATTTTCCAAACTGCCTTTTTAACAAATAATCTTGAATAAAAATTAAACAATTATAATGGTTCGTATGGAAGAAATGATCCCATTACACTACAATTAGTATATATAGTATATAATAAAAGTTTAATTAAAACAAACAACAAATAAAGTTTAAAACTAAATGATTATATATTTTACTAAGAATAAAAACAAATACAAGCACACTTCCTAAAATTGATATTTTTTTAAACAAACCATTATTTTTACAATTTACATTTATCATTTTAATTTAAGATGTTAATATTCTGTTGATTCTTGATTAGTTAATTTTAAATAAAGCATTTAAGAAAACTTAAATTAACATGGTACACATTTTGGTTCATTTTATTTGTAAGAGGAGAATATCCAAAAGAAACATGAAATCATTTTCTGATGAGGAGACCCATTATTAAACATGATTACACAGCTGTATATCTCTTATGGAGAACCTTTTGTAACAGTTGCCTGATCCGCTTTACAAAGTAAAATTGTTGTGTGTGTAGTATATTTTCTGTTAAATGTGTCTCAATTATTAATTGATTTTTGAAAAGATGATTTTGTTTACTATTAGGAAATGCAGGCAAAACAGCTTACAAACAAATTACTTTTAGGGTAACACAAGTTTACAATTGTTTTCTGGAAGTGTCCAAATTCACCATGTATATAAAAAGTGTAGTGAGTGAAGTCCAATGCTAGGATTATCCTGAATCTTGTTTATAAAAATGGCATTGTTCATTCAGAATTCATTCATAATTGACAAGTATTACCAATACATTCTGGAACATTTGAATGATGTAATAAAAATGCCTTGATGTGTAAAAAAAATGGGGAGTTATGGTATCATCACAATAATGCACCAGCAAACAAAGCCTTGAATATGAAACAATTTTTAATTAAAAATAGCATGATTCATTTTATCTCTTAGCCATATTCACCTGTTATGACTCCACATAATTTATTTTATTACCATGAGTGAAAAAATGCCTCGAAATAGAAGTTTTGAGGACTTGAAAATGATGAACAAAAATCACGGAGGTATTAAAAGACACTACTTTGCAAGACTTCCAGTATTTCTTCAAAAAGTGGAAAACACATTTGGCCTGGTGCTTTGCATCAAATTCATATGACTTTAATAGAGATTCAATTGTATCATCTAAAAATAAATACACAATTTTTTATTGTAAATTCTTTTTTTTCTTTTTATTGGATATTATCTTTTAATAACAATGACTTTTGTTTTTGTAATTTTCTAACCGAGAGAAGTTTTACTTTTTGGCAGTACTGATTATAAATTGTTGTAAAATTAAAATAATCCATCATTTATTTATTATTTTGGCTTCATGCACTTTTTGCTTTGAAAAATTAAAATATTCATAATACAAAAGGATTATATAAAAATTAGGAAATATGTTTGTAATTAATGTAATATATATATATAGGATCATCAGCGATCTAGTATAGATGAAGCTTTCTCTTATAATACCAGAAAGTTGTCTTAATAGATTTGTTATATAGTTTTTAATTATTAAATGTTATTATTTAAGAGCACATCCTCTTATCACACTATCTAGTGCCTACAATTATTTTTCAACAAATACATTAAATTCTTTTATGCTCAAAAAACATGAATGTCAGCATATTTGGCCAACAAAGTACATATTACACATATTACATCTGTGACTTAATATCTACAAGTTTTTATTCTTTGGTGTCCATGAAATGACTGTATAGTATTTTTCATTTACATTTATATAAAACCTTTCATCTCCAATGACAATGAGTTATCTAGGCTAAACAAGTGTAACATATTAATAACAAAATGCCCTCTCAAAGTAATCTCAAGTCCAATTTGATATATTCCATATCCTAAGTTAAAAGACATGATTCCATTAATCATAATCTTTTTCATTTTCAATATTACCTTAATATCACAAATCAAACACTTTGTATAGGTAAACATGCAAATAACTCAATAAAAACTTTAACAGGTATTTTAAAAAAATTACAAACAACTTATAACATGATCCAATGGTGTTATTATTTGAACCCTTCTAATGCATGTTTATAGTGAGATATTATACTAAAAAATTCTTTAACATAATTATCTGCTAGAGCTTGACTATTCATATCTACATAGATGATTTGCAAAAAGTAGTAGGGAGAGAATTATTCTATTAAATGAAGATTGAACATAGAGTAAATTAATAACATACTGTATTGCATTTTTTATAATTTCAATTATAAAATAATTATAAGAAAGTAAGAATAAAAATTTCTGATGCTTAGGAAACAAAATTAGAATTGAGAAAAAATATTCTTATAGAACAGATTGGTTGAAACATATACCAGCCAGTCAATAATATTGCATTTTAAATAATAGATCCAGAAATGATATATAGAAAAATATAAACAGTTATCTATATTATCAAAATGAACTAAAACTTGAAATACCTGGATCTTCTTTAGAAGTATGTTATTCACAAAAGAAATGCATAAATATATAGAAAGAGGAAGAGAGAGAGAGAGAGAGAACAGTCTACAATTTTTATACACTAATAGGTAATTGCATCATATGTGATTATGAAATAAAAAAAGTTCATATAAATTCAAAAAAATTGGACTTTCACTTTTAAAAATATTATTTAATGCTATACAATGCTACAGTTTTATGCAATTTTATAGATATTGTTATTCTCTCATATAAAAGCAGCAATAAGTGGAGCAGGCAGTTGATGTCACTCTGATTGATATTTTGTTCTATATTATTAACATTAATTGGTATATAAATGACTGCTGTGATATCATTCCCATATATGTATTATTATGAAGTATTTACTATTATAAGCTGAAAATCAAAACATTTTTTGTGTTTGTATACTATGTATTATTTTCTTGCATCAACAAATTATTCTTACCAATACACAAGACGTCTATTTAATATTTAAATTTTTAAAGCAAATCTTCATCCACCAAAAAAGAAAAGTTCTTAGCTGATTTAGAATTTTTCTCAAAGTTAAGGTTGAAATAAAGTGTTGGGTCTCAAGTATAATGACATTATGAGTGAATTAAGGACCATTTATTCATATGTATAATTTGATCATGTATAATTTGATCATTGTTCAATAAGAATCAGACATGAATTACCAAAACTGTCTGCATCAATTTTCATTACATAGTTAATTGGTTTACTAAAAATGATTTTAGAAAAAAATGATGGGCTTTCATAAATCTGGAATAAGCTATTACACATAGTAATGGATACAAGAATTTGTTAAGTTGATAACATACTTGTCAGAAGGTGCCACAATACAAAAAAGCTCAGAATTCCATTCTGTTTTAGAGTACAATAAAATCCAAGGCCATTGGAATATATCTATGGGGAGAAAAATTAATTTTACTAGTTACTCATTTCTACTAACCATATAAGGTTGTTTTTCCTTTTAATAGTCCACACAATCATGGAGATAGAAAAATCTTTTTTATTATAAATGTAGAAAGAACAGACTATCTGTGTGTTCCTATTCATTGACTTAGTGAGCACTAGTAAAAAAATGAGGTAATATTAAGGTGCATTGAATTAATTTAAAATTAACTTATTGCTACTCAAATTGATAAGAGTGTTGTTATGACAGGTGATATTCGACATTCATGTACTGAAGATTGATGAAAATTATTATATGAGTGACAAGATTTTTATAAAGACATATCAAATTCAAATAACACTGACATATAATTAGTATTGAGATAAACATTGCATTTAATGCTTATAGAAATGTAGCCAAGGGTGATATACATTTTAAATACAAAGAAAACTTTTTCATAAAAATATACATTAAGGTAGCGGCAATAAATGCATTTAATATCATTTCATGGAACATAAGTATAAATATCTAACAAATACACATATGTATAATTAATTATCAAGATAAGAGGTAACTAATAACATAAATTTTTTCACTCACATCTTTAGAAAAATATTTAATAAGGTGTAAATTAATAAATCACATCTGATTCATAAAAGGTTGTTCTTAAGATCAATAGTATACTGTAAACTAAATACCAACAACTTCTCAATACTTCAAACTTGCCAAAACATAAAGGTCAAAAATCTCTGGTCTTTCAATAACAATATGCATTCATTACATAATTTATCCAATAAATACCAAATACACACATATTAAGATATACTTCATTTACTTACTTAAAATTTTATTACATTAGCTTGTGATCGAAGATTGATATTGAAACGTTTAATGTGTTTCACAGAATAAGGTTAAATCAGTATTCTTGCATTACTTCTATATTTTAAATTTACACAGATAAAACATTAAAAAAATGTTTTGTTAGTAAATAATTTTAACAAAATCATGCACATATGACAATAAACTTTAAATTTAATAATTATTATAGAAATGATGATGATTTTGGATAAAAGAAAATTAATGTTCATAAAAAAAGTTTTAATATTGTAAAACTAGAAGGAAAATATTATAAATTTTGTTACCTAATTAAGGAGAAGTCTTCAATTGATGATTTGTTAGTTTGTTTGATTTTCCTTAAATCTTTAATTTAATAAATCATGAATAAGGAAATATTGTGTTTTTTTGTAAAAAGCAAAATGGCGAGCATCAGCAAAAACAATATATTTTTTTTTTATTTAATTATAGATATTGTAATACAATATATTTACCCACAGGTTAGTAATTTCTTTCAGTAATATGTTTATTAAAGTGTTTATTCATGCATTAACACTTTTTTGAATATAAGCTGTATTTTTTAATCAAATTTTTATATATTTTAAATTAAAAGTCATTAATTATTTTTTTTCCTCATAGAAATGTATGATCTTTGATTTATGATGCCATTTAGGCACCAATGGTCTTCACTAACTGGGCTAAATCTATATTTTTTTTTTTCATTTGAATTGACTTTTAATGATTATTTACATCTTCAATGTTATTTATTCTAAATATTTGTTTATTTGTGATTGATTATATATATTATTCCATTAAGTAATAAGTATATTTGTTCTTATAAGACGAAAATATGAAAATATTTTAGCTTTCAATATTAAACTTATTGTTGATTGAATCTGTGGTACACTATATGACATATTTTTATTTTCCATTAATTAAATAATAAAATTGACTAACGTTGTTAGAATGATTTTAAAAGTGCCTAATTCCTAGCTAATAAAGTTATTCAGATGTAAAAAAAATTAAAAAATAAATAAATACATTTATTTTATAGTTTGGTTGGCCTTTTATTAAAATATTTTTTAACAAGTTTAGTATTATTTTATGATATTTTATACATATATAATGTCAAATGATTTTTCTTTTTTCTTTTTTTCAGGAACAAGACTTTTGCTTTTGGATTCACAGCTTAATCTCTCTCTCCATTTTTTTTTTTTTTTTATGTTTTTGCTGTTAACGATTTAGCTTTTTTTTTTGTTTGTTTGTTTGTTTGTTTTATGTTTCTTTCTATTGAGAAGTATTGTTTTTGGTTATCAAAATTGCACTTTAACTTTGGTTGCAACTTTTTTTAGTTTTAATTTAAACAAAAAAAAATGAAAAAGTACATTTAAAAAATGTAATATATTTTTATCTTTCTGTTATTCATAAACTTGTAATAGTAAGTATCCCGGTCTAAGATATACTTACAGAAATATCATTCAATGTATTTTCATGAAAAAAAAATAGTTTTGAAAAAATAAAGTTGAAGATGAAAACAATAAAAATGTTTGTACTATTTAATATATTACATAAAATTAAAACAAAAACAGTAAGAATAAAAAAAAAAAAAATGTTTAAAAATTATTTACATTTAAAAAATAAATAAATGCATTCTTTTATACCCTCACACATTGTGTATATGTATTTATTATATTTTATATGCAACTTCATTACTATATATGTCTTGAATTCATTTTCAATAAATAATACCAATTCAGTATGATTAATATTTGAAGATTATTACATTAACATTGCTTGTATTGAATATTTTAAACATTAATAAATGATCAGATTTAATTATGTAACATAATATTTGTGATTGATGTTAATCAAGGAAAGTAATGTGAGATATTTAATACAAATTATAAATTTCACGGTGATATTCGTACAGATATAATCTTTAACTTAACTATAAAATCTTTTATATAATTTTATTTTTTTAACAACGATAATAACACGTAGGCATATTATAATGTTTTGATATCTATTTACATTCCTTTTGTATAATTTATATTTTACTAGGTACTGTGGTATTATAGCTGCGACATGAAAAATTATAATCGTTTAATCATTAAATTAATTAGGTTATTAAATCAAACACATATTTTAAAATCTACATTTAAAAAAAAAACAATTTAACAAAAAAAAATACGAAAAGCATTAATGTGAGGAATAGTTAAAATGCTGGTTTAAATCAAATTGAGTGTATGTTTGCAGGTGCATATTCTGCATAATCTATTTTAATACATTGTACAGGCTTACACATGCATTTATATATGTAAAATATGCGGGATTCGAACTCAGACTTTCACACGACCTACAACTCTCAGTGGCATCTTATATTGCTGACTCACCTGATCACACACATGTTGAAAAGATAAATGATCACCAATATATGTATTTCGTGCTAAACCTGCACTCATTAAAGTATGAAGATTGGTTATCTTAATATAAAGTTGAGTACTAATTGTATATATGTGTGGAGATGGTAATCTTGACCAACTGATGAGTGCTGGTTTAGCAGGAAATACGGATATTGGTGATTATTTATATGTTCAACATGTGTGTGATCAGGTGAGTCAGCAATATAAGATGGCACTGAGAGTTCTAGGTTGTGTGAAAGTCCGAGTTCGAATCTCGCATATATTACATATATAAATGCGTGTATAAGCCTGTACAATGTATTAAAATAGATTATGAAGAATATGCACGTGCAAACACACACTCAATTTGATTTAAACATGCATTTTAACTATTCTTCACATTAATGGTTTTCGTATTTTTTTCTTAAATTGTTTTTTTTAATGTAAATTTTAAAATATGTTTTTGATTTAATAACGTAATTAATTTAATGATTAAACGATTATAATTCTTCATTTCGCAGCTCTAATACCACAGTACCTTTTACCTAAATATATCTATTTCTTAACCTTTCAAATGTTTTATTATTCTTTGAAGATTTATCCCAGTAATTATAGCTTCATTACCATTCTTCTTTTTTCATTCAAATGTTTTCTAATTTGATTAATACTATCATTAACTAATGATATGGCCTCTATCATTTCATTCATTATTCAAGATGAACACTATTTCTAGCAATAGGTTACAAGTATAAATATGAGATTACACAACAATATTTTATAACATACCACTATCACTTTACATTAATTAATGAAGCCATAGAATATAACGTGTATTATCTTCTTATATACATATATATTATAAAGTTCTGACAAATAATTTCTTAAATGCTAGAAAGATGATGCTATAGGGCTTATTGTTTATCTTGAAATCTTTTGACAACTTTTGATGTTTTAGGTTGATGCCACCAGTATCTTTCAGAAGCTGGAAGATGATTTAGATTGCATTTAAATCCCAATCTTTTTGAAAATGTATCCTTTAATTTTGGGTTTCCTTGATGTAATAAGTAAAACATCGGTGACTTTATTCTTCTTCATAACTTTAAAATAAAGTAGCAATAAAAAAATTAAATTATTACCTTTACAGACCACTTTTTAATCTTTTCTACATTTTCTGTTATAACCATCACTTAGCATAATTATTTCTGGCATAAGTAAAGAAATCACAATTTTTCTGATTTATAAATTAAATTAAACATCATTTCATAATTAGTTCATAAGCCAATATCTTTACTGTTAATTTAAGTATAACATATATTAGTGTTTTCCTAAAGATTTGTGATGATGGTGTTTTAGTTCTATTTATATTTTGGTCTATTTCCATAATCTAATATGAGTATTGAATGTCTTTAGAAAAATTCGACTTTATTTAAATATTTCAAATACATTCAACTGTTAGTAATAGCACACAAGTTATTATATGCACAATGTTTAGAGAGGAAGTAGAGAGAATAATACCTCTTAAAATGTGAATATAGTAACCCGTGTGCTATTAGTAACAGTTGAATGTATATGGAATATTTAAATAAAGTTAAATTTTTCTATGACATTCAATACTCATATTAGATTATGGAAATAGTCCAACATATAAATACACAAGCTTATTAAATTAGGTCATGTAACATCTGACTTGATTTTCTTATAATTGTAAATACAAATATAACATATATTAATTTTTCATTGGAGTTAATATTTTTTTAATCAGTTTCAAAGATATTATCCAAACATAAAATATTTTGAATGATTTTTAACTTTGATTTATATATCCTCTAAATGTTCTTTTTTCTTTAACTAATTGATGTTCAGGTTTATATACACTCATTATAAAGTTGATTATAATGTTACTCTAACAGTTTTCTTAGCAGATTACACATACCATTTTAATTTTAACTTATCTATTTGTATGTTTATGATTTTGAAGGACACGGTTTTGTAAATGAATTTATATCTGATGTATTACACATTTTATTATTATTAGTACAATATAATTGTTAATAAGTTTAAATTTTATGAATCATTTCAGATCATCATTTAAAGATGATTACTCATACTGCATAATTCAAAAATATTAGAGTTGAAATAACTTATGGATATAATTGAATAATAAATTCATTAAGAAATAACTATATACCCAGGTAATTAATCAACATTCATCAAATATTGTCGAATATATAAAAAAAAATCTAGGACATTAATTAAAAGTTCTACAAAGCAAAATAACACTTAAAATACCTTATAAATGTAACTATAGAAAAACTATATTAATTGCATAAAAAAAATCTAAATCATTTAATATCAACACAATAGGGTTCATGACACAGGCATATGTTACTTTCCAGGATTACTAAATAAAAATAACATTTTGGTTATTATTCTACCACTTCATATAAATGAACATGACTAATAGTAAGTACATCCACTGACAAACAAATAACAGATGGTTATAATGAAATCTGTATTACTCCAGTATGTTTTGCTTATAATTAATTAATTTTGTGCATTTAATTCTTTAAAATATTCAACAAGCATTCTGCTATGATTAATCTAAATTATATACAATACTAATTATTTAACCTTTTTTTATATTTCTACTTTATTTAAGTACAACAAACCATATTTTTTTTAGGTATTTTATATATTAATAAAGTTTCAAAATTAATAACTCTATTTATTTCCAAATGCAGGCCCTTAATGAATTGAAAATTGGGTTATAAGTGTATATTAATACTAACGTTTTTTTTATTATTTAGTAACACCAAATCAATTCTATTGTAGTTAGTAATACAGTTGTGTGATGATATTTCATGTGTAATGTATAGGCAGAAATAAATCTTAAATGAATCTATTCAACAAGTTCACTTTGAAATAAACCTCTTCAATTACTTTTAGATAGAAATTGTTTTTCATATGTATCAATAAATTAATAACATTTACTTGAAGTTTGTATCAAAAACGTAAGATAATATAATAAAATAAATTACTTCCCGTAAAATATAAATAAAAAAAAATATTAACTTAAAAATGAAGTTAAAAAAGAGAAGTTATAAATAAATATAATAAAAATATGCTAAACGTTTTCGAGGATCCATGCCTCATAATCATAGCTTTCATAAAAATACATAATAAAATATATACAAAGATATATAAAATTAGCACGTGTTACTGGACCATTTCTTCGATATATCAAAGCAAGTGTCTTTTCTATTTATAGCATTAATGTTTCCATTAATATAGAATGCTTCTTTTATTTTCCTCTTATGACCATTTGATTCAGTGCATAAAATTACAGGATTGGAAGGAATAAAATTGTGTCCAGATTTCATGGAATGCTCCAAAAATACAGAAGATATATTGTTGTTCTTCTGAGCTCTCTTGTAAGTGTACATGTTTTGAGCAAGCCTAGTATTAACAGTAGCTTTAGTTTCACCATAATATACAGCAAGACATTTTTCTTGAGGACATGAAATGGAATAAACTACATGTGGGGTGAATGAACGATCAATATGATCTTTTGAGTTGTTGATCAATCTATTAGAATTAGGAGGAGTTCTAAATCCAATTTTAAACTTATTGAATAATGCTTTAGTTAATTTGTTAGATATTTTGGAAATGTAAGGAATAGTAATTCTAGGAAGTTGAACACATGGTACAACACTATTTATTTTATTATGGAATTTAGAAATATAATTTTTAATAGACCAAAGTTTAAAACCTGCTTTCATCAAATCTTTAATAAAATTATTCAGATTTTCTTTTCTGTCTGCTTCATATTTACAAAGATGCAAATTTCTAAATAAGAAAGAATTTAAACCAGCAAATTTATGTGATGCAGGTGAGTTAGATTTAGGGTGAATACAGCTTCTAATTTCAAAAGGCTTAATTATCATCTTGTAATCTATACAGTTATTATTTTTTGATAATGAAAGGCCAAGATATTTGATTTCTTTATTATTATTTTCATATACAATCCTAAGTGATAAATTAGATAAACTTTGAAGTTCTTCTCGTATATGTAAAATATTATCCTCAGAGGAAATAATAAATATATCATCCACATACCAAATATATGTAAAATCAAGAGTGGAATTTTAATATTTCGGTATTATAGAGCTTTCAAATTCATTTAAATAGACATTAGATAAAATGCCACTAACAGGTAAGCCCATTGGCCATCCATCTTTCATAGTATACCACTTGTTTTCAAAGATTGTAAAAATGTGCAAATCAAGCCAAGAAAGAAAAGCAACAATAAATTTAACTCTATCAGAAGGGCAATGTGTCCTCAAAAGTTTTTATAATATAATATACTAAATAAAATGCCTATTCAAAAAAATATGTTTTAATTTATTTATTTTTAATTTGATTTTTTTTTCGTAAATTTAGATAAGTAATCAACTAATAGTAATCTCAAAATAATTACTTTCTGATACCCAATTTCTTAGTATATTTTTTATTTTTTTGAAATGTATTATGTTAGAAATAAATAAATAATAAAAAGATTAATGTAACATATATGATAAGTGCTGATTCTGCATGAAATTTGCATATTGGGGGTCATGTATATTTTTACTTATATGGTGGGTTGTTTGAAATGGAGTGGAGAATGATAGACTAAAAAATCCTAACTTCAAATCTCTCTCTCTTTCTCTCTCTCTCTCTCTCTCTCTCTCTCTCTCTCTCTCTTATATATATATATATATATATATATATATATATATATATATATATATATATATATATATATATATATATATATATATATATATAAGAATGATTTTTTCACAGTTAACTAAGATTAAAAAAAAAAAATTGCATGTGCAATCTAATGCTTAATTTTTAAAAAAAAAATACAGTTCAGATACCCAGATTATATTTACAGATGATCTTTAAGTAATCTTAGAGTACCCATGAAATCTGCAGTATTAAATTACCATGAATAATTTTGTTTCATATATAAAGTACTTCATATTCAATAAAAAGACTGTGTGAAAATTTTTCTATGTTGACTAATTCACTACTTAGTTTGGGAATAATTAACAGGAGATAAGCATGGAAGATATTATTGAGAATCCACTTTGGCTGAGGCAGACAATCTGAAAAAGAGAAATTATCAGGCTTTTTATTTATTCATTCATTCATGACTTTTCTTCCATTTAGAAAATATTTTAGCTAGCATTAAAATGTTGCTGGTGTTTCACAGTAGTTTTTTTGTTCTATCTTTGTGTAGAGAGAAAGTCAAAAAAAATGAAATAAGATCACATCCTACAGATTCATTTGTTAAAATAAATAACCCACGTTCTTTTGGTTTTTATATAATACCGTAATAATTATCCTATTGTAGAATTCATATATGAATTTAGATTATTAATCAAATCCACATGCCAACTTGTCTTAAATATTATTAACAATTACATTGTTTTTTTTCTAAAACCATATTTACTAAATTTTTTAATTAGCATTGTTAGCTTGCATCTTTGATAATAAACCTTAATAAAATTTGTTTACTAAAAAAAAAAAAAAAATTTAATTACAAAAAAAAATGATTTAGAATTAAACTTCGAATTTCCCATTATTTAAATAAATATAAGAAATTGATTTTCACAAGCATTCGAACATGCACATACAAATATTTTAATTTGTCTACTTGTTGTTGTTAAAAAGAGTTCAGAAATTGCAAAGTAGATAATAAAGTTTCAGCATCCGTTTTTCTCGGCCATAATTTATTCATGTGTTTAGGATTTTAACTTCAATTACAACAACGTTAAAATATTACAAATTGAAAAAAATAACAACAAAGGGAAAATAAAAGAAGCTATGCTAATATACATTACAAATATGACTTCATTAACAGGCTGGCAACAAACGTTAAAATCAAAGGTTGGCTTTTCAAATTGTTAGTTGACAAAGACTACAAGGATAATCAAAAGTGCTACTAAGTGGATAAAATTTTAAAAATATATCTGATTACTGTATTTATAAATATTCAATTATATACTTACATATATATGTATAATCATCCAATAATTGATCTTTATAATAAATAAAAAAAAACCAGTTGTACCTAACAGAGAAAACCAGGATCACCATTGAACATATGTTGAAGTAAGAAAAAACAAAGTATTGGGGATAGAAAATAAAGTACAAAAATAAAAATTAAAAAAAAATGTTTATATGCTAATGAAAAATAATCTCATAAATCCTTTAGTGTGGTAATTTATGTTTGCAAGCCACTTAATCTTGACCTTAGAAAAAAATGGAAAAATCAGTATAGCCCTAAGACATAATTATTTGATTTTTATACTGATTATTTTCTTTAGCTGAATAGCCCAATTAGTTAGAGTGTCACCTTCAATTCAATATTCACAAAAGATAATATCCAGAATTGATTTTCATGTTGGTATTAGCATTGGTAACCACCAATTCCTGACAAAAAATGTGACTTAAAACAGTGTCATATAGACTAACTTCTGTGCTATTACTAATAGTTGAAAATCTTTATAAAGTTTAACTAAACTTTAAAATTTTCACAAGACATTTAACAATTATTACTAAATGATGGAAATAGTCCAACATATAATTACTAATAAAATAAGATCTTCATAAACATGCACACAAGCATAATATATAAATAGCAGAAACTGGAGAAGAGTGGATAATATTTAATAAAGGCTTGTAAACTATTTTTCCAAAAGTATTGAAAACCAATTGTCAATCAACTTGGAATATAACAAGAAAAAATGGAAAATATCACTCAAAATAAATGAGTCTTAGCATTATTTTCAATCAAGAGCAGTGACAGCATATGGAAATTTATCTTAAAAAATAAACTCATTTTTTTTATTTACAAAAAAGTATTGTACATCAAAAATGTGAAAATCTTTTAACATAAATAGATAAAATATTTGCTTTTCTCATCTATAGAAATGTATCTATGTGTCTTTGAAAAACCATTATAATACTGCCTAATAGAAATAATGTTCCGAAGTAAGAAAAGAATTATTTTTACCTATCAAATGAGTATAAATATCTTACATATGATGGAATATATCAAAATGTAGAGATGACTACATTCTAGATATTAAACTGCAAACAGAAGAAAAGTTGAAATTGGATCCAATACCGAACACCTGTCTTATGGAAGATTCCCAGGACAACTAAAATTTAATGTTGGGGTAATATACCACAGATTGTAAAATGTTGCTCCAATCTCAGAAATATTTTATTTTTAAACTGCAAAAACAGTTTGTCCTAAAAAATTGAACTTAATGAAAAGGAAATATACAAAATGACTAAATTATAAGAATTTATGAACAAAAAAAATGAAAACAAAACAAATATCTAAATATTGAATATGGAGATATATGTAAGTTAGAAAATAATATTTATACATCCATAATTACATGATATTTTAACACACATTTAAAATTATATCATTGTTAATATTTTCAGTAGATAAGACTTCTAAAAGAATTACCAACACTAGCTTATATTGGATCTCATGCTATTAATTCCTATTTATAATTAATTGTTAAGAGTAAAATATTTTTGTCATAAGAATTATATCTCTTTTATGCATTAATTTAATGATTTAATATAGAAAAATTGAGTCAGTTTAGAAAATCTTTTTTTTTTTGGGGGGGGGAGATGATTCATAAAAAAGAGTATAGATAAATAGTTTTAAAGAAATGAATCTAATTTTCTTTCTTTATTTTTATTCACAAATGTTCATAGAACTATGTTAAAGAATATAAATGTTCATCTGTGAATATGTATAAAGTCAGTAGTTATAGAGGATGTAAATAATATGTATAGACTAGGCTATATAAGTATATTTTAAGTAATATATTTCAAAGATTAATTAATAATAAAAATAGCATTTCTATTTAATAGGCAGAGATAAACTGTGCATAAAATAAGGTAGCAAAATGAAGCACCAAATGGTAAAAACTATTTTCTTTGTGGGTTAAAATAAAAAGGTATGCAATTATAAGAATGTTCTAATAATAATGAACTTTGTTTGAATATGACATTCTGTGATATTGCACAGGATGGTATAACTTATTCTTTGATATAAATTAACTGATTTTATGATCACACATAGTCTTATGGCATAGAAATCTATTTTTTTTTCAAATATAGTAATGATCTTGTGTCTTACGTTAGATTCATTTCCATTTAAGTAACAGTTTAGAAGTTGTGTAAATGAATAAAGTCATAGGAAAGAACTTATCAAAAGAAGAGAAATAAAAAATACAAACACAAGATTTAAAGAGGTACCTATAATGCTTGTAGCAGGATACCATATCCAATTAAATTACCAGATAGTTAAAAAAAATTTGAGAGCAGAAAAATTTTGTATGCCTGTTTTCCAAAGTGTGAATTAATCTTATTGTGAGATGTTTTATAATTATTAATATAACCTTGTTATGATGCTTATTTCATTGTTTTTCTCATTATAAGAAAGGAGGAGTTGTGACCTTCTGAATGGGTACAAGTAATTGAACTATATTGCATCAGTAGTTATTAACTGCATTGTATTAAAAAAATGAAATAGCCTTAGATTTTAAAAATTTTTCCATTAATGGTCCAAAAACTTATATGAGGGTCATTTTGTGAAATTTGGTTAGCAATTTTACAAGCATTTATTATTATTATTATTATATTTGATAAAGTGTTTAATGCAAGGAAAGGGGGTGGATTATTACTGGAATTGTTATTATACTAGTTAGATTGATGCAAAGTTGTTTTATTTATTTAGAAAATAGTGTTGGTGATTGTTTGAATGGTTTTCTGATTTATTACTCATTGACACACATCCATTTACCAATATTGTAATCAGTTAAATATGTTTAACCCATAGCTATGTTAATTATATTTAGTAATGATACTTTAAAATGTATGTTGCAGTACATGTGCATGTCTGCATGTCTATATCATTTTCATTTTATTTTCATATTGTAATTACAATAAACAATATTATATTTACAATAAAACATCTAAATTACAGTAATTATCTTTAATAATTTTACAAGTATACATTTTAAGTGATTAAGGGATATTTGAATTGGTGAATTATTTAGCAAATATAATAATATTATCAACCATTTCTTATTTAATAGTTAATTAATATTCATTTGTTTTAAGTTTGTGAAATTTTTTTTGTTTTATTTGACTTGATTTAATTGTGAAGGTCAAAATGATTTTTTAAAGAAAATATTTTTTGAATATTTAATTAACTCCTGAATGCAAATTGTGGAGTTGACCTTTGGATGGTTAAAATGACATTGTGATGGAAGGAAGGGATATCTATTTAACTAATAGTTACTAATAAGAAATTGCTCATTATTATTCTTGTAATTTCAACCAGTGTATTGTTCATTTCTGCCTGTGACAATTGTATATCTCTTCCAGAAATCAATTCAATTTTAAAACTCCAAAGTAAATTTTAAAATTCATAGAATTCTACTTACCAGAAAGTCTTCAACTAGAATGAAAGGCTAAACAATAAGAAAGGTATATCTTCCTTCAAACTCTTTGCTCCAGTTAAACATTAAATTAACCCTATCAGTTATGTTATTGCTATTATTATTTTTCTTTAAAAATGTATCTTTATGCTGACAAATTCACTCTACATTATTTGCTTTTGTTCATTATTATAATTAAGAAGAAAATTAAAGTGCATGAACTTTATAATCTGCTAACTAAATTGTGTGAATTTTCTAATACTTTGTGGAAATGTATGCAGGACAATTTAACTAAGTTTATCTTAAGCTCTTTGCTCAACTTATATTCTACTTCTGTAAAAGTTAAGTTAAAATTAAAAGGATGCATATACTAAATTATGCTATATTTAAAAATTATTACAGAATGATAACTTTATCTCTTATTTGTATTTATAAAATAATATGTGCTTTTATTAAAGAAATAAAGATATGACTTACCCAGAATAATTAATTGCTACTATTTACCAGATATATATGTTTAAATCGGATTGAAAAACTTTAATATCACATATTTTTGTTCTCTTCGATACATGAAAATATTAGAAAACAAAATATTAATGTTTAATGAAATACAAATTTCAGGTGGATATTTATTATTAGCAAATTATTAAAATTAATAATGCAGATGTTAACTTATAAGTTATGAAAGTGAACATTTTTCTATAGAAAAAAAATGTTAAAACATTGTTGTTCTAAACAACATTAGAATTGCTTAAAATGAATAAAAGAGTAAACCAATTAATAGCTGAAATAGTCTTTCCATGTCTCTATTATCATAAATATTTATTATTGTACATGTTATACAAGTAAACACTATTAGCTTTAGCTAAGAACATTGGAGATTATGGAGTTAAGTGTGAATTGTAAATGTTCACCATAGAAATAATTTGTGCTTCATGTTTCACAGCCTTGTTTGGATTATTCTTCTTTGTGTTCATGTTATTCAGCAGACCTGGAAAAAAGGAACTTTGCAAATGAATATTTTTTTAAGTTAACAGAAAGAGTGTTTTATATTTTACATGTGTTTTACTGATATATATGTGATAGACAGCTAAACAGATTTATTTAGTATTATATGTTTGCTTATTTAAGTTTATGAACTTCTAGACCATCCAGAGGAGTATATTCGCAAATTGTGAATATGCTGGTAAATTATTATTATTATTATTATTATTATTATTATTATTATTATTATTATTATTATTATTATTATTATTATTATTATTATTATTATTATTATTATTATTATTATTATTATTATTATTATTATTATTATTATTATTATTATTATTATTATTATTATTATTATTATTATTATTATTATTATTATTATTATTATTTAAATATTATCTTATTTTTATGTGAAAATTAAACACATATTTTTCTTTTGAGTATTTTATAAAAGAGAGGGATTTATTTTATGTATTTTTTTTATCTTGAAATGAGAATTTGACTTCAAGAGTAGCTGGAATAAAAATATGTTATGTCAGCAATAATAGAATCTTGTCCATAATAATTATCGCTATTTTAAGTATAAAACAGCTGACAGTCTGCTATAAGCTAAAAGTTTTATTTCCCATTTACTTTTAATATTAGCATATTAAATAATTTGGAATTAGTTTTCAAACTCTCATTTATACATGTGTGTGTTTATTTTATGCAATTATTTTACTTAAATGATAAATATTATGTTTTATAACTATTTCTCAATATAAATTTCGGATATTGTCAGATTCTAAAAGAACTGAAGGGATGAGTGATTTATCTATGTGTATTTATCTTCCAATGTATGGTGTTAAATGTGTAGAGAAGCAATGAAAAAGGAAATTATTCTTGATACATTCTATGTTTGTAGGGGTGAAATATTTTTCCCCTAAGTATATCTTATGTATTTTGCCATGAGTACAGCGAGATTTATTCTATATTGTGTACATATTATGAAATGATGTTTATGAAGTTAAGTGATGTTTTCCAATTGTTCTGGTGATGAGACAAGTTCCACACCAATAGAGTATTTCAGATTTAGATAAGTTGTTGTTGATGTATTATATAAAGAGTTTATTTGCTCCTCATGTGCTTGAATTCGTCTTGAATGTTTAGTTTTTATTATCATTGAAACATAACTCTGTGTAATTCAGTTAGTGGCTAGATAAGTACTTAAATCAAGTTCTTTGTTAAATATTAAAGTTGATATAATGTTATATTTGTTGGTTGGTCTATGACATTGTCCGAAATAAAACGCTTGTTTAATAATTCCTAGATAAATTGATAATGCGTAGAAAAAATGATTGTTCTCTCTTATTACTGCATAAGATGTGACACACATGCATAATGTAAATAATATCACAGATATAAAAGTATAATATTGTTAAACTTAAAACAGGAAATAAATGTTTTAAAATACATCATATTAATTTGCCACAAATTAGATGTCACAAATCATCGGAATGAGTATGATTTTATTGCTATGCGTGAAAGTTGCAGTTATTTAAAGTGATTATTTAATTAAGTTATTTATAGCTGTTCTCAAGACAGCCAAATGTATTAATTTGTTATATTCTAACAATTGATAATATTTTCTTTCAAAAGTGTATATTGTGCCCATAAAATAATATATTAATTATTCAGTGCTGCGGTCAGATGAAAATGTTCAGATAGTCCAGATATTCAAAGTCAGAATATTAAGGTCTTATTTCTTTGTTAATTTGCATTCATAAGTGTATAAATAATAAATGATGGAATGCGTAGTAGAGATAATCCCAAACTTATGTTCATAGATTTACTTGTAAATTTAAAGACTGTGACAAATAGTCTTATTGTGAACCGATTACATTTAATTAAATCTTAAGTGTAAATAAATGCTTTGTTTATTTATTAAATAATGTGTCTTGAGTTGCTCTTATGTGCATCCATATTCTAGTTTCCAAATCTCCACATCTTATACATCTATTACATAATAAGTACATTATTTTATAACTCTGATAATAAATATGCTGAAATCTGATAATATTGTTTCCTTGATCCAAACATTACATGAAATATTTTACCACTTGATAAACTTGTAATAAGGTTGCCTAGTTAGTGTATTATTTAGATGATGATATGAGATTAAAAGATACCCTATTTCCTTCATTATCTAATTGCTAGAATAGTGAAACATTTTAAAATTTATTTCATTATATTTTTATTATAATTTAGAGTTATAGATTACTGGTTAATATAGTTTATTTGGTCTAACTGTATTTCAGATTCCCTGAGATCTGATTTTAGATTCCTAGATTAACATTAGTTAATTATTTAAATTAGGATGTATAAAATAATATAGTTATTTAGTGTTATGCTTTTCTATTCTGTCAAATTTGTATTGAGCTAATATAGAGTATAACCGGATGATGGAAGAGATCTAATTGAAACTATATTTTATTAGTTTGAACAAATAAAACTCTCCTGGCCTTTATCATTTGGTTAATTAATAAATATGGTCTAAATTTTATTTAATGGTTTATAGTATTTCTTCCAACATTTATTTATATTTTGTATGTTATGAACTTCCTGAAACCTCCCACTGAGCTAGGCTGTAAGATAGACATAAGCAAAAGAGTCTCAATATTAATTCTAAATCTAATAAAGTGTTAAATTATTTTATTCATTAATAGAATTAGCACCCTGGGCATTTGCTCATATAATTTATATGAGCGTTGATGAGTGTGTGGGTTACATTATATATATATATATATATATATATATATATATATATATATATATATATATATATATATATATATATATATATATAAAACCATATCAAATAGACTGACATCCTGTGAAATCTGTTTAAAAATTAATGTCATAAATCAATCAAATATGAACAGATAAAAAAGGACCAAAAGAATCCTAGCCATAGATTTCAATGTAGTAGTACCAAACATTTCACTGCTATAAATTCATACTAGTAACAAATGACTTATTTACGAAGTGTGTATCAGCATACCCAGTGCAAAGGGTCAACATGCAGAATGACATTATAAAACTGACAAACACCCAATTTGCATTAGTAGGAAAGCCTAAATCAATCATGACTGACCATGCCACATTGTTTTTATCCTCTAAATGGGGAAAATGAATAAAAAATCAGGGTACAAAACATATATTAATATCCATTTTCCACTCCCACTCAAACACATGTGAAAAAATAATGAGAGAGATAAGTTGCTTTTGTAGAATTTATTTGGAAGATAACTGTAAGAGATGGGTTAATAAGCTTTCACAAATTATTAAATATATAATTCTACTTACAATAAATCTATCAGTTTACCCCAAATCAATTATATTTTGGTCATGAGAAACTAATCTTAATAAAAACTCAAATGCCATAAAACCCAGTAGAAATTGGCCATAGCACAGGCTGTGAACAAGTTAAAGCTAATCTTATTAAGGCCAATCATAAATGTCAAGTAACAGACCCATAACAATAAAACCCATTTATAACATGAGACTTAGTCATAATAAGGACTCCACACATCAGTGATCTCCAACAAAATAAATACAATTTTTTTTTAAATTAAAATTAAGACCTATATAGAATAATAAGACAGAGAGATGAAATTGCATTTATCTTCAATACCCCATTGGATCTAGATGAACATAGAATGTCTGGAGTCTAAAGACCATTCACCTTGATGAAAAACAAATGAATAAAAAATAAATATTACTAACACAAACAATTAAGAAAATATAATTGAAACCCAGTTGGTAATCTTTAATCTTATTCAGAAAATACAAACAATATAAAGAGTTTTACTTGAGAATAAATGACATATAAATTCAAGAAATAATTAAGGCTAAGAAACTCACTATAAGAAAAACTAGGTTAAGAATCTAAAGCTATAATAAAGTGTAAAAAATATTTTTCCTAAGTTAGGGATTGTATAACAATATGCCTACTCTTAAGACTATATATTGAAATAAAAAAGTTTACATTTGTTATCTATTTTGCTTTATGTGGAACCAATTATTTATTATTAGTTATCTATATTTTGTTTGTGTATGTGTTAATTAATAAATTTATAAATTTTCCCAGAATGATTATTTTCAAAACATCCCAAATTATAAATAAATATTTTAATAAAAAAAGCTTACTATAATTTAGATTTTAATTGAAACAAGTCAAGTCATAACAACTGTTTATATGAGTTTAATTAAAATTATGGTACTATACTATTAGCCAGTGCCAGCCACTTGATGTCATTATTGCTATGCAAAAACACCCAAATATATTGTTACCAGACTGGTTTTTTAAAATACCTTAATATATTAATGTATGTTAGCATATCTACAAAATCAACATTTGATTATTGATTATTCAGTTGATGATATGGAATATATGTATATAAATGAGAAGTTGGATGATAAAAATTAAAATAAGTTTAAAACAATTTTTTTTTAAATTTTACTCTCACCCTGCTATGTAAGTTTGTAAATCAATTATAGAAGTTACTTGGTCTCCAAAAGAAAGCTTTCATTCTTCTCCAACATTTTGTTAATTAAATGTTTTTAATATTAATCAGATCTATGTGCATAAATAGTTAAACAACAATAGTTATTAATTAATAATGCTAAGAATAAAATGCTGGCATAATGCCTACATCTAAATTAATTAAATGTCTTTAAAAAAGTGATTACACCTTCATTAAATTTACAGATTTGTTTTGAAAAATAATTTACCTCTCAACTGTTATATTATATATAAATTACCTCACAACTGTTATATTATATATGTATACTTAATCAAACTAGATATGTATTAATTAATTATGTATTAGAAGACAATAGTAATATACATGTCTGCAAATTTAATATTTGTAATAGAGAGTTACCATGCAATCTTTTTCATATATGTATACATTCAATATTAATCATATCTATGTGCATAAATAGTTAAAAAATCATAACTATTAATTAATCAGGCTAAGAATAAAATGCTGGTAGAATAACTGCTTCTAAATTAATTAAATGTTTTTAAGGAAAAAGGGTTTTTATTCATTTCATAAGGTGTTGTTTTATTAGCATAATAACATATGGGATTGTATATCTATATAGTAATGCTAATAAGGCTTTAATATTTATGGTTGTTTGACTGTATCTGCAATACTATAGTATTTGGTGATAATATCATGTGTCAATGTTCTTTTATTGCTTTCTGAATTACTTCATTGATCAATCCTTAAATACTGGCAATACCAGTTGCCTGAAATGAACTCCTCCTAAATGGGTAAACCAAAGAACTGAACATAAGTTTCTGAAGCATGCTTCACTCCTGTATCTGGCTCACACTAAAGCTTTCAAGAATGGGATTCTGGAGCCATCAAACCCAGTCTTCTTTTGAAGAGAAAACTTTCACCATCAGGAATACAACTTGCATCTGAACTGCAAAATAGTTTTGGAAATGCCCAGTCTCATCATTTTGCCACATGCATATCCCTTTGTATTGAAACAGTAAGATTCGTTTCGAATCTTAAGTTTCACCTTTTTCTGTCATCTCTCACTGACCGGTCTATCCCGCCCAAATTTAAACTTTTTGGTATCGAGTTGTGTGTGTAGCAATATTAAAAATGTATAAATATATGTAGAATTCAGCATAAACATGCACACATTTTGATCTCAAATTAAACACAATAAACAGGGATAAAATAATATAAGTTAGATTTCTTTTAGTTATATAATTTTGTATAATTTTAATCATTTATTTTGCATTATAAAGTTCGTATTTATTGCTTTGTTTAAATTTCGTTTAATAATAATTCTAAAAAAATCTGATGTAATATTTAATTAAAAGTTAAAATAATCTTATGTTCCCTTTCTGTCTTTGAAATTTAAAAGCATCGGTCAGTGATAGATAATATATTAATTAAAGAAAAATTCCCCAAAGTATAATTAGTAAATGTAAAATGTAAACAATACAATGGCAGCTTTCTTTAATTAAAAACCAACAAAAGGCATTGATTATCCTCAGGGCAGATTAAGTAGAACCTAAAATATCTTAACAAAAATGTGAGAGATCAAGATAAGAAAAGTGGACATCTTAGACTGGCTGGAGACATTCACTTAAACTTTAGCTTTGCTCTCGATCACTGAGAGTCTCCAAAAATAATAAAAATAATTTGTTCCTGCCAAGGTATGACCGAGTAAAGCACCTAGATTATTCTCCATCGGGAGATGGCCTATCGGATGCCGAACTTTCCATTGCCCATCATAAATTCACCATGAAGATCTGCTGCCTGAAATGAATGACAAAGCTGCTGCTGCCGTGAAATTAAATGAAATATCTAAATACAAGAAAGAATTGCCACTCATGAACTATTTGCTACTAAACAATGAACTCGGAAAACTTCTTATAAAACAGGTACCTGTCTGTGTTCAAACTCTAGAGTACTCTAATAATATGCTATAGCTCTTCTTCATAATACTTATCTCAATTATAAAATGTAAAAACTATCATTTGTATAACTAAAATTGAATAATTAACCTAATGTGTAAATTTCTCTAATAAACTAGCTTACCTCTTTCTATATTTCTTGGGTGCATATTTCTAAAATCTACATTTTATCTATATTTATTATTTAATTATTGCATGCTAATAATTGTCTCAATGTTCAAAGTTTAAATCTATGATCGCTTGAAATAGTGAATGCGTGTCAGATTTCATTAACATTACTTTCATAAATAATTTAATTTTCATATAAACCGACACGCATTCAATGCTTCATTTATGGTAATGCAGGGGTCTACAACTTCGCAAATGGCTGACATATTAGTTATAATAATTCCCAATTTATATATGTTTTGCATTTATTAAATCATCATGAATATTTCCAGAAAATTACATTTCTTTGAGAGTCACCAACGTTCTTTGGTAACTGTTGATAATGTAGGGCCGAATTAGAAATCTATTTAAATCTTATCATAATCGTTTATACAGTATACATGTGTTACGTTTTAGAGACGCGATGATCCATTCTGCCATAAAATTTCCGGATTCTTCAGGGTTGTAATTAACCCCAGTCATCCTACACAAGCAGGCATAATGGGTGCTCCCATAGGACTTGACAATGTCATGCAGCCAGCCAGCAAAACTGTGACATGGACCGCTTGTCCCTGGTTATGCTTATGTGACACCTTACTTCATCGGGCCGAGGCAGAGACCAGCCCAACATTCTTATAAACCCATTCGCAGCATTGCAGTTTCAATATACTGCCATTCCATATCGCCTTTCTAAAGCGTACCAACGTGTTCCTTTACTTAGTTTTATTATTCTAAACATATCACTCCGCCTCTGCATTATCTGCATAATTCACTCTCAAATAAATGTTTGCCCTTAGTTATAAATAAATATTTTAATTAAATAAATATATGTCTGCCATTACTTTTATAACCCATACTTTAGACTCTTGCATTGCAAAGGTATAAATCCCTCCAGGCATGCATTAGAAATATTCACTCGAGAATTTTAGGTAGCTAGATTATGCCTTCAAATAAATGTATTCTTTTTGTGAACATTACAGTATCGGAAATACCGCTATTGAAATCCTCAATATAAAATAATGTCTAAATAAATAAATGTATTCTTTAAAATATAATCATATTGCAAATCCCGCTACTGAAGCTGTTAGTCCATAAAATATTATTAGTAAATGTTTTATTAAAATGTGTGAATAAATAATTTTAAACTATACGTCTGCAGTTACGTTTCATTTATTCGATACCCATTTTATATAATATTTCCTCGATTATGTAAATATGAATGTTTAATTAATATTAGTTTGATTATTGGCTAACTCGAGAATAAAATCATAAGTCTCTTGCATATCCCTGACCACCGTGCCTAAGGAAATATTTACTAATGTCGCATCAGATGTGTTGTTTTGTGGATTGCATTGTGGAACTGATAAACTATGTTCAAAATCAGTACCATGGGTGGCTTTGCTACTCGATGGTGCTGCTGTTCTATATGGTGGTCGAATTCTGCACTATGTTTATGAGTCACATGTTTTCTGACTGTTAGAGTATGTAGGAGTATGTTGTTTCCTGGAAAAACACCACTTCACCAGCTTCTGTGGATGGAAGTTGCCTCAATTTGAATGCCTTGGTTTGGCAGTAGCCATTTTATTTGTCTCATATGTGTTCTTGCACAGATGTGACTTTTTTCATGAGTTCAATGAAATCATGCTTGGCTGCACCCTTTCCAAATTTTTGAAGCTTCCATGTTGAGTAGGAAAGTGTGGAAATGGGGTTACAATTGTTAGTAGGTAATAGTATATCAGGTGAGTTGTAAGCTAATTAGTTTGTCAACATATTTGAAGAGTTATGGCAGGCTGAAGTCCAGCCATCCTCACATGATACTGCAGTGAACTTTAAACTGTGAGCATTTGGATAAAGTGTGTACACAAAGCAGACTATAAGTTATATGAGTGGCTACATAAGTGGCATACTTCTGTGATTTTGCATAGAAATAATGCCATCAAGCAGCTGGTCCCAGCTAATAGAACAGTACCAAAATTATCAATTAATACTTAATTGACAAAAACTTATTGTATTTGTTTTATAGAAATTAATTGACTTTCATTTTTATTAATCTTCAAAAATTCTGAAACAAGAACTTTAAATGTGTATACAAGTATACCAAAATTTATATAAAAATATCACTAAATAATCGATTTTATAATCCCTATAACAAGGTTTTATCAAATTACAAAATGAGAAAAGATAGCAAAAAAAAGAGAATTTAGAACAAAAATTACTGAATTGCAACTTGAATCAGTAGCTGTTAACATTCCAAATATATACATTTGGTGTTTGAATAATAAATGCCAATTAGAAAAGGGTCAAATGCCTTTGATCCTTTCAATTCCTGGCTACATGTCTGATGCCTGTCATTTCCATTGCATTTTGTAGTATCCTTGTTATCTTTTTCGAAGAATCCTATTTTATTGCAAAATTTTGATAAGTTATATTTTGTGAAATTCATTTTTAAGAAACCATGAGATAAAAAATTTATTCCCATTTTAAAATAACTCATTTTATCACAACTATACCAGAATTCCTTGAGAAAAGATGTCCATGACTTTGTAGACTAATTTTATCCTACAAGCTATACACTTAGTATGAAGAAATAACTGCCTAGAGCCAATTCATCCATTAAACAGGTTAATATTTACTGATTACAGAATCTAAAATAAAGAACGTTTTATACAAGAACTTTTTTTAAAAAAAAAAAAATTCACAACAATAATAAAATTTGCTTACTATTTTTTTTGCAAGCATATTTTCCTTTGTTTTGGAGCTTTTGGAAAGAATGGGTTTACTGGCCAGGTAAAATTAATTATTATAATATATTTATATATTTAAGTGCACATAGAATACTAGGCATGAATGTGAGAATGTTAAGATAATTAGCATACATGTTTCAACTAATGAGAATAAACTAAAGGATTCCATCATTATATGTAATGTAAATGCTTAGGATTATAATATCCTTTTGTAAGTTTTACTTACCCAAAGATTTTATTTAAATTTCATAAAAGCTTTCATATAACATTTATTTATAAAACTATTTGTAACAGCTTCATGAGTTGAATGTTATAAATTGATCAGAGTCATTTAAGCTATTAATGTCAGTTAGTGATGTAAATAAAATTGGATGATTTTTTATTTTATAAGTATGTATAAGCTATTTATTTGTTCACTTATATCATATCAATTGACAGTTACATTATTGTTATTATTTTAGATCCTAAGATCAGTAATCATTTATTATTTTTAATTTTAATTATATTTCATGTCACTAAAAATACCCTTTAAATATACGCTATTGTAGTACCTCATTTTTGGTTAATGTTTACAAAAAAATGTATACTCATAGTTCGTAATTTCTTTCAATAAAATGTAAATAGAAAATTAAAAGAGTCTCAACGTATAAATCCATCCTACTGACATTGCTCATTGAACCTAAAGGAAATCCTTTTGCTCATATATTCTGTTACACTATATATATATATATATATATATATATATATATATATATATATATATATATATATATATATATATATATATATATATATATATATATATATATATATATTGTAACATAATTAATGAGTTCAAAAGATATTACCATACCTGAGTAGTCCATAGCATGATTATAAGAATTATAAAAAAAATATTAATAACAAGATTTATAACTCAGGTATATCGAAATCACGTGAAGTGAGTACACTAGTAATTCAATAAAATATAACTCAGGTATACAGACAGTAATCTTATCCACTTTTATTTCTTGGTTTGATGTTAAGTGCATGTTTAAACAAATATAAAGTGAATATGGTCTAGCAGGGCGCCACTAGATTATCTGAATCTAGACATGGTTATATCTAATAACCTTTCACATGTACCGGGTTTGAGTCCCCTTTTGGTACTTTATTTCTAATAAAAATGGGAGATTTTGCTTTTTGAGCCATATCACTATATGCACTAATATTTAGGTAAAAGTAAAACATCTTTAACCCAAAGTGGAGTATATTAGACATAAATCACTTCTTAGATCTTAGCATAACAAATGTGTTTCAATATTTTTATAAGTTTACTAGCTCAGATTATATATAACTAATTTAGGATGGCAATTCACTCATCCTTGCATGAAATAGATGACGGGATGTGGTTATAATAATACTAAGAAATCACTAAATATTATAAAATCAATATTTATTTATGGCCTTTAAACAGTTAAACAGCTCATTAATTAAAATGTTGATGATGATGATATGATGATGATAATAATAACATAATGACAAGGGTTTCAACTACAGCTCTAGGACTAAGCCTAAACATAAAACTAAATTTTATAAAGAAATTCATAATTATTGCTTAATTTTAGCATATTTACTTATATCTTAAATAACTAATATTCAACCATTGATGATGATGAATAATCACACTTAACAAAGACTACACTTAATGAAATATATACGCCTCGTTTAATAAAACAAACTAATATTTATTACTACATTTCTAACATATACATAAAAATTTCTAGATAAATATGAAAATTGACATGAATAATAATAATGATAATAATTGATTATATAACAATCCTCAGATTAATTTCAAGTTCTTCCCCCTTTCCCTTCAAATGTATTTTGTATTAAGTTGGACATCACATTGACCATGATTTTCACTCCATGAGAAAAGTATTTCAAGAGAAAAAAAAAATATTATCTGCTCATTAGCACACATACTTTAAAAATCTAACATGTAAATAGAATGTAAAAAAAAATGTTAGTAGAATTGAAAGAGCAAGTTTTAGAAAAGAGTTTTAAATCATTATCTCCCCCCCCCTTCCAAGCGCTGACATCTATACTTTCTCAAGACAAAATAATTTAATATTTTAACACCACCTATTATTTCACATTCACTCGCAATTATACACATATAAAAATATCATTATGTATGTGCATGTTTTATCCCATAATAACAAAATATTATTTAAAACCAAAATAATAATAATATATTAGTTAAAACTAAAATCATAACACCATAAAAAAAATTGTTTTACACATTAGTATTTTTCATAACTGTAAAATTAATAAACAAATAATTTTCATACATTCAAGATCATTTATGAAGCTCAGAGTTATTATTAGTAAGACATTCTTGTTTTTAATCGATCTGAATAGTCTTTAAAAGTTCTTTAAATAAAATATACCACTTTATTGCTAAAATGTTTATTAAGACTGATATCATAAAGAAAATAGATATAAAAGTCATATTACCGATCTTTTGTTTGTGGCAAATTTCCAAGGGTTCAAACTTGTCTTGTATAATGTCTATATTTCTGCAGCTACCATTTCCGTTTTACATGGGAACAATCTCTTTTTTGAGGTGTATAACTACTTGATGATGATGACTCTATTGAGGTTATTTGCTTTAGTGGATAATTTGGAAATCATTATATTAATTTTTCTTCTCTTCCTGTCAAGCATGATTCTTAGTGGCTGAAATACAGTGGTTGTTTTCACATTTATAAATTTTCTTGAGTTTAAAATCAGTTGCTGGAACAATTAATTGGACTTGATGATTAATATTTATCAGTAGATTAATTCATCTTTTATCGAATGCAGGTGAATGCTTTCTTCCTTCTATTAAAAACATCTTATTTCTCTGGTCAGTTGAAAGGTGTAGAATATTATTTTAGACACAACATCTTTTCTTTCCTATATGATGTGCAGCTTCCTCCAGATGGTCCGAAAAATGGGACATACATATATTTTTTCTAGCCAGCCATTTCTTATATTTTCAACATTCAATTTGATAGTTTAATAATCTGAATCATAAAAACAAAAATAATAATTCCAGACACTTTTTATATCCAATTTTTAGCTAACTTAACCAATCAGAGATAGCGTCACTTGCTATTTTTGGACAAATTTGTTTTAATTAGATCTCTAATTTATTTTCAACTAAATTATTTTTCAACTGAAAAGTTTAATCCTTTTTCCAGACACTTTTGTTTTAAAAAAATAGACTTAATCCTTATTTCCTTTCTTTTTTTACATTTAGGTAACATTTCCAATCTTTGAGCTTCCTTCTTTAGATCTTAAGATAAGACAATTTCAAAATTAGAGCTCTCACTCATTATAAGCTCCCAAAGTGACAATCATTTACAAAAAAAAAAAAAATTGCTACAAAGATCGATATCTGATTAAACAGATTTCCTCTTTTAACAAAAAATTGTACAAAAAAAATAATTTGACAGATTTAATCCTTCCTTTTCTTTCAATATTTAGTAAATGTAAATTTCTGTATGTAATGTACACACATCCTTCATTCTTTCAAATCATTCATAAACTGACATTAAATTATATAATTGCTAGCTTAGTAATTATAACCCTATTATTTAATTAAATCTGTAACTTTTAAATCCCAATTACAATTAAAGAAAAGCAAAATAGAAGCATAGAACAAGACATTAAAATTGATCAAGCATAGGTTAGTTTTGAAGAAAGTTAAAATGTTGAATATTTGAAATATAAAACAATTAAATAGCTTACACATACATTGCCTATACGTATGCATTATAACTTTGCTTTTTAACAGAAAATTTAAATATTAAATAGTTTAAATGTGTGTATTACCTTTCTATCAACACACAAACAAATAAAGCATATAATTGTTGACCCACTCTCTCTATCTAAAGCTTTTAGAACTGGACCTTGTAGGGTTTGAACTTGGATGCCCTACAGCTTCATTTATGATTATATAAAAATGTGATGATGATTTTTGGTTTACCTTTTCTACATGCACATTACTATAAATTTAGCTAGTGACTAAATTGTAATGGCACAATATATATAATATATTTTACAATGTATATATATATATATATATATATATATATATATATATGTACCGGTCATATATATATTGAAGCAATGGATCTGTAGGCAAGATCCATGCTTCACAATCAAACTAGATCTACACATGTTACAATGTTTATAAAAATTTACGTCTGCCATTTTAGATGCATTTAATATGCTATTTTTTTAAGTATTTTATTCTGGAGATTTGCTTTCATGATAAATCCTACTAACATTCTATAGTGTCAAACAAAATAAAATCCATTAAAAAAATGGTAATGTAATTTTCTAATTAAAGTAAAATTAAAATGGAAAAGATATTTGGTATAATAAAATCATTGGGTTTATCAGGAGAATGGATCTCAAGAATACAGTGCAAATCTACTTTAGGTCGATAATTGTGGTCACCAGAATTTCAACATAGCCACTTAGACTTGAGTGAGTGAAACAGGGTATTTCCCAAAAATAGTCCAAAAAGGGTATAAATAGCCAAGAACAACAATAGAGGTCATCCACTCATAGTTTTTGTCAGTGAGTGCATGGCAAATCCACAGTCAATTTTTTAAATTATTATAGAGATATCTGGAAGGATAGTAGTTCAGTAGATGGCTTTTAACTTGCCTGTTTTTCTGCTGTCCCAAAGATGATCATGAAATATCTTATGCTGAAAAAACTTCATCAAAATGTGTAATTGTGGACTGCTGAACTTTTAACTCTAATATTAAAATACATAGCTAGCTATGACTGTGCAAAAATTCATATTTCATTGTGGGATCCAAATTTCAACAAGGACTCAGAATAAATTAGGTAATATGTTCCCCATTGTTTATTTCTAACAGCCTAATTTATTCTTAAAAACTCCAGTTGACATGATAATGTAAATTTTCCTACTTTTATTGTCTTCTAAAATGAAATCCCCTTAAGGTAATATAAATGTTTAACTAAAATTCTGTAAATTTTACTTGCTATCACTTTAAATCTAATGTCTTTACTCTCATTCTGTCTATCTTAAAGTTATGCCTCTTAATGCTAAACTTTCTTTTAATGCAGTTTACAAAATATTATTATTTACTTAAGAATATATTTGTTGAGACTGATAAATGTCTTAATTCAAATGAGATGAATATATGCCAATTTGTTCCATCTCGACAAAAGTTTTATATAGTTAAATATCTTGCTTCCTATTTCCCAACCAATGTTTGTCTTGAAATAAAATGAATAACTCCCCAGCTTTGAATGATTAATACTTGGAGCAACCTTTGTTTTGTGGAGATGAAACCATTTTATATTACTATGTGTTTTAAAATATTTGTGCATACACGGTGTAGTTGTGGGGGAGACACTATCTTCAAGCATGAGATTTTATTTAGTTACATTATTTCATTTTTAAAGAGTGAAAGGGAGGGGGTTTGGAAAATATGTTTGTGCTAAGATGTAAAAGTGAGTAATAAAATGTTAATTGAAATATTAGTGGGATTTTGTTTTGAAGGGAGAGATGTGTCACTCATAAAATGATATTCGTAATAATATTTAATGCTTATTTATTTTATGTTGGTCCGATCTTGGTCAATCCATATAATATTTATATGATCTTTAATAGCTCAGTCCAATTTTACATTTAAATTCTAAAAATGTATGTTTCCAGTACTTGTAATTTTTCTTGATGGCATTTTTGCTTGATTACTTGTCTTTTGTTTTTTGTGATCACTTGATCAAAAATAGACTACATGAAAGACAAAATGGGAAGAACCGGGGCAAGCTGAGCATAGCTAGTCTTGGCGATTCTCATACTTTCACCTGAAATATTTAGGTTTGCAAATGGTGCAAACTATTCATTCTTTATCTCTTGGCGTCACTGGAATAAGGCAGGTGAATTGAGTAAATGCTGGTTCTGTCCAATTTGCTTTGTTCTGAGAACATCATGGCAGATTGATTACAGTCTTATTAATTTATTTGTTTTACAATCTTAAAATATTTATTTGCAAATATCGTAATCCGTTTATATTTTAAACATGTCACTCTCTTTGGGACCAATCCCTAAAATATGATTTAATTATTTCTTTTTTAAAATAATTTCACCTTGTCATAATGTTTTGTTTAAAATTGGGTATTCAAAATATTGTTTCATATATCTCAGACTTGAGTGGTGTCTTCCATAAACTCTAATCATTTACATTTGGTAAATTGGCATATGAAATATACTGCTCCTGTGCTCAAGACATAATTAATGACAAAATAAAAAAATATGTTAACTAATTTATGAAATAAAAACAGAGAGACATTAGATGAGTTATAAAAATGTTTTATTAAATATATATGTGAATTCAAGCTACTTGGGAGTAGTCTCAATTCATTTCATTCTAAAATTAGCTTTTTTAATTGATTATTGTGCTGCTATCTGATGACTCAAGGCCACATAAATACTATTCCTATATTTAAGTAAATGAATAGGTCTAATTAAAATTAATATTAGATTTAAACATTTGAGTTAGTTGAAGCTCATGCTTCACCGGTGACGCTAGTGAGCTGGAGTGTGGAAAAAATTAATTGCTTGCCTCAAAAATGTTGTTAATTAGGTGGCATATTTGGAGAGTGAATAAACAGGGCAGAATCCATAAGTATTTTTTATCTTTGATCTGATGTATGGTTGGATTTGAGATACTTTTACCCATGCTGTGAGTTAACATACAATTTCGACCGGTACTATATATATATATGACAATTATTAGTATAATGTCATGTAATTTAAGCTATTAATTAAGTTTATAATATATGTTTAAGAATGTAGTGTAATATTCAATAATAAATTGTATCAGAGTCAGTGTGATTATAAAAATAATTTCTTGATTGTAACTGAAAATAAATAAAAAAAACACGTATTATCAAAATATAAAAAATAAGTTTGCAAATTTTTTTTCACATTTCAATGTATTTTTCAGTTGCACTTGATCTGTGCTGTGATTTTTTGAATGCGATTTTTTGGAGCATAACAATTACGTTTTATATTTTTTATTTATTAATTTTTAGATTCTAACTGAAAATAGATAAAAATCATGTAATTTATTATAAAAATAAAATAAAGACAAATCTGCAGTGTTTTTTTTACAATTCTTTTTGTATTTCACTACATCCTAGTTATGAATGTTATCTCTTTGATACACATAAATTCCGATATAGCTTTTGCTCACAGCTTCTGTAACATTAAAAAATGTTTTATTATTATTATTATTATTTCAATAATTCCAATTCTTATCAATGTAAAGTAAAATTACTGTCAAATTAAAGAATTTGCCCACAAGGTTTTAAATAATTTCAGGATTAAATATCTTTAAAAATGTGACCCAATATATATGTGTGTGTTATTTAATAAATATGAACCGCACATTGCACATCATTAATAGTAACTATTATATAAAACAAGTAAGCAAAATATTAATTTTTTCAGTGTAGAATCAAGAACATATTACACCTTTACTCCACCTAACACTTGGCCTTTGTCTAAGGATTCACAATAGCGATCATCATCAATTTGTACACACTATTTTGATTTAAATCGTTTATTCACTATAATGATCATAAAAAATATTTAAAAAATATATTTTGGCAGCTATTTTGTAACAATGTTGATGTCATAGAATAGTTATTAATGTCATCTCATTCAAAAGCAAAATAGTGATTCTCATGCTGAAATTGCATGGCATATATTTTATTTATGAAACACAATGTTATACTGCTGTAATCAATATTTGGATTATAAGCATAAAATATGATTTATGAATGTACTTCATTTTATTCAATTATTCAACAAGTGTTATTAAGAGACAATTAATAGTTCATTAATTACGAATCCAAAGTAAAAAATTTCATTATTTATGATGGCTTAAGAAAAAAAAAATGGTTTATTCAGTATATGAATCAAAATGAACACAGTATTATAAAAATAACAAATTTTCTGCATTAAATTAAAAATATATAGTGCTTTATAAAATATTCAGTCAATTAATTTTGAATTAAATTTTTTCAGTCAAATTAAACTGCTACTTTCCCTAATTTAAAATATTTTTATTAAAAAAATGGGGGATTGCAAAGAAGGTAAACAATTTTAGATTTATATAAGTAATATCAAAAATTATTAAATGTAAATTAAAAATAACATTTACTTTGATTTTTTCAACTTTAAATTAACTCATGATTTTTTTATATATCCAAAATAAAAAAAGCAGTACTAAGAATAAATTAAAAAATTTATTTGGCATAAAATTAAAAATAACTTTTGGTCATATGTACTTTCAATATTAAGATTTAAATTATGTACAATAAATTGCATTTGGGATAAAATGTGAGGATGACTTTATGCAATTAATAATAAACTATGTATGATGAAAATGCGATACAAATAAAGTCAATAAGATTATTGCCTTTAATTCTTATTTAAATGGCACATAACTCTGCCATCAAAATATATTGCACAATTTGAGAAATTGCTAAGAGAGTGCAAAAACATGGCTACCACACTTAATAAAATAGTGATATACCATGCCCAAAAAAACATCCTACTGCTATTGTATTTGTTTATTTACATCAGCACAGTACACATTGTAATAAAAGACTTAAATATTGATTACAATATGCAAACTCAGAATGCATTATCCCCCCCCCCATTTATCAATATGTTGATTTTTTTAAAGTTGATTGCAATCATTTTTTTTTTGTAATGTATCATATGTTTATTTGCCTCTGTTGTACTAATAATAAATAACAAGTCTTTATCGTCAATCAAATGATTTTTATTAAACATTGCTCTTTTTAATTTTAATAATTTCATTTAAGCAATATAGTATAATACTGTAGTACAAATTTTTTTTAAAAAAATTCAATATGAATTTTATTTAGCATAATGAAAACCAGTTGTATGGAAAAATATAAAAAATGTTAGATGCTAGTTTAGTTTCATTTTCTCAGTCTATTTTGCTGTATTTTTGGATTGTGAAAATACACATTTTTTTTCATCTAGTGATATTAAATATTTTTAAATATTCTTTTTAAACTTATCTTAGCAACTAATATAACCACAAAAATCAAAAAAGTATTTGAGCTTGGAAACCAAACTGGATAACAATGATTGGTGAATGGATCACAGGAAGTATCAACTATAAATCAAGTTTTTTCCTGTTTTAGATAAATTTAATTTGTATTATCATATATACATATATGCATATTTTGAGTGAATACTTACATAATACACACTGCATAGTTTACACAAGCATATAACTTATATTAAGGGTTTGTACATTTTTACATATACTTGAGAAGTTATCTTTTTAACATAATATTTCCACTAATAGTGTAATATTTTTAGCTGGAGTAACTGACCAATTTTCTCCTCATAGACAAATATTGCTTATTCAGTATATGGTATTCTTGCTTAATGATAAGTTATTGAGGACCAATTGCCTGGTTAAGTGGCATAAAGGTGCATTAATATACATATTGTTGTGTTGTTTGTTGATATAAATTACTTCAAATTTAAGCCACACTTTTTATTTAAAGTTTGAAGATGTACAATTAGGATGTGGTTTAATTCAAAACTAATATTTACACACTCCCAACCATTGTGTCTTTGCTTTGCACTCAATGCATGCACACAGTATTACAATTGTTGGTAGAAATTTATTCAGAGATTTCCAGTCCACATGTTCCTTTTACTTCCTATTTAAATAATGAAAATATTTATTATTTTCAATATCTATTACAAAATATTTTTATATTTTTCCCAATTTTCCAATTTTAAAATCCTAATGTGGCTTACACTCGAGGGTTGCTTAAATTCATAGAAATATGATAGTATTGTTTTTGTTAAAGAAATTAAAAATGCTAAAAGTAAGATTATAATTGCAATAATTTATTGTATATGTTTGACATCAAATATATGAAATATTTTTCTTATATATAATCTTCAGTTTGAATATATTTTATGGCACAATTAAATTATATTTTTGGTAACTATAATTATTTTTGAAATCAATAAACATAACAGTGTTTTTAGCAATGGAAAATTTTTAAAAAAATCATATTGATTTTCAATCCTTCAAAGAACATAAATTATAAAAGAAAAATTGGTTTATATGTTTTATTAAAGCATTTCTAAAATAAACAATAATATATACAAAAATATAAAAAAATATACATATAGCAAAAAAAAGACTTATAGAGCATAGATATACTACATAAACAAAAAATAAAAGATAAATGTATAGATGAAATATAAGTAGTTGAATTAATGGATCGATAAGTGAATAGTTGGATTAATGAATGAATTAATATATAGATATATAGATAAATGGGTGTTTGAATAGAAAGGAAAATAGTCAAATAAACAGACAGTCAAATATACATTTAGTTAGACTTATTGATAAAGAGATTGAGGTATGAATAAATAGATAAATAAATAGATGTTTTAATGGATATATAGATTGGTAGATAGATAAGTAAATAATAATCATATAAATAAACAGATAGATAAATTGATAGAGATGGATAAATTGATAAATATGTAGATTGTTGTGAAATGTTGAGATCATTAAAATAATAAAAGTCTAGACTCTAGACTATTATAATTTGTTTTAAATTAATGATATTATAATTGTGTTTATTTGATGTATGTTGACTCTTTTTATCCTAAAATGAAAAATATTAACAAAAAGATAATGATAATATAAGCAAATATCACATTAAATTATAAACAATCGTAAAACTATTTTATAAAGATTTTTTTCTTCTATAGATTTTTAAAACAACTATAACAATGTGTTCAGCACTTATTATATACATTTCCTCGTGAAGACCATTTATACTGCATTAATTTATTTTGAAATTTTTTATCCATATCATTTATCTTATCAACCCACATTAACCCATGTTTAGTCTTCAATTAATAATAGCAGTTTATCCATTTATGACTGATGCTGGACATTTGTCCATAATAAATAAAAAATTGATAACCAAAATTAAGCTTGCGATCTAAAAAATGTAAAATATATTCAAATCCATGTGATAACCATAAGAGATAAGTGTGTTAACCACAAAACCTTCTCATTGACTCTTTAATATAGATTTTAAAATATAGCAATACAATATAATAATAATAATAATAATAATTAAATGGGTTTGAACCCATACATTCAAGCTCCCTTCAGCTATTCCCTCTATTTTATATAATTGACACACATGGCCATAGATGTGAAAAAGATAAATGATCTCTGATATACATATTTCAGAATGAACAAGGACGCAATAATTGGTTCAAATCATCATTTCACCCACACACATACAATCAATGCTCAGTTTATATGAAGATAGCAAATCTACAAATTTTAGTGGGCAGACTTCAGTCTTCTCCATTCTCTAACTCTTCAGCCTTCTGTATTATTGAAAATGATGATAGAATGCTCAAAGCCCTTGGTTGATGCCTGTATTGTTGTTATACACATGTTAAATTTAAGGCACTCTAACCCCTCATATATAGGAGATCAATATAACAATTTAAATACATTGAAAAAGAAAGGGCAGAATTCAGACTAAATCTATATTATTTGGAATACAAGTATAATGTATATCCTGAATGTTAGATGAAATTAGAGGCGATTTGAACCCACATTTTCAATCTCCCTTCAGCTATCCACTCTATCTTATATATTGGAGAGCATTTATCTTTTTTTACATTAATGTGGTCAAATATGTCAGTTATATAAGATAGAGTGGATAGCTGAAGCGATCTTCAAAGTCTGGGTTCAAATCCCTCTAATTACATCTAAAATTCAGTACATACATTATATTAGTTTTCAAATAATAATAATAATAATAAAAAATAATAATAATAATAACACCAATGATAGTAATAATAATGATAATAACAACCACAACAACAACAACAACAACAATAATAATAATAATAATAATAATAATAATAATAATAATAATAATAATAATAATAATAATAATGATGATGATGATGATGATGATGATGATGATAATAATAATAATAATAATAATAATAATAATAATAATAATAATAATGATGATGATAATAATAATAATAATAATAATAATAATAATAATAATAGCAGCAGCAGCAAAAATCTTTAGAATTCAATAATAAATAAACATTGACACTCTGCTATAAAATTATACAAAAAACATGAAGATAAAAAATTGATCTCTCAACATTAGAGGCTTAAATTCCATCAAAAATACTTTTTCAACTCAAAAAAGGGTTACATACAACACAACCACACATATTGGGTCTATTGGAAACCAAAGTACTCAAGAGAATCAAATTGATTCATCAAAATATTTAGTGGAAGGATTTTGTGCCTACTCAAGAGAATCATCATCATCATAGGTGACACAGGTATAATTGTATCCCACAACAGCCCTTTCAATTCTTTTAAAATTATATATATTGACTTTAATATTATCATAATAACACTCCATCATAAAAATATAACACTTAACCTAGTATTTGTATATATACCACCAGGCCCTGACATCATCTCCAGAATAATAACAACAATAAATTCAATGCTTACAGCAACAGCAAATCCTATATTACTTGAGGGAGATTTCAACATGATCTATCAAACTTTTATTACTAAATGGATCCATCAAATAACAATCCGACTTATGAGTGCTGAAGGTTTTCTCCCATCAAAGTCAATATCATAGAATAACAATAGATATGTCACTTATACATTTGAGTTTCTACTCACCAATGTTACATCATTATTTTAATTTTGAACTCTGTCCATCTATAATTTCAGATCATGCTGCCCTGTTCATCACTCTTGTCTCGACCTAACAAAAATACAGAAGACAACAACATCCCTTCAAAAGACTATGTGGATACTTCTTCCAGCAAAAACAACCAAATTTCTATATTCAGAAATGTACATAATGCTCCAAAAACTTCAAAACATGTCAATCGATCCAGTATAAAAATATATAGCATTCACCAATATACTTTCTTTCAACATAAATCATATTACTTGCAATTCAACACACTCCTCTCCACCAGATTACTAGCTTTGGCAGATAAACTATATAAAAAATAACCATTTTCAGACCAACTACAGACAATCAAACACAAATTAGAAAACTTACAAAAATGTACAACAATACATGCAACACACTAAAGCAATACATAGCAATGAAAAAAAATATATACCTCACACAACAACATAACTGGACCAGTGCATACATATGATGGGAATTGGAATAGCCATCCATAGTCAGAATGCTTATGACACTTGAAATAGATGGCTCTATAACAGCTGGACATAACAGGATAATCCCAATATATCTACATTTTTAAAAAAAAACTACAAAATGTATACATATCAAATAAAGACATATTCGGTGATCCTGAAACAGACACACCAATAAAAACAACTGACTTTGTGTTTTAACTTGCAACAATAGCAAACACATGTCACCCAAGACCTCAATGCATTCACAAATTTGTGTTCAAACATCTTAGCCACTTCACAGCCAAATACCTATGCAATATTTCCAATTACATATCCCAAAAAATTTACAAAGTCTATATCCAATTGCAATGGTTCCATTTAACAAAAAAACAACAACAATATCATATTTATCTAATCTATGACCAATTTCAATGGGAACTTTATTAATAGAAATTCTTGAAAGAGTAATAAAAGAGGAAATGGAACAACACATACTCTCTGTGTTATCATTAGCACAATATGCCAAAAATGGCTCAACTCATCCATTAGCAAGTGTGCTGTAATGTACAAGACAATTTATCAAAGTAGTAAAAAAAAGAAATATGCACCAATTATAGTTCAGCTAGACATTGAGTCTGCTTTTGGACCTCCATTGCTACTATATATAATAGTCAATCTACTACTCAGCTGTAAAATTCACATCACACTGAATGGGAAAAAATCACCAGCATTCAGACTGAGTCAATCTATCCCACAAGGATCCCCCTCAGTGCTTTGCTTTTCATACTATATATAAATCCACTATTAGTAGAGATACAAAAAAAAAAATGGTATTCAAATCCCAAACACTATTTTAAATATATCATGCATAGACTATATGGATGATGTAACCGTTTTTCTCCCCTCTAAAAAGAATCTACCCATACTACAAGAGAAAATCAAGAATTACACCTCAAATTTTAATTTAAAAATTAACACATATAAATCTGTCTGTTTTCCTTGGTTTTGTATTCTACATTGGCACCAATGGAATAAGGCAAAAAATTCAAAATAAATTAAAGAAAGATGCTAAAAAAATCACAGCCTCATTTGAAAAAACATACCTGTCAATATATGCAAAGGTAGCACTATATAATCAACTTATAATTACAAAAATTACCTACTACTACACATTTATAATCAAATTTGCAAACACATTTATATCAAAAATGTCATCAAATGTAACGAACTAATATGGAAGAGAAAGACAGTGGTGATCTCCTTAAAAAAAATCTGAGCAGACCACCACGTAGCAATGGACTCAGACTCCATACAATCAATGTTTTTTTTTACATACACAAATCAGTAAATCTATTAACAGCCACCAAAAAAAGATTTCCAGACTGGAGTGTGTTATCAATATAATACCCACAGACAGACCACCCCCTTCATATGGAAATTTATCCACATAGATTGAAGAACTCAAGCCAATATACAACAAAATATCACTCAATAATGACAAGTATACATACTGGGAAATTTATAATATCCTATACCCTAACCAGACACCTAACCTATATCCATCAGCTCTTGAGATATACAACATGCAATAACTACAAAAATTTAGAAAATGGTCATTAAGAGCCTTTTTTTTTATTTTCTACTTAATGTTTAATCTAAATGCTCTACCCATAACACATTTACTTAGATTTCATAGATTCTACACAAATATAGATTCCTTTTGTGGGCTATGTCATAGAGAAAAAGAGACATGAGATCATTTCCTTCATTTCTGAACTGGACTAGAAACAATATGCCACACAATGTTTATCACATTAAAGAAAAGCTAACATTTCAATGGATGAAATAATAAATACATTTAAAAAAGGCAACATCACTGCAATTCATGCAGCAACACACAGCCTTTTTGCCTACTTCTGTACCAGATGCACTTTTGCTCTTCCTAGTAACCCTTGACACCACACAGCAACATACTTAATGAAACTAGAACTGTTCAGAAAAAGAGACAGCATCCCAGCTCAACCAGATGTGTTTGCAACATGTGGCTATCCTTGAAACCAAGATCCAGTCTATGAAAATATAAGTCCAATATGATAGATGGTAACATTTTCAATATCAGCAATTTTCAACTTTAAAGAGATGCAATCATAAATTACCTAAATGGAAGACCAAATTTAAAAACAAGAAAAAAAGTATGCAGAAATGATAAAGACATGTACTGAAAAGATGTCTTAATTGGTCTCTGTGCATAATTGTAATTTGTTTTGCAATTATTACAAATCAACATATTACTAGATATGACTGTTATCTTTTAAACTCAATAAAGTTTTGCTTTGAAACATCATCATCATCATAATAATAATAATAATAATAATGATGATTATGATGATGATAATGATGACAATATACTTTTTATGCCTTAAAAACATATGATTTGCATAGTATTCCTGCTATTTTAAAACAGGCAAAACTCACTATACATATCACCACACACAGCAAGCTAGAGTAATCAATGGATGCCAGAAGACTTGCGCATAAAATTCCTATCCAGTGCCTACTCATCCAATGTCCCAAGATTAGTTTCTGGCTTGTGGCCTTCATCCATGAGGAGCCTTGGATCTGATAGCATTGCACCTAGATCTTAGTATGGATTTAATGCAATCCTCCAACAGCCACCTTTTATCTCCATTTAACTACAGTGCTAAGAGTCTTAAACTAAAAATACCTTAATGTTCTCAATCCAAGCCAATCAGCTTATATAGTCATATGGGTCTGAATTCAGTTCAGCACCCATACATTTGGGGGTCTTTGGTTCTTCAATAACCATAGCCACCACTATCCCATTAGGCAAGATTGGTTTTAATCCAATAAATATCACATGATCACCACTTCTTATGCTTGTGTACAACTGTTTTAAAACAGAAAAAAACTCACTATACATATTGCAACACACAGCAAGCTAGAGTAATCAATGGATTCCTGAAGGCTTGTGCATAAAATCATTATCTAGTGCCTACTCATCCAATATCCTCAGACTAGTTTCTGGCTTGTGGCCTTCATCAATGAGGAACCTTCGATCTGAGAGCACTGCACCTAGATCTTAGGATTTAATGCAACCCTCCAGCAGCCACCTTTTATCTCCATTTAACTACAAAACTATGAGTCTTAAATTGAAAATACCTTATTGTTCTCAATCCAAGCCCATAAGTTTATATTGTCATATGGGTTCAGCACCCATATATTTTGGTGTCTTTGGTTCTTCAATAACCATAGCCATCACTATCCCACTAGGCAGGATTGGTTTTAAACCAATAAACATCACATGACCACCACTTATTAGGTTTGGGGTATAACTGTTTTAAAACAGGCAAAACTCACTATACGTATTGCCACAGACAGCAAGCTAGAGCAATCAATGGATTCCAGAAGTGATGGTCATGTGATGTTTATTCCTACTATTGTTATTATTATTAACGCTGCTACCATTATTACTACTTTTTTTCTAATAATAATATTAATAGGGAGTCACTGGTTAACAATAAATAATTGACAATAATTTATTTCTTATATTATTAAATATATTTTTATAATTCTACTTTTATGCAAATGTATATCTAAAAGTTATTGGATATATTTGTATATGATTTAATTTAAATTTTCCATGCGTTGTTTAAAATACTTAGATGGTTTAGGGAATTTAGATTTAATCTACGACAAACAATTGTTTTCATTGTTAAAAAAATATGGAGAGTTTTTCTTTTTTACTTTAATAATGAAGACATGTGGCATATCCCTATATGTTTATGCATTCGTGTTTTCTTGATTAGTGATTTAAAATTCAATTCAATAAGGGTTAATTTATCTGGAAAGTGTTTCACGTTTTATGTTGCTGTTCCAAACCATCAGATATTAATCTGTGTTAACAGTTGTTTAAGTGCTATATAAATCTTAAACTAATCATTAAAAATAACAAAATGTAAAACTGCAAGGATATGGAATTGATTTTGCTTTAATAAAGAACGTTATATTATGAATTTTAAATGACACTGATTACATTACGATGGTTTTAAAAACATTACTGCTGCTCATTTCATTAACATTAAATTGCATTAGCAAATTATAGAGAAAAAAAATAAAATTAATTACATTTATTTTTGTTTTTCCCGCAACGAGTGAGTGCTCAATATGTAATCAGGTTTTGTTTGATAATTTAATCTCGATTTTTATTAGTATACATTTTAATATACATCAATTTCTCCTTTTTTTTAACAAGAGATAACAAGCTATAATATTTTCATTTTTGTTCTACTAAAGTACAATACAAAATAATATCTAAAATACATCACAACATTATACTTAGTAGTAGTAATAATAATAATGGTAATAAACGTAATTATAGAATATAAATCTGGTTAAATAGGATATTTTGTTTTTCTTATAATAATGTCCCAAATGCTCTTGATTTTAAGGTTTTATTGACTGATTTTTTAAAAGTATTTTCGAAATGTATCTTTTGTTTTGTCTGTTTCTTTTAATGTTAGAACGTACCAAAAAGACCATTCTGAAATTATGATCAAACTGTATTATCTCTAGTTTTCTATGCGTAAATTTAAAGTTTAATTAGCATGTTATGCTTGGTAGTAAAATACTATTAGAACTAATTTAATACTTATAACAATAGTGAATATTTTGATCCAGGAATATTTTCTATTACATGTATTATTTTTAATTATTCATGCATAATTTATTGTTTTGTTGTTGTTGTTGTTGTTGTTGTTGTTTTTTTTAATTTAGATTATGGTGCAAGGAGCTACTGTAATTAATACCATTAATAAATAAATAATTTAGCAGTCAAACTATTATATGAGTACTACAGAAATACTTGCATTGAAATAAAAAAAATAATTTTCATAATAGTCTTGAAAACTATATTAATAATTTTTCTTTTCATGTAAAAAGAAAAAAAAGTATTATTTATTGTTTGTTGTTTCAAATTTAAAAACAATATCTTTAATGATTTCATACTTAAATCTTTGGACAGAATGCACGCCATCTTTTAGCTTTATTTTTTCTGCACTATGGCTATCTCTAATACTCGTTGCTGAATTTGTATTTATTTGATGACAGAAAGTGACTTTGAAATAATATTGATTTATTAGTTTAAAAACAAAATTTAGAAAGGTTAATATGCAGCAAATATTGTGAACTTTAAAGGAATCTAATAATCATTGATTACTAGGGTCGTTGTTCTTTGGCTTCCAGATCATTTGCTAGTTTACTTTGAGAAGATTTTTGACCAATATAGAACTGCAAATAAAATGAATTTTTCGCCTAATTTGCTAGTTTATTTAAATATTTATGATTATTTTTACAGAATATCTATAGTAATAAGTATTGAAAAACAAATGGATACGTAATTCTATTTTGATTTTATTTGAATATTTTATTTTTTAAGACATTAATTAACAAATTCGATATTAATGCTAAACTAAAAATAATGGTGGCAATAAGATTTTTAACACATGTATAATGTATACAACACTTTCCTATCTATATTTGGGTGATCTTACTCTAGCTTACTGAATCCTATTTCTCATAATTTACAAAGATGGAAGTATAATCGCCATTGACCTGAAGAAGAATTGTTTCTAAAACTTATCTCCCATAATATATATATATATATATATATATATATATATATATATATATATATATATATATATATATATATATATATATATATATATATATATATTGTACCCTCACTTCTCGATATATGATATAATTTAAAATATGACTAGCTCTACTAAATCATTATGCTCAGCTAAAATATGTACAACTATCTTTAATATATTTTTATAATATTATAACTTATCAGATTTATTACAAACTTATCAAAAATTAATATATAGTTCAATATTATGTACTAATTAAATAAATATTTAATTAAAATCATGAGACTGTGAAGTGAAGTTACAATTGGTAATTGAATTTACATTGAGTCAATGTCTTTCCAAGACACTGTCTCAATGGCATAAGAATACTATTACTTATAATTATCTCATTACTGACTCTACAGCAATCTTATGACTTTTATAAATGAACTATCTTTAATAATAATAGATAAATAAATCTCAATCTTTTGTTAAGGAAATATAATTAAACGATCTCAGGTTCTTCTAATTATCTTAAAGTAATAATAATTCGTGCAGATAGGAATGATAAGGGATTTAATATCAAACCTAAATACACCTAACTTATTCTAATAACAATAACTAACAATAATAATCTTTAGTGTATATCTTAATCTTATCTATTGGATTATACTTTTAATCATCAAGAAAATAAGTAAATCATATACATGTCTTTCATTTCCATATAGTATCTTAATTTTAAAATATACTAAAATCTTATAATTTAACAATTTGTGGCAATAAATACTCTTATACTCTTATATTGTGCATTATAATTACTTTATGACCATCATAATATTATATGTTAATGTCAATCAATTTCTATAAGTTATATTAAGAAAATATTGTGTTTCTTTCTCAAAAATAATAATAATAATAAATTCATATTGTGCAAATATTATGTATATTCAAATTATCTGTTGTCAAATGCTGTGGTGTAAAATAATGAATTCGACACACTTTTAAACAACTTAAACAAATTTATTTACATCAACTTTAACAAATAACTTATTTACACTATTTACATTTACAAATGGAACTAAAGAAAATAAAACAAAAATAAGAAAAAATGATAATACAAGATTTTTACACCGTTACTATTTCCATAATCATAAATAGATAATTTATACATTTCAGAAATGTTCTGTCAATAACATTTAATTAAGTTTATGACTATAAATTTTAATAAACATCATTTATCATCAATTAATACAAGAAAAGGTTTTATGTGAAATATCATTCATGTAGCATATATGTAAATAAACAAACTTTAATAATTAAAATATGCTATTTCACTTAAGTCTTACTGCTATTTATATTATAATGTACTATGATGTATTACATTTACTATCAGTATTACTCAAATATTAATCAATGTATAAACTGATATAACTTTGTAATATAATAACAATTATTATATTATAACTATTTATTTCATTCCGATGTGATTTCATATTACATGTCTTACTAAAATATGCAATACATATATGTTCTTTTAAAACAATATTTTAAATTATTCAACAATTTCAAATTTTATAAAATACTGTGTTAAATAAAATTCTATGATTCTTTTCATATTTAAACTATTACTCTTCTTTACTTATTATTCTTATTCCTTCCTAAAAATACTTCTATCTACAAAAGTCATTTTAACCTTATCTAATTTCAGAAAAAAAACAAATGACCAATTTTAAAACAAAAATAATAACGATCCAAACTCTCTTATACCTCATCCTCTATATACAATAAGCCTTCAATCAAAATATAAATTTCTATGTAAAATTAACTTAACTTATCTAATAAAATAAAATAAAATATAGATTTTTATATATCTCTTACTAACTTGAAAAGAAAAAAATAAATAATTTATACTAATATGATAAATCTAATTCCTAATATTGTAACAAAAACATTAAAATTTATTCACGAAAGAATCATATAATTATTTCTAGGTTCTCATATTATGTTGTACTAAATTTACATCATCAATTTAAAATATGCATATTAAAATAAAACTGCTATTACTAATATTGTGCATGTATATTATTTAAATATTTATACATTCATTCAACAATCAAATAACATTTGGTTGATCTAAAGAAAACATAGCAAATACATCAAATTATTATTATTACATAATTTTTACCAGAAATGATACTTTAATGTACAGTCCGTCACACGATGTCCCCCAGGATTTCAGTTTTACAAAATAATTTCACATTTACACTCAACAATTATTCTTTAAAATATTACGTGTTGTATAATTATAAAATAAACTTTATGCAATAAAATGTTATATTAATATTTAGCTTTTTTTAAAAGATGTAAATGTACATTTCCTATCTTTAATATATTAATAATTAATTAAATATTTATGTTAGTTAATAAATAAAACATATTACATAAAATCCAACGGTGTCTTCTTCCAGCTATAATTGTTCTTTTTCCTAGGCACAAATTTTCACCAAACATTACTTCCTTTTCCGGTACATCACGTGTTTTTTAAAAGTTTTATGAAATAAATGAAAAACGTTCTTTTTTTAAAAAAAATAAAGAAAAGTCAGTTCCACCATAAAACAAAAATAAAATTAAAATAGTTTATAGGATCCAGTCTCATTTTTTTTTAAAGAAAAAATATTATTTAAAAGTTATTATTTTTAGCATTAGTCTATAATTTATAAAGTTCTTGTTTAATTATTTTAATTGATTTGGATATCCATGTATATTTGATTTGCGCATTCCTTAACAGATATTTAGGTAAGATTACTTTTAGAGTCTTCTATACGACCAGCGTTCAGACTTTAATAATATAATAATTTTTACTTATAAGTATTTCTTTACCCATTAAATTTCCAATTTATTTGCCTTTTAAAACTGTCAGAATTTAGTCTTTTAAACCATAAAGACTTAACAAGGCAAGTATTTATGTAATCATTATTATTTACCATTTTTACTAAGTTATATACTTAGATTTATAATTTACAAATACTTTCTTCATAAAGAAATATTTCTCATTCTTTTAAATATCTGTTTTATAAAAATTAATTACCATCAGCTTTTAAAATTATATAAGGTCCAACATATTATTTTTATGCATCTAGTAGCTCTCCTAGTTAATCCAGCATTTGTTAAATTTTTAGTATAAAGTCTCCAATACATTTTATCCTTATACGATGTTTCCATGACTATTTGATAGTAAATTGAGCTTCGATCGAGACGATAGGAAATTATAATTAAAATTAACACTGCATATTTGTCGGTAAACTTTTATAAATTATTTTAAAAAACTACTCTCTAATAATTTTAAAATGATTATGAGAGCGTCTATGCTTTTACTTAGCTATTTCTAATAGCACACTTTACTTTTAGATTTTCAATCACAATTCCCCTCCGAACAATTGAACCTTGGTTTTATACCGGAAGAAACTTCCCATTTGATTGGTGAATTAAACAATCAACTTGCTAGCTTATTTACATATTTTACCAACAAGACAGAATTAAAATAAATAATGACTTTTTTAATATTTATTATTTATCACATTATTAAATTCTTAAATTAATCTTTGTCATTTATTTAAATCCATTAAACATTTTTTAAAATATTCTTTCTTACTTTATTTCACTTTTAACTTTTATAAGATTATTTTTATAAACAAACTAAGTCTATTTTTATTCGTTATGTTTTTTAAGCAGAATTTTAAAAATCAGATTTAATATTTCACATTCACTATTTTTATTTTTATTTCATGATAGCTAATATAATACTTATAAATTTTTATAACAGAATTTTAAAATAGTTTTGCAACTTTACTAAAAAAACTCCCAAGCATGTGTGTATGTGTCTAACTAACATCTGTTTACAACACTACTACAAACGCTTGTAATAATCTAAAAATAAACTAACAATTCATTTTTTAAAAATAAATATTTTTAAAATAAATAATATCTTATAACAATTTTAAAATAATACTTCGATATTATTAAAATCAAATATTAATCTTCTATTATGTACTACTAATAATTAAAATATTTATATTCATTTATTAAATATTAATTTTTATCAACAATAAATATATGCATTTAATTTTAACTTATCTTTTTAAAACCTTTAGCTTTAAACATTCATTTATTAAATTTATTAATGCAGTATTAATTATGGCCAGTTTTCCCAACCATATACTATTATCATTCCCATTGAAACGTCTCTCTCAAACATCAGCACAATTTTCACATATCAAACACTCATGAATTACTTTAATTACACTTTTTAAAAGATTGTTATAAATAAAATTAACATCATATAGCTAAATATATCTTAAATTTAAAATTTTTTAAATAGATTGATACAACAATTTATGGAGACCCATACAAAAGGGCACAATATATATATATATATATATATATATATATATATATATATATATATATATATATATATATATATATATATATATATATATATATATATATATATATATATATATATGCTTGGGAATAATCTATCAATATCTAATTAATATTTTCCTAGCAGCATATTTATGGACATCAATGGGAATCAATTCCAAGTGCCAACCCTATTACTTATGTAATAATTATCCTAATAGGTTAATATGAAAATTTTTATTAGCATAATAACAAAAGCCAGACTCTTGTTACCTCACTCACAGGGCAGGTAGTATCTATACTGAAGAAGACATGTTACTAAAGGAGTATCTATCGAAACTAAACCATCAAAAAATGCATGTATATATTTTAACCAAGAAAATATTTAATGAAATAAGTAAAAAAAAATAACATTCATTTATTCTAATAAAAATGAATATATATATATATATATATATAGAGAGAGAGAGAAAGAGAGAGAGAGAGAGAGATAGTTTAATGACTAAAAATTATTATTTACAAAAATATAATAATAATTCAATTAGTTAATGATACTGGTGTCATATTGAATTTTTAAAAAGAATTAACTTGAGAAACAATTTTCACAATAACTTCATTTTTAAAATGTTAGAGCAACAAGCTTTATATTGGTAGAAACTAGAAAAACTAAAGAAAGCAATAAGTTTAAGACAAATAGTGACTATCATTTAAAAATATAAAAAAAAAAGAAAATTCAACATCCAAAATAAGTATTACCTTATTGTTTGCTCATAATTTCTTAAATTACATCTTCATCGATAATTTCTTTGTACTTCTCACAAAATTTTCATTCAACATATATATAATACTTCTTAATTGAGATAATCCATAGTTTCAGAATCTCCAAAACTAACAATTTTTCATTTTTATTTTGTAATTCAAAAGTTAACAAATCTCAAGGTATCTATAGAAAAAAAGATTCATCCTAATAAAAGATACAAAACAAATCATTTTCAGAAGATGGATATGCATTTGTCATCATAGTAATTGGCTTCTTGACTATCTAAAAATTGAAATTGTAGGTCACTGTCTGTATCAATGATAAAATTAGTTTTCTCTTTTCATTTTATATTTTTTGTGTACACCAGTGATGTTTATATTCTTTATGCACACCAGTGATGCTATCTTGTTATATTTATTATCCCACAAAGATGTAATTTATTTGCATATAGCTCATTTGCTAGCTATAAACTTGCAAATAATGTGATACAAAATGTGGCAAAACTACTGACTCCACAGCATGAGTACCAAAACATAGGCAAGAATCAGAATTTGATTTTTTGGATGCATACAATTTCATGAGGTATATGCATAAGCTTTGTGTCTACCACCATAAATACATAATTTAAAATCTCTCTTTATTGGTTTTAAGTATTTATATTTTGACTTGATACTATGCCCTGTAATTTTGTGATTGCTTTATCAACTGTAACTTTTCTGTATATCTGATAATCAATGATAAAATTTACATTGCATTGCTCTATAATTTTTATATATAAAAGTCAGTAATACAAATACAGACATTCAGCGGGCAAACACAACATGCTAATACAAATATAAATACTCTAACAAATTATTAAGCCTTTTGAAAATCATTATGTCTATAGGTAAGTTGCCTCAATCTTGGATTAGAGCCCCAAAATTATATTGTACATATGCCATTTTTATTATATTTGAATACAACTTTATATACTGTATAATAAGAGCATAAATGATTTAATATTATATAATTTATATACTACACAGAGATATCAATATAAATGCCAACACATTAATAAATTATATCATTTATCAAATAATTTAAAATTTAAAAAGAATTACAAAATTAAAATTGAATACTTATGACTGATATTCTGCAATCACATTTTTATAGGGTTGAAGGTCTTGAAATGCAAATCATCAGCATATTTTTAATCCATTCTAGTAGCAAATCAGACTGATAAAACAATACTGTCTTTATCATCTTTATGTAATGTAGTAAAATGACCAGAAAAAAAAATTAAATGCACCTATTCATAAAATATTAATAAAAATACAAATTCTATTCCATTTCAATTTGTGATATGCCATTTTAAAGAGGGATTTAAGCAGAAATGAATTACAGGATTTCTGTTAATGTCATGCTTATAGTTTTCACACAATTTAATAAAGAAAACACAATTTCAATGAATCAGCTGCCACTACCATCTGACATGTTGCAAATGCTCAACCTGTTAATTTCAATGTCATTTTACATAAATTAAACGTGCAAAGAAAGTTATGGATTATACATAGATGAATTATAATTCATAAAAAAAATTAAATTAAAAAAACAAACAAATATTACCTTAGTCCCTGGGAACATATCATTCAGATATACACAAAACATAGGCTTACTATATGAGGATATGAGCATATGAATTGTCCAAAATTGTCTTTATTCTCAACTTTTTGACAAAACTATAGATGAAGTAGTTTATTCTAATTTGTGAGATGAATAGATTGGACAGTGACTTCAGTTTTGCATACAAAAGGATCAAACAGCATATTTCCTAGCATGGTCATTGGGACAAAGCCAAACCCATTTATCACTTTACCCCCATATAATCATGTTGGCATGTGTATATTCTCCTTCTAGTTACATTGTTTAACTGTATTTAGTATCAACACTTTTTCTTAACCTCTAAGGAAAATATTTCTTTTCCCCAAATAATGGTTTAATCTGGGACTTTCAAGCTTCACTCTTCCATATGTTTCATGAAGTTCTCTTCTTTCCTGCTCTCTGGGTCATTTTTAAAATTCAAAACAAAACAATTAATTATTTCTCGATTTTTTCTATTTATATATATATTTGTAGAATGTTCTATCATTTATATCTCAAGCAATATCAACCATTGATTCAGAAAATGTTTAACTTGTTTAATATGATATCCTGTCCACTTTAAATAGTCAAGCATACCATTGTTTTCAAATCTGGCTTTCTTTGTATGGTTCTTAATTTTTTATCAAAAGAAAAGTTTTTAACAAGTTTGATCTTAAAAAGACAGACTGTTTGGAAAATTGAAAAATAACTTTATACAACAAATAACACAAATTAAAATTATATAGATAGATATCTGTTTCTTTTATAGCAATGACATATTTTTCTTTTAATTTTTTTAAATATAATAATAATAATAATAATAATAATAATAATAATAATAATAATAATAATAATAATAATAATAATAATAATAATAATAATAATAATAATAATAATAATAATAATAATAATAATAATAATAATAATAATAATAATAATAATAATAATAATAATAATAATAATAATAATAATAATAATAATAATAATAATAATAATAATAATAATAATAATAATAATAATAATAATAATAATAATAATAATAATAATACACAAAATATAACTTCATCAAAACTTTGAAAGAATAAAAATTTAATTGTCTCCGCATTCAATTGGGGCAGTTTGTTAATAAAATTCCAGGGGAAGCAGCAAAATGTATTATTATAAAAACCCATGAAAATTCATTGTATTGCATGTAAGCTATTAAATATTCCATTGTTAAATTCTGAAATTTAATCTATGTATTTGTGATAAAAACCAATGCCATGATGGATGTATGGATGTAAATTGATATTTAGTATTAAAAATGTATTATTTGAAATCATCATTTTAATATTTTATTGCAAAATTTGGCACTTTTAGTCATGTCCCACTTTGAAACTTGCCTGCTTCCAATAGTTACAATAGCAACATAACAGATTTTCCTCATAAAAACCTGAAAAGTGAGATATTGTGCTTGACATTTGATATGATCTCCAGACCACATGGTAATAAGATGTAAATATATCCATCTGTTTAAATTGAGTAGTCTTTGCTAAATATTATTGTACTAAGGACCTTACTAAATTTAAACCTAAATTTAGCTATTTAGTTTACCTTCTTCAATATGAAGGAGTAGAGAAATCTGCTAAACATTTTGCGTAGCTCAGTGAAATGTTCATTCTCATCAACCCAAATGGAGAAATTAAAGCATCAACAGCTACTATCATTGAATACTATTTGAAAAGAGATTAAATTTTATTATTTTGAGAATTTGAAATTGCTTATGGAGGTTTACTATAAGAAATTTTTTTTGATCATTTGTTTCCTCAATAACATTAAAATAACTTGCTAAGGATTATTTTAAATATTATGATAGTTATAAAAACTCATGAATTGTCATATTGTGTAAATATGCATTTATGAAAACTGCTTAAAACTACAAAGAAGTTAATTCAAATTTGAGTTGGTGGATTATTATGATTATTATTATTATTATTATTGTTATTATTATTATTATTATTATTATTATTATTATTATTATTATTATTATTATTATTATTATGATGATGATGATGATGATGATGATGATGATGATGATGATGATGATGATGATGATTCTTGTTATTGTTGTTGTTGTTAATATTATTTTGCTTGGTTTCATAATTTATTAATTGACCTGAACTATAGCTACAATCATCAAATTACTTGAACCTATGAATTATTGGAATTCTTTGTCATATATGAAAAATCTTACTTATAACTTTGGATATTGTATATTGCTACAACCAATGGATTAAAAGGTTTTTTTAAACTGAATGGTACCATGAGTACAAATTTCGCCAAAGGATGGCAGATTTAAATCAATTAGCTTTTTATATTTTGTAAAATAAACACCATGTTACAAATCACAACAGTCAATATTTACAAATAGATAATTTTTTATGACTATATGTATTGCAATACAATTAATAATTATGATTTATTCAGTGTTTTGGGAAATCCTATTTTGGAATTTTGTTTCTAAATCACAACTTTCAAAGAAATTCACTATACCATCTGGATTAAGTGTTACTTATATATTTGTAATTTTTTTGTATTCCAATGATATTTAATTATGATTGGAATTTTAAAATGCTCCTAAATAAAATCTTAAACATTTATACAACATTGTGGATTATCCATTTTATAGAGATTATATCATTAATTTTATTATTGATTTGTTTGAATGCTTTAAATGTTTTTTTATTATAATTTACATAAAGTTTTCATACACTACTGGTATAAGAAAGATACCAATGTTTTAGATTACTAATAAATTGGGTATAAATGTGTATTTATATATGCTATACTAAGTTCTAAGCTAATGTATAAACTCATAGTCATGTTAATATTTGTTTGTTCTTCATTTTATTCATCCTTGAAAGCAACTTTTTTATCTTCTGCAGTCCAAGTGTCTTTGATCAATGAAGGAAAAATACATTAAAGGTTGCCCTTCCATTTATTCAGAAGATGTTCATGTGATCTAGAAGATCACACGGTGTATAGTAAAATAGTTTCATAGCAGTGATACTTGTAAACATTATTAATTAGTGGAGAAAGACTCATAACAATGTATTTGAAGTCTAAATGTTATAAACTAGAAGGCAAGCCATACCATTTAAGATATGATTATGATATTTAGTAATTTATGTATTTGAATAACAATCATACAATATTTGGGTAAATTGTTTACTTGTTTTTAAAAAAATTAAGCAATCCATTTGATACCTAGAATCTTTCTAATCTTTGTTATTATCAAGAAAAAATGCAATGAAACATTCTTAAACCCATCTGTAATTGGTGTTCAGTCATTGGATAAATATTGTACAACATTCTCCAATATAGTACTTTGTTTACATCACTTTCTTGATTACACAGATAGTTATTTTTACAGGAGAGTTTAATATGCACATGAAAAAAAATATGTTCAACCATTGTTTTAATTTTATTGGGAGTCCTTTGCATTTATAATTTTCAGCATTTCCATGTAGGCTTTCTTTTTGAAGGCTTCTCACTTCTATGTTAATATTTAACATTCTTTTTACATGGAAATAGAAGATTTCCAGCATTTTAAATAACAATTCCAGGTAAGTTTAATACATAGAGACACTCATGCTTTTGGTTGAAGACAAGTTTGCAGATTACTTCAGTGACATCTTTTTTTTCACATTTTTTTCCAGTGAAGCAGATTACATGGAAGAAGCTGATGTTTAACTTTTAGCTAAACTTAGCACATAGCTGTCTTTATTTGAAAAAAAAATGCCCTATACAACTAAATTCTTCTACTACCTCCCATCAATTACAATTGTGTCTCTTACATGAAAAAATGTATAATAACCAATTAGATCAATTTTGACAAAAACAATTGTTCGGTTCTTTCCTTCCTTCAACATTGAGATTGGAAAATAAATCAAAAACTTAAATTAGAATTATGGTTTTTAACTTTACCTTTTATTTATTTATTTTTTTCTAAAACAACAACAAGATAATCAGATTAATTACACTGGCTTTCCTTTTGGAGAGAGATAAAAAATAAAGAATGAAAAACAATTCTGATTACTTAAAGTAAATTTTAACAAAATGTTAAAATAATATTTTCTTTATTTTTTAAAAAAATGTTACTAAACATAAAAATATAACTACTTTATCTCTCTCAGAATATTAACATTAAAAATAATTAATTATTTTATTAAAGAGAAAAAAAAATTTTTTTTCTTTCAGTACTATTCACACTCAAATTTAAACTGATAATTAGATAAAATTATTGAAGAGAGAAACAATAGAAATTATTTATTTGATTTTACAGTTTTCTCTCTCTTTTACAAATAGTTATAAATTGTAATACATTTCAAATATTAAAATTATATTCAAAATGTATGAAAATTCTCATACCATCTTGTCATACATAAAATATTTAAATTAATTAAATGCCAAATATTATTATTATTAAAAGACACATGTAGAAATATTAAATATTATTACCACATGAATTAAATCATTCTAAATTATAAGAGAATGTTGTCAATTATATGTTTATTTTTAATACAGCAATGTAGCCACATGACTGAAAAATATATTCTATGTGTATTTATTATATTATATAATATAATAATTAAAAATATTGTTTATATATGCATGTAATTTATCTTTTTTTTTCATATTTTATATTTACTCTTCTAACTTGTTACTAATCTCAAAGTTATATATAGAGTAAGTTAAAAACAAACTCTTATGAAGCTTCAAAAATACCCTCAACCTCAGACCGCGGTTTCTGCCTCTAGCGTCATCAGTGAGGTGCTAGGGAATAAAAATACTAGAACTAGTCCAGCATTTTATCAATGCCTAACTATTGAGAAGAAAATCTGAAACTTTCAGACATTTAAATGTCCAAAAATCCAGCTATCTAACTCAAATAGCAGTATGGGACTGAAGCTAAGTTCAGATCCACCATATATTAATAGCTCTAGCAATATAAAATCGCCAAAGCATTAATATCAAAAAACTAAAATTAAATTGATAAAAAATCAAGTCAGATGACCTAATTTTAATAAAGCTCCTATTTACAAATGTTATATATAGAGTAAGTTAAAAACAAACTCTTACGAAGCTTCAAAAATACCCTCAACCTCACACCGCGGTTTCTGCCTATAGTGTCATCAGTGAGGTGCTAGGGAATAAAAATACTAGAACTAGTCCAGCATTTTATCAATGCCTAACTATTGAGAAGAAAATCTGAAACTTTCAGACATTTAAATGTCCAAAAATCCAGCTATCTAACTCAAATAGCCGTATGGGACTGAACTAAGTTCAGATACACCATATATTAATAGCTCTAGCATTATAAAATTGCCAAAGCATTAATAGCAAAAAACTAAAATTAAATTATATTGCTAGAGCTATTAATATATGGTGTATCTGAACTTAGTTCAGTCCCATATGGCTATTTGAGTTAGATAGCTGGATTTTTGGACATTTAAATGTCTGAAAGTTTCAGATTTTCTTCTCAATAGTTAGGCATTGATAAAATGCTGGACTAGTTCTAGTATTTTTATTCCCTAGCACCTCACTGATGACACTAGAGGCAGAAACCGCGGTCTGAGGTTGAGGGTATTTTTGGAACTTCATAAGAGTTTGTTTTTAACTTACTCTATATATAACATTTGTAAATAGGAGCTTTATTAAAATTAGGTCATCTGACTTGATTTTTTATCAATTTAATCTCAAAGTATCTATCATTTAATGCAAAATCTTTCAGACTAATTCCTCTTAAAATGAGTTTAATAATTTTAAACTTTTCAACATTTATTCATAAATGATAGTCAGACTTTCTATGAATATATCTAATTCAAACCGCTTAGACATATGAGAGGATAAGACAAAACATATCCACAGTCTGGCTCTAGTATTTTCAATTTTAATCAACTTTTAGAAGAGTGAAATACATAATTTTAACAGAATCTATCTGTTTTAGTGCACTTTCTCTATCTGTCAATAAGTTTTCATATTCCCTCATTAAAATATCTATGGATGTGCTGTAATCCTATGAATGCTTCATATCTTCACTTTTTCATTTAATCATAGAAATTCTTTCAGGTGATTAATAAAGTTAGATGACAGTACAAGGTCTGGACTATTAAGGAGAATGTTTACATATGTCAAATAAGATTTTTATAGTGTGCCAGAATGTGTATGCTGGTTTAACCCATTTCAAAATCTTGATGAAAGTACCTCGAGACCAATCATACATGAGATATAAAAATCAAGAACATTATGGACTCTGCCCTATTCATCTATTTTTTTAATCTAACAATGAATCAACAATATATCCAAGACACACATAGATCTACACTCTTCTGCCCATTCTGGTAGCATCGGAAAAACAATCAACTAAAAACTAAATCATTAACTTAACTCAAGTAATGATATCTAACTCAGAGCATGTATGAAAGATTTATGCAATACTTGGATCATCGGAGATTAACAAATAAATAAACATTAAAAATATCACATGTGCAGATAATAAATAGAAGCGACTGTTTAGTTTATATTAAGAATAAATACTTTAATAAGGATATTAATAAAATTGGAGGCTTTGTTCTCTGCTATTCCCAAATAACCAAATCATTAAAGAAAAACACAATATTGAAATCTAAAATTCTTTTGCGATAAGAAAGTTGTTTGTCACCTAAACCCAATTTAAAATGACTTTACAACAATTTATTAATAACTCAACGGGTTTTACAATATTATTTCATTTAGTCCAGCCTCAGGAATTCAATCCGAAGATAGTGATTCCCCCCAAAAATAATATCTAGTTTATATTGAAAGTAATGATATTCTCCCCAAACCCATTATTAACAGAAAATTCAAAAGACTTCATTTGCCGTCAAATTCGAAAGCCTAAGTAATTTCTGATGACTGCTTGATGTGTAGGAATCTTATGAATGCCTGAAAATAAAATTAACCAGACGATCTGAATTTACATGAAGTTGATTGAACATGAAAGCCCAAATAAGAAAACATAAATGGGAATACTTATGCGCATTCGCACAAAGACAAATTTCAGGTGAAAGAGCATAATGTTAGCCAGCCTAACTCAGCTAGCTAAACACTTATCCAAATCCTTCATATCCTGAGACACAAGAAAGCATTTGAATAAATTGGGTGGCCATGATAATCCAGACAAATAAAAGATTTTTTTTTTTATCTTGCGAATATGAAGGTAAACTGAGCAATAAACTCACATGACAACAAATCAACTCTAGACACCCTTGCAGCAGAAAAAATGAATGTATAATATAAATTTCCCAAACAAATTAGAAAATTAATGAAATAAAAGAAGCACTAAAAAAAAAAAAGGATTTCTCAAAACCCAGACTCGGCAATAATACATTGCCAGTTCTTTGAAGACTAATGACAGCAAATAATTTGATTTTAGCCCAAGCTGGCACACACACGATAACCCATAGGTTTAACGCAAATTTATTTTATAAACCAAAAATCTTCTCGATAAAGCAAGGCTTAAAAGAGATCTTTATAAATACTTTTAATAAATAAATTGCTCCGTACACTTGATTTAAGACATTTTAAGATTTCCCTTCCCCTTATATTTTTAATAAAATATCTCTTATAGCTCTCAAACGTACGAAGGAATGAATAAGCTTTATCAAGGAGATCGAACTGGCAAACTATCGAAACAGACACATTATATAAATGGTAATATAAATCATTAAAATATACCCCTATAGATAAATATCAATACCGCATAAATAATAAGCAAATTATATTATACAGATTTGATATAAGAAATGAAGAAGAGCGAAGGAAAGCATGAAAATTACAAAGAATAATTGGGGGTTAAATTATAGAGTATATAAAGTTACATTGATTAAATTGCATTATAGGAAATCAAAGATTTTATATTAATAAGACAAATGAAGATTTACGAGAACAAAATAGAAGGTAAAAAGTTCATGAGGAGTATTTTAGAATGTTATCAGCACCAGATTTTGAGTCTTGGCAATGGTACAATTTCCATGACACCTTGATTGATTTGCCAACAGGAAATTCAATTTACAGTTAGTGTGTTTGGTCTATGAAGCACCTGTACAGACCACAGGCAGACAGGTCAACAGTTCAATTCACTTAAACACACTATAGTCTTCGGCATTCTGCTGGATAGAGGCCCAGATGGCATGCAAAGCTGATAGAGCTGGCCACCGTACATGGTCTCATACAAAAAATTAAGCATTTGAACAATATTACATAACATTCTGTCTCTTCAACAAAATATAATCTGATCTCTCTTCTTTTATTCTCCCTACTATTTATACTTTTCAGCCCAAACTCACTCTATTGTATTTCATATCATTCAATCTGGACAAGCCTCCACTCTCCTTTGTTTCAAAACAATTTTCATTTTTACAAAATCAAACTTTAAGATTTTGTAATGTAATTTTGATTTAACTTCTAATTTCTTATTAAGGAGGCCATACTTAATTGCCCTGAAACGAAACTCTAATTTAAAATTAATTAATTCAGGAATAAAAATATCATATTATGTGTTTTTTATATATAAAGTCTAATTTTAGGTTTAACAGAACCCTGCATTAATTTATACATACATGTTTACCACACATACATGCTTATTTCATAAATTATGACAAAAGATATTTTTTATGAAAAAAAAATAGTTTCTTAATTGCATTTACTTTAATAAATTATTTTTATTTAATGCAAAATTCTGTTAAATACTTTTCTACACACAGGAACCAGGTTTGAAATACCGGTTGGTTTATGTAAGGCTGTGAAACATGGATCTGACTTCCAGATCCATTGCTTCAGCAGTGAGCTGACAGTTTAGGTAATGATACATTAACCTACAAAAACTCAACATCCTTGTATAGGAGTTATCTTTATTTTGTCCAAATTTTAGACTTCACATTTGGCAAGAAAATCTTGCTGTAAATAAATCAGATGAGTGTTTATTTCCTGATAATGTTTCAATACTGGACTAGAGATTCCCAGATAAATGTAATCAACAATCTTATAACTGATGGTTGACTTCTGACTTTTCTTGTTTGGTGATTGAAAATGATTCTTTTGTAGATCCTTATTCATTCATAGATTTGTAGTAATGAATAAATGTCTCATTACAAATAATGATGCTTTTAAAAAAGACAATATCTTTATTGAGATTATCAGTTCTAATTTTGTTTGTTGATGTCCAAAAGTTTGTGTTTGCCCTCTCATGAAGTGTTTTGGTACTCATCTTGCACATTTTTTAAATCCCAAATTAATTATTGATTGGCAAATTATTTGCCACATAATTCACTGTCACTCATCCATCCACAGAATCAGGTCATAGTTAGTTGATCATCTGGTTTTTTCTTTAATGCTGCCACTGGTACAAACTTCCTTGAACTCCTTTATTCATTCATACATTCTTATTCATAAAAAAACACTTGTTTGTTTCATACTGGGCACAAAGACTTTGATAAACTTTTACACCATAAAAATAGAATACTGTATATTGCTTTTTTATGCAAATGACAAATAGTGCAATGATTTGTATTACACAGTGCCCATATTTAAAAAGAGATATCATGTCAAACTTGGACATCAGTGACTGTGGTGATAGTGTGTGACTTAACTTTTTCACATCTTTTTCTTTCCTCATCTCATTTTCCAGAAATCTTTTATATTCTGTTTTTTTCTGCTGTATCTACAACTTATTTTGTTTTGTTCCAGCATTCTATATTTTAAAAATAATTGTTCAGCAATATTCTATTCTCTCCCAATAATCATATTTATAGTCAATTTTTTATATCTTACTTTGCAAAGTAACTGGAGCTCTTGCCCTTGTTCCAAATATAAATAAGCTTTTTTAAACTTATATATTCTTATCATTAATATTTTTTATTAACTTTAGTTGATTTTATTCTTAAATTATTATAAGTCTATTTATTTTCCTAACCAACTCATCTAGTCTTTTTTCTCATTTAAATGTATGTTCAACTCATTTAAATATATAGAAATAACTTGCTTATTTAATGCAATGAAACAATTATTAATTTTTGCACGTTTCAAGTAATTTTATTTTAACTTCATCAGGGGTCTGTAAATGTTATACAATAATGTAAACTAATACATTGATTTATAAAATCTTAAATGTTAATTTCAACTACATTTGTTTTTCGAGTGTTTATAACTGTATGTAAATATATTCTGCAACAATTAAAGCACTTTTTTAAACAAAATGTTACTGTAATCATTTAAAATAAGAAAAGTGAATGCAGTTTGACTGAGGCCTGTATATAGATATTCAGATGGTACAGCCTTTAGCTTACCTTATGAATCATAATTTTGAATAGCAGTAGAGCAGAAGACTCTGAGATGTAAGATCTTTGTATTAGTATAGTTCTAGCATATGTCAGGCACTCAATCTTTTTATGAACTTCTCATCAGAATAAGGCAATTAATTATTTTTTATTATAACTAATTTGATTTCAAAGACTAAATGTTTTAGCAATCAATATGCATAATGTATTTATGCCATTAATTTTTCAATCTCTTTTAATGAATAAAAATTAATATTCACATTATTTTTTTCAAAAAAAAAAACAGAATTATAACTTTAACATTATTATAAATTTGTGTTTACAATACTTGTATAACCATTTCTATAATACTCTATAAATCACCTAGTTGGCAGCTTGTGTAATAGATGAATCCATGAAGTATATCATTTATATATATATATATATATATATATATATATATATATATATATATATATATATATAATCAAAACTATCCCAAATCCAAAATTAAACCAGACCAGCATAAAAATAATATTAAAACACAACCTAAGGTTTCACTGCTACAAGCAGACTTCTCAAGTGTAAAGAACTACAAAAACTACACAATATATATAATATTAAAAACTACTCACAAATCCATTCACTATTATTGAAAATTTATTATTCTGAAGCAATTAACTTATTTAAGAGTTCTTTTAATATTAAGGGTGGTTAGGAAGTGAATTGATTTGTGGGTAGTTTTTAATATTATATATATTGAGTAGTTTTTGTAGTTCTTTACACTTGAGAAGTCTGCTTGTAGCAGTGAAACCTTAGGTTGTGTTTTAATATTATTTTTATGCTGGTCTGGTTTAATTTTGGATTTGGGGTAGTTTTGATTTTATATTGACTAGTTTAGCTTTTTGCTTGTAATATTTATATATATATACACCTGGGTCTCTTTTTATGTGGACTTATTTAACACAATTTTGAAGTTCACCGGAAGTCGAACTCCAATAGTGCGCTATTCCTTTAAATAATAAATTTTGCGCACTTACATTATATTGAAAGTAATAGCACATTATTGGAATTCGACTTTCATTTTAGTAATTTCAATATTTTCCGTGCTTTATAATAGTAAGATTTTATGCAATAATGAAATTAAAATCATAATTTCCACGTTTTATGTATACACACATTAAATTTTACAAGATTATAATGTAAATTAGTTCAAACATTGTGCGTGTTAATTTTGCATTTTAAATCACATTCTGTTTTTGCTTTTTAAAAAAGAACATAATCAATTATTAATCATTTAGTGTCCGCAAGTTTATTTTTAAAAGGTGAGTAATAGCAGTGAAACGAAATTTGATTTTTAAACGGAATTGAAAATTAAAGACAAAAATAAGAATTTAATTTTTAGTTGTTGGTTTTAATTAAATTTTTCCCAGCAGTGGTGAATAAATGTTTTTTTATTATCGTAAGTCTAAGTTCATAAACACTTAATAAAATCATCGTCTCAAAGATTAATTACTAATTACGTAGTCACCAGAAATCTATTGGCCAACATGAGTGTGAAGTTAGCACTAGTTGTATTTCCTCAGTTTGCAAACGAATGTGTTTTTTGGCAAATATTGATAATAATTAAAACATGTATAAAAAAATATAAATTATGCATAAAATATATTATTTTGAATAAAATTAAATATTATAGTTAAAAAAAGTTTGTCTTGTATCAATTTTTTTCAAATTTGAAATTTTTTATTAGTCATATTTTATTTCCTTATTTTTTTTTTTTTTTGCGTGAATTTTAAAGTAATTTTACGTTGGTGCTTTGCTTTTATGACCTAAATTGATGCATCAAGCAATCTCCTCTGAATCAAATAATTCATACAGCAGAATTTAGGTCAATAATATTCACTATTATAACTTATCTTTTATGCTTGATGAGATATTTGTAAAATAAATTCCTCATTAAATCAATGTTATTTGGTAAATATTTTTAGCCCCAATTTTGAAGTGGTATTTTATTTTATTTTTGTTTTTGCTTGTGTCCATTTGATCTTTTTCTTGATCAATGGCTATTTTAAGGAGCAAAAGCATGGATTTTTGAAAAAGGATTGGGATGTGTTGGATTATTCTTTCTTTTATGGTCGCCCTGCCATCTACTTTATCTAAATTAAAAGATAAAATATTTTGGCTATTTATTAATCAGTTACAGTATACTTTAAAATGTATAGCATTATGGACATAACATGAAGCTTAATGTGGGAGTTTTCCAAAAGAATTTGTGTTACATAAACTCTGTAACATATTAAAAGGGTCCACCTTTTTCATTAAAGGTACCAGTACAAAAGGCTTAATAATCAGATCATATAAATAGACACAAAGGAATTTATGACCCAAGAATGTTATAATGATACCATGGAAAAAGGGATTTTTTTTTTCAGTTTAATTTAAAAAAAATAAATGATTAAATCTATATAAATATATCACATGGTACTTCTTTAATCTCACGTAACAATTTCAATTGGGATTATCAGCAACTAAATTGAGATAGAAAACAAAAAAAGGAATCATAAACATAATAAAACTTGTGTCTAATACTGTGCTTGCAAAGTTATTATTTCTAAATTAAGTAATGAATCAAATTAGTACTCCATGATCAGAGACTGATTACCCTCATGTGTTGTTTGGTCATTTGGTAAAAAATGACAACTCACTCATTTAACTGTTACAAAATATAGTCCACTAAGTCTCAAAGAAAAAGAGCATGATTGGTACTTTTAATTAAGCACATCTATATTTTAATTAATGCATAAGTTATTCAAAGCGAAACTTACTTGCGTTTGTTGTCAGATCTTCATTTATAAAAAAAAAAAAAAGGTATCTCATTACAATAGAGGGAAATACAATCATAGATAACTCCTATCATACATCACCATGTATATATAAATTAAAATTTGAAATTCATTTAAAACTGACGAGGATTACTACGTAATTGAAAACGCTACTAAAGAATTTAAAATGTAGTACTATTTACAGTTAAATTGTCTGTTTATATATATTTACATATAATATTTTTTATAACTGTTATTATACTTTTACATTTAATATATATATATATATATTAAAGGAATATTTTGGGAAAAGTCTGAGGGCAAAAATCTAACTTAAATAGACAAGAAATCCTAATACTAGATAATGGGCCAGTTGTGAAGTATAACTCCAAACCAAATACCCTAGCAACATAGATAGATAGATAGATAGATAGATAGATAGATAGATAGATAGATAGATAGATAGATAGATAGATAGATAGATAGATAGATAGATAGATAGATAGATAGATAGATAGATAGATAGATAGATAGATAGATAGATAGATAGATAGATAGATAGATAGATAGATAGATAGATAGATAGATAGATAGATAGATAGATAGATAGATAGATAGATAGATAGATAGATAGATAGATAGATAGATAGATAGATAGATAGATAGATAGATAGATAGATAGATAGATAGATAGATAGATAGATAGATAGATAGATAGATAGATAGATAGATAGATAGATAGATAGATAGATAGATAGATAGATAGATAGATAGATAGATAGATAGATAGATAGATAGATAGATAGATAGATAGATAGATAGATAGATAGATAGATAGATAGATAGGTAGATAGGTAGGTAGGTAGGTAGGTAGGTAGGTAGGTAGGTAGGTAGGTAGGTAGGTAGGTAGGTAGGTAGGTAGATAGATAGATAGATAGATAGATAGATAGATAGATAGATAGATAGATAGATAGATAGATAGATAGATAGATAGATAGATAGATAGATAGATAGATAGATAGATAGATAGATAGATAGATAGATAGATAGATAGATAGATAGATAGATAGATAGATAGATAGATAGATAGATAGATAGATAGATAATAAACTTAGCCTTGACAAAGGTGAGTGTGATTTCATCTAAATTTCTGTAATTGAACCAAAACAACTACTACCCACAATGATTAAAAAAAATATTTGATCATATTATTATTAATAAATATTCCTTATAATTATATTTAATTTTTGTTTTACTACTTATTTTTAAATCGCATAAATAAAGACCTTTGAAAATAGATGATCCCACATTTTATTTCATGACTTTCATTCTTTTTCTATTTTGTTATTGATATTAAATAAATTTATTTTTTTATCACAAAATTGTGCTTAAATTTATTTGAAAGTTGCAGAATTATGCAACTTGACAGTTGTTAGAGTCTGTGTTGATGTGTTTCCAGGAAGTTTGTAGTAGTGCTTCACCATGTAGTCATATAACCAATGTATCATCTGCATACTGAAGCCAGACTTTAGGTGGATACAGAGTAGTTTTTATGGCTAGCCATACCAAAATAGTAGATAAATTAAAGGAAATTTACAATCAGTATAACACCAGGACAGCTTTCCAGAGCAATACCACACTATGAAAAAATCTAATATCTACAAAGCCTAAACTTGAAATGCTGAATAAAAAATACTACATCTATGAAATACCTTATTAAACAATTCAAATCAAAACAACACTCTCCATATAGTAGTGCCATCTTGTGCTAACAAGAGCAATCAATGGATGCCAGAAGGCTTGTGCATAAATTCCCTATCTAGTGCCTACTCATCCAATATCCCCAGACTAGTTTCTGGCTTGTGGCCTTCATCAGTGAGGAGCCTTGGATCTGAGCCTGCACCTGATCTTAGGATCTAAAACCCTCCAGCACCCACCTTAACTCATTTAACTACAAAACTATGAGAATGAAATTGAAAACACTATTAATATTTTCAATCCAAGCTCAATAGCTATATAGTCATATGGGTCTGAACTCAATTCAGTACCCATACATTTTGGTGTCTTTGGCTCTTTAACAACCATAGCCACCACTATCCTATTAGGCAGGATTGGTGTTAAACCACTAAACATCACATGATCACTATCTCATACTAGCACAATAATTGTTATTAAACAATTCAAATCAAAACAACACTCTCCATATAGTAGTGCCATCTTGTGCTAACAAGAGCAATCAATGGATGCCAGAAGGCTTGTGCATAAAATCCCTATCTAGTGCCTACTCATCCAATATCCCCAGACTAGTTTCTGGCTTGTGGCCTTCATCAGTGAGGAGCCTTGGATCTGAGAGCACTGCACCTAGATCTTAGGATCTAATGCAACCCTCCAGCACCCACCTTTTAACTCTATTTAACTACAAAACTATGAGAATGAAATTGAAAACACTATTAATATTTTCAATCCAAGCTCAATAGCTTATGAGATAGTGATCATGTGATGTTTAGTGGTTTAAATCTATGAAATACCATGTGGATGTGGAAGAACATTTACATGTCTTAATTTTAGCATTTAATTCATTAAGCATAACCTTGGATTTTCCTTGAATTATCTATTTGGTCACTTAATTCATTGAATCCATGATCATATTTATCATCAGATTCTCTTAATTTAACATCCAAATTGTATTTCAAATCTTAACATGCATCTCTCCATACTTTTTTCAGTGGTATGAAGTATATGTATTGCTCTTTTATTAAGTGTCCAAGTCTCACATCCATAAGTAAAAAGTGGTAAGACACATTTATTAAAAACCTTTTTTTTTTCAAGCACATAAGCATATTTCCTTTTAGTATCAATTTATTTTGCCAAAGTCACTCCAACCAAGTTTAATTCTATTATTAATTTTATCCATTAAGTTTCCATCTGTATTAATAATCTTACCAAGGTATTTGTAACTGTTATCTTCTCCTAACTCATCATAATCAATCTTTATTTTAATATTTTGAGAATATCCATTGAACATTAATTTAGTCTTTTTAACATTTACCTTTAGTCCTATTTTTCTACTTTCATCTGCTAACTCCTGCAATATTTCCTGCAGCTCTAAAGCATTACTTGCAAAAACAACTACATAACCTACAAAATCTAAATGACTTAAATAATCTCCATTTACTTTCACTCCTTTAGCTTCCCATTTTAATCCACAAAATACTTCTTGCAGCACTGTTCATATGACAATGGTAAATAATCAAATAAGTCAATCCAGTGTAGCAATATACAATGTATGAAGACCTCTAATTAATCTTGCTTTTAGGAAAAAAATATTAAACAATAATAATAATAACATTAAAAAAACTAATTTGCCTCACTCATAAAAAAAAAATGAAGAATTCAGGAGAATTTGCACCAAGCATCATGGGATATGACAATCTGGTGAGGTATAATTACAAACATTCTGGATACATGAACAAAAACAAAAATTGGCATTCTTGGATGTTCTTATGACAATATTCCTTCAGGACAAAGTAAAAGCAACAATGTATAGAAAACCAACACACACTGGCAAGTACTTGACATATACATCCAATCATACAAGAATCACTAAACATGGAATTGTACTATCACTATGGAATAGAGCAAAGGAGGTTTGTTCAGAAACCAGTGATTTGAAAAAAAAGATTCACATAAAACAAATGCTTATGAAAAATGGTAATTCATCAGTGGTCATCAAGAAAATTATCAATAGACAACACAAAGAGATGCCAATAGAGAAAACAATTATTAGTATGGGAGTGTGTTCATACATACCAAGAATGGTAGACAAATGAAAGAAAATCTGCAGACAATATACATTACAACAGATTTCAAAAACCATATCATGCTTCGAGGAATTCTTACTTCTACTAAGCCTAAACTGAAAATTCTGAAGAACAAAAATTGCATCTATGAAATGCCATGTAAATGTGGAATGAAGTACATTGGTGATAGCTGTCACCCTCTGAACAGCGATTGAAAGAACATAAACTAATAGTTAAAGAAAAAATAAATGTGTCTACCATATCATATCACATATGTACTAATAACCATATGTTTAATTGGAAAAATCCAAAGATATTTGATAAAAAGGAAAAAATACATAGAAAAGAATTCAAGGAAGCTACTCATATGTCAATATTAAATAATCCTATAAGTCAACCCAGTTTGGCAAGACACAATGTATGGAAGCCTCTAATTAATCTTGCTCTTAGGAAAAATATTAAACAATAATAATAATAAACTAATTAGCTTGTTCATAAAAAATACAAGGTCTCAGGAGGATTTAAACTAACCCCCATATATAAATATATCAAATTTCTACTATATGTTGCCTTTGACAGAATAGCTCAATTGGTAGAGTGTTTGCCTTAAATTCAATATTCAAGAATCTAAAGGTGTGAGTTCATCTTCTAAGCAAATATTGTCACTGTGCATATAAGTCAGCAACACATGAAGCAGAGTGGAGACTACTACTATTCAAAACATTATGTAATTACTAACCTATGTTATCTATTTGTGTGTATTACTAACAAGTTGTTTGCATTTGGAAAGTTTAAATAAAGTTTAAAGTTTTCTATGCACTCAACATTCATTGATAGATGATGGAAATAGTCCAACATATCACATCTTAGTTCACTGTCTTTTATACATGTCTGCACAATTTGTTCAATAGTTATTAATATCAAATTATGAATATACATCTGTATATAAATATGTATGTGCATATGTATCTGTACATAAAAATACCATTTGTCACTTAAAGCTTTAAAGAAAACCCCTTAACTAACAGAATAGTAAGAACTAATAATATTAAGAGATAATGTAAAAAAATCTAAAAAATATGATATATTAATAAATATTAAATTAAAATATAAAAAAATATTCTATTTTCAACAACACCTTTTTCACCCTTTCAAAAGGTAAATGTTACAAATCCAATTTCTTAGTCATCTGTTATAATCATGATATTAATAGATTTTTGTCTATCTTATTTATTCTCAGAAGTTTGATTACTATATTTATTTCTATTTGTTTTAAAATGTGCATTTTAATAGATTTCATAATTTTCGGAGTTCTTCTTTTACTTATAATTTCTTACCACACACTAGATTATAAAATTTTCTACTTTCTTTTAGATTATTCTTTTTTATAATAAATGTCATTTTATATTTTTCATATCATTACTTCATTTTTTTAATCTCACAATTTTGACAATATGTATACATTTAAAGTAATAATTGTTTGTTTTTTATATACCACTACAAAAATTTACTACTTAAAACTTACATTTTCATTTACATTCATTCGCTGATATTTCCTGATTATCAAAAATTATTTGTAAATTGTTTTTTTTTTCGATAGATAAGAGTTTCATAAAGATATCTTTTATACTCAAATTAAAATGATTTAAATTAAGCTTCAGCTAAAATTTATTGAAGCACTTCTCAAAAGTATGAATGTCAACTAATAATGTTGTTCTTATCAATAATTTGTGTCTCTTTATTATTTACTTTAATTCATATTACATAAAATAAATTATTTTTTCTATTAAATTTGTTACCTTTATTAATTAATACATTTCATTAGCTAAATATATTTTAATTTGAAAAATTATCAATGAATGCTCAAACAACCCATAATGTTTTTTTTTTTCCAGTTAATTCTATATTATATATTCTATATCACACATTATGCATATATAACTAAACTGAGGCAATATTATTTTTCAAAATATTTTTAATTTTAGCATTAAATGTTGCAATTCTCATTCCATAATATATTTTAAGTTGGCCTATTAAAAATGCATTATATGTCTATTTAAAAACGCCTTCCAATTGATTTCTCAAAAAAATAAAACATTTATTATTTTTTCTCATGTGTCATAGCATCAGCCGGGAAGAGATCCCGCTAATCCGGGACAACCGCTTGTAAAGCAGCCGTCGCTGATCTCTCGACCACCAATGCTTGACATTTTGATTTTAAAGTGAAGTTATAATCATTTGTGCGGTCGTTGAAATAACTAATCTTATTATTCTGTATTATATATAATCAACCTGTGTTGTTCTTCTATAAGACAGCTTTTATTTAATTTCGAAATTCTTATATTCGTGCAGGCCTTGAAAGGTCTTTTTATATTTATTCTCACTTCAAAAAGTTCAATAACGTTCAAATAAATAGTTAGTTTACTTTATTAGTTTTATAGTTTTCACATTATATATATTATTACCATAAAACTTACTTCGCAATACTAAGTTAACTATATGTCAGAATAAAACACAATTTCTTACCTTAAAAAAATAAAAATATCAACTCCCTCCCCTTTCTTTTTAAATATTGTTTTGGCTATTATTTTTTTCAAAAACAATTTTATAATACTTTCATTGTTTTTTTTTATTATATTTTAAATCATAAAATACAAACAAATGTTAAAGTAAGAATAATTTATATGGATATTATTTTTCTCTCACAATGCGAAAAAAATAGGTTAAAGTAAAGAAAAATCTGTAGGCAAAATCGTCTAATTCTAATAAGCCAGAGAATATTCCCACCTGTATTTTGTTAACGATAGTCTTCAAATCCAAAGTAAACTCGTTTGCATCACATCCATCGATAAGCGGATATTTATAAAAGTTACAGACAAAAATAGAAAATTTAGTTTCATAACTTTTCACACGTACAATATTAAGCAATAATAAACTGTGAAAACAAACAAATATATCTTCTGTTAATGAAAACATTTTGTTATATAAAATTTCTATCGCTAATCAAAATAAAAATCTCTCGCACTAACGCACAATCGTTCTATTTGACAAATAAACAGACATATATATATATAAGTAAATAGATAGATAGATAAAGGGATAAAAGTGATAAATGAATGAAAGTTAGATGCATAAATGGATAGTTTTATAGGCAGACAAGACAGACAAATAGATAGATAGATAGATAAGTGGAAAACATTTATTAAATAACTGATTGATAAACAAATAAGTGTAAAATATAATTAAAAAATAGCATAGATGTATAAATAATGCTTCATAGCAGTGTCTTTCTTTGTCTGCAGTGGATATCAGTACATAATACTTAATATAATTTTTAGCAATAAATGATAATTCTAAGAAGGTAATCAAACACCCATACCTGAGCTGTATTACAATATTCAATTAGAAATGTTAAATACAAGTAAACTCTAAATCCAAATCACAATTCAAGTACTTTGAAAAGATAAGAATGATTTGCCTTTATAATTGTGTTTATGTATGATAATATGGGCCATGCTTATGTTTTCAAAGACTTTATCATATGATTTGGATTTACTCATATTTGACGTCGTTATGACAGTTGTGTGGAAATTTGATTTTTTTTTTTTTTTTTAGAATTACAAAAAATGGTAATTATATAAAAGATAGTCATCCCTTCCCAATTGCATCAATCTAAACACTGTGCTAGTGTTAGTAAAATTTATTGATTATATGGACATAGAATAGATTGTGTTAAGAATATAAGTCCATTAAATTATATTAACGAAATTAATAGAAGGAAGATATATAAAACTAATTACATTAATTATAACAGAAATAATTTTATGAACATTTATAAAAGGTCAATTAATTTAACTAATAATTGGATAATGAAAAATGAATGGAGGATTATATAATATGTGTTATTATAAAGATATTAAAACATAAATTGTAGGCTTGTGTTAATTTTATATAGAGCCTGTAGATGTCACTATGTATGCAATATAGGTTATTTTTATAGTTAACCAAGACATATTGAAAAGGGCAAAGTTTTAAAAATTGCTGAAAAAGCTTTTATATGTTATGATTATATGATTATATTACAGCTATTTTCATATATTATTTTGCTGTTAGATAAATATATTTCATTCTATATCATATATAGGATTTATTATTACATAAATATGTAATGTTTTTAAGATTGATATGTTTATAAAATAAATGCATCTGGAACTGTGTTAAAAAATAAACAAAAACTATTTGACTAAAATATATTAAATAACAAGTAATGAAAGTAAGCATAAAAGTGAAAATGAAGTAAGATTTTATTAGGAAAACATTTGTTTTGGAAACTACTTAAAAGAAAAATAAGTTAGTGACTGGATGTTATGATGCACTGCTACTGTGATAAATATAAAAATCACAATTAATATGAAATATATATTTAATGTATGATAAGTAATGTGATTATATTTTTACTAACAAGTATTCCAGTTAAATGAAAGATCTTATGAAATAATACATTCAACAAATTTCTAAACTTTTTTATAAGTAGAATTTTGATATTCAGATAAACCTACATACCTATATTTCAATAACATTACTATATATGTTATTTCAATAAATAATTTCTTAATTGTATAGCAATAGTTGTTTTTCTAATAATAGTTTATTACAAAATGGATAGATTGATTTTCTTGTCAATAAAACATAACAAAAACAACTCATGGTTTGATGTTTAGAAGTTGTTGAAAATCATGCATCTAAATGGCAGATTGAATATGTAATAAATTGATCAAACTATGTATTATTTTTATTTATACTGACTGAGAGTCAACCCAAAAATATTTTAACCTTTTAATTTCACCACTGGTATAAAACATTAGTTTTAATTGTATATTATTATTTAACTGATGTTACATAAGCAGAATTTTGGCTTCAAGTTAATAAATCATAAAAGTAAATTGGTTTTAACTATTTTTGTGTAGCATGTGTGAGGATAGTAATCTAGACCAACTGATGATTACTGGTTTAGCATGAAATACATATATTGGTGATTATTTATCTTTTCAACATGTGGGTGATCAGGTAGATCAGCAATATGAGATGGCACTGAGAGTAGTGGCTCGTGTGAAAGTCAGTTCGAATCATGCCTATATTACATATATAAATGCAGGTTTAAGCCTGTGCAATGTATTAAACAACTGAGAGGTAGACTATCTATTATTAAAAAAATAGGTGTTTTTAAAATTATATTCTCAAAACTTCTGGGCGTATTGCTATATATAAAAATTAATGTGTTTACTTTGCTTTAGTTCCATCGTACATTGCTTCATTAAAATATTATTCATCAAATTTAAAACATTCTGAACCATTTCCAATAATAAAAGTTTGTTTTTTGATAGAGAGATAACACTTTAATTAATGTTAATCATAGCTACATTAAAAATATTGGGATTATAAATATAATTTTTTTCTAGTATTCCATTGAGCATTTTACTTTTCAAAGCATTCTTGCTGGTAAAGTGAAAAAAACATAAATAGTTAAATACTTTAGAGACAGGCTTTAACCTATATGATATGTGCCTTGAATGTTTATAATAGTCAAACAATATCTTTATTTGCAGATGCAGGCAACTTGCAAACCTCGACACAAGATAGCAACTTTTATAAAGATAAGAGTTGTCATTTTATCTTTAACCTAACTTTCTACTTATATAGGCCAATCTGAATCATCTTGATTTGGGAGTGTGAAGCTGTTATTTTATTCACTGTTTAAATCCACTATTTCTTTTACAAATTAACCTTTGCTAAATCTTGTGATTTACGAGTTAATACTGGAAATATATCAACTACTGTAAAGTTGTAATTATTTATTAAGCACCCAGGAAGTGTATTAAATACTTTAGAGACAGGCTTTAACCTATATCATATGTGCCTTGAATGTTTATAATAGTCAAACAATATCTTTATTTACTGATAGGGGGCCACTCAAACCTCAACACAAGATAGTGACTTTTATAAACATTCAATGCTCATATGATGTAGGTTAAAGCCTGTCTCTAAAGTATTTACATATATTTCCTGTGAACTTAATAAATAATTATAAATAATTAAAGAAATTCCTCAAAATTTATATTAACCATAGGATAATATTATAGAAATTAATCTTAAAGTTTCTGTGTTACAAGTAAATTAAGTAATAAAATGACTTTATTTCAATGGCTTTAGACTTTATGAGAGGTGGAAATGTCAGCACTGAAATTGATCTGAGGGACCTCACACTCCAATGTATGATCACTCTATCACTGCACTAAAACTTACAGGGCTCAATTATAAGCTGAATCAAAATAAATAGATTGCGTCTCAGAAAATGTGTTTGTTGTTGTTGTTGTTGTTATTATTATTATTATTATTATTATTATTATTATTATTATTATTATTATTATTATTGTTATTATTTGTTATTATTAAAATTATTATTATTAAAATTATTATTATTATTATTATTATTATTATTATTATTATTATTATTATTATTATTATTATTGTTATTATTTGTTATTATTAAAATTATTATTATTATTATTATTATTATTATTATTATTACTACTACCACCACCATTACTATTGTAGGAGTAATAGTACAAGTAGTAGTCATTAGTTGGCACTTTTCAGAGAAAATTGACTAATATCAGCCTTTGCTTATGACCCTTATTCCATTGATTTCTTCAGCGATTTGTAGTGAAACGTATACCAAAAGATAGATACAATTTTCTTCTCAAAATTAAGCTCTGTTGAGGGCTTAAATAGTTATTAGTTTGAAGAAAAATATTGGATTTTAAAATGTCTGATATTTCAAATCCTAATGTTAGCTTAGATAAAAAAGATCTTATCAAGTTTGAATAATACTACTAGAGTGGAAAATAATATCCTGTTTGGTATAACTAGTTCCACTATGTCTGAAGTCATATCTGATTTTTTTTAAAAATTTACTAAAAGTTTAAATAATCCGATATATCTGAAGCCTTCTCTGATCTGTTGAAATAGCTGAGACATTATCTGATTTAATTGAAACAGCTAAGAATGTTAAACCAACTTATGCTAATATTTAAAAAAAAATTCTAAACAGGATATCAAGAAAATAACACAAAAAAATTTATCAGAAATAGTTAATTTTGAAAATGAAGATCAAATGTAACAAGAAAATTCAAATTTAATGTCTATAAGTAATACAGAATATTTATGTGCATTCAAAAAAAAATTATGATCACAATTCCCCCTAATGCGCTTTAATCTTTTCAAAAATGTAAAAGTCTTAAAACCTCTATTATATTTATAACAGGTTCTAATTTTTCAGTAATAAATTTCCCTTCTGATGAATTCTATGCTTATTTATCTTAAATAAAGCTAAGGTCAACTATTTACAAAATCTTAGACCATCCTAATAGCAGATATAAAAACAGAGAATATCATATTGTGGCTCAGAAACAAATATTTGAAAAACACCTTCAGCCCCTTAATGGAAAAATTATTTGTTATATTGATATTGATAGGCCAACTAATCTGAGTGGACAAATTAAAAATTGCCATGTAGATTTTAAAGGTAAATGTTTTAGGACTTGCTAAAGAGGTATGGAACTGTGGCTAATTTTAAGTACATGTTGTAAAAAAGAGTCACAATGCCAGTCTTGACCAATATTATTATTTTCACTCTGTTATTAAGGGAGAATATTCAAGCAACATACATTCCAACACTCTATACAATGGAATTATCTACATTGATAATTACCTTCATGGGCATTCCATCTCAGTGCTTTTTATTGTAAAGCTAGAGATCATCTTGTAAAGGAATGCCCTTATCACATTTGTAAGATTATGGACTTAAAAAAAGCAGAATACATCAGTGCAGTAACAAACCTATAACAACCAATAAGAATATACATATTCAAAGTAACCTTCTAGAAAATACAAAAGTAGATATTCTAATTTCTAATAAACAAGATAACAGCATACCAACAATGCAAAACCCTAGCCTTCATAATTTTAATCAAGTTTCAAAATCCACAAAAGAAATAAGTAGTCAATCTAATATCTCACTAGTAGAATCAGAAACAGAGTTACAAATAAATTAAGTCATATGTCACATGACTTAATTTAATAAGCTTGTATTCCAAATGTTATAAAAAAGAGCTTGCAAATAAGCTCTTAACAAGCTTTTCTACTTAATAGTTATCCATTAGATAAAATGCTGGGTTTGTCCTGGTATTTTTAATCTAATGCCTGACTATAATATCACCTCACTGAGGAATGTAGTAGCAGAAATAGAGTATCTTTTCCTTGCTCTGATGATGAATACTAATTAATAAAAGTGAAGACCAAGAAACAGTTAACGAAGAGGAAAAAATCTAGGTATGGTTTGAGAGCTTACACAAGCTAATAAATTTGATAAACATAATGCACTGAAATGTAAAAAAAATTGATAAATTCAACAACAACAGCTGCAAAAAACTAATCTCTCATGTAAAACAGGTGAAATAGAATACCTGTCTTCTTATTCAACACTTCATTGGACCAGGCAAAGTCAAGGCATAAATCAATTGACACAGGAATAACTTCTCCATTTGGTGTGAGTGGACATCTACAGAACAAACAAATATAGAAATAATATAACACCTACAATCTATCAGGATATAGAATCAGACATTGAATCACCATTTAGTATGAATACTCACAATGAACTATGTGAAAAAATAAATTCTTGAACAATTAAATGGGACTAAGTGATTCAGGTCAAATTATGAAAATGATCATCCTACTCATGGATAGAAGACTGCAGAACCAATTCAAAAAGGTACCACTTACCAACATAGGTTCATTAATGTTATGGTGGTATATTTTTACTAATTTCCATTTTTATATAACAATTGTTTCACTTTTACTGATATTTTTTCTTTCTATATTATACAGTAAACTATTTTTCATCTCCCATCCTATTTAAATAATAATTTGGATTTTTCTATTACTGTAGTTAATGTAAGAAATATTAACTCTACCAGTGAATATTCACACTTAGCAATTGGATAATTCAATTTTCACCTCATATCCTTTTATTTACAAAAACAAAATGTTTGTTCATTATTCATTTAATCCAGAACAGAATATACAACATGTGATATTAGTGTTTCTGGAATAGGGTTTTTTATTCATCATAGGTCTCCATTTCAGAATTTTAAAATTTTATACTTAGATCAGCATATGAGTTTAATTATACTTTATCATTCTGCTGTAACTCTTAATTTAATAGCGTTGTGTTTATATAACCAATCAGTATTAATTCATCAAATAATATATAAAATAAATTTAATATTAGCTACAAATTCTTACCCTAAAGTAATTATGGGTGATTTCAACATATCCTATATGAGCTTTACACTAAAATACCTCCATTTAATAAATAAAAATCCTATGTTTGCTGGATGTTTTTTCCTAAAAAACTCCATTTATTTCGATATTAAAAAACACTATTCTCTAATGACCTTCTTTATTCACCACATTTACATTTCATAATAAGGCCTTTCTTCCCTCCTGATACCTTCTCTGATCATTTAACTCTTAATATAAAAGTCACAATACACATGTAATATCAACCAATTCTTCCCCTAAATAATACTACCCATCTTCTATTAAAATCGACTGCACCTGATGCAGTTCTTTCTAATATATATATATATATGGCAAAAATACTATCTCTAAACCCATTAGAGACCTGGCTACATTTTATTAATATAGTATCATCAACTATTAGACTTTTTATTTTCAAAAATTATTCCTCCACTAGTCTTGTTAAAAGATTGGATATGCTACATTTGAAACTAAAAAATACATCATAAGATACTTCAGTCAATTCAATGTTCTTAAAAGAGGAGTACAAGCAAACTCAACACATACTGCACGGTTATCTCTCTATTAAAAAAGCAAAAAAAATAATATTTAATCCCCATAACTGGTCTAAAGGCTATATTTGGTGGGCCTTAGGATCAACTCCCAAGAAATGAACTTCTTCATCTATCATTAATGAGTCAAAAATGATTGCTGGGGAAGACTTTATTCATCAAATAAAACTAGATTCCAGAAACTTTCCTTTCCAAATCTCTATTTTTTCTACTTTGGTCTTACTATGGAAAAATATAATATCATAAAGTGTGAAATTGCTCTGAGAATGAACTCTATACCAAATAACACACATCCAGAAATACATGCTATTACTAAATTTTTATTAGCTCATCATAGTCATTTTACTGTCCCAATTATTCATAATATGATCATCACCTCTCAAAACAGATATATGGCATCAACAAATTTGATCCAATATCACTTGTTCCCTTTATTAAATAATCTATAACCTATTGTAATATCTTCACTTATCCCCAAACAAATAGATTCACTCTTAAAAGACAAAATTCAAACACTTATTCTTCCTGTAAAGTCTAAATTTCAATTTTCTGAGAAGGGATGTTACAGCATCAATTATTATCAATACTAACACTTACTGGCAAGTTTACAAATACATGCATGCAAACATTACTGAATTAACTACTGAGCTTGATTTATCTTCCAGATTACTAATCAGGAAATTAAAATTTTGTTACTTGGAAGCCAATAAACATACTTATTTTATCATAAAATATAATTTGAAAGCCTTGCCAATGAATGATTTTTTTAGTAAATTATAGAAAATTCTCTAAAATAGAACCACTATGTAGCTTATGTAAAGTAGCAGATGAAACTATTGACATATCTTCACTGCTTGCCTATTTTTGAGACCTGCTAGACAAAATATTATAACCAGAGTACTGTCAGCTAACATGAAAATTTTATAAATCAAGGTCACTATAACAAATGGTGTTTTTGCTGCAAAAAAAATGAAGATTCTGAGCAAACTGACTATAAATATGACATGAAAGAGCACAATGAATACTATTTAATTTAATATTTAAACCTTGTATGAATATTTTTTTCACATTAATATATTGTAATAGTATGTGAATGGTATGGGAGAGATGCTTTATTATGTTGTGTCCATTACAGAGAATGGATAAGTTGATTCTTTAAATGATAGTAGGGATACAAATTTCCTTATTCAAATACCCTGGAGGTTCTCTATACTTAGATCATAATTGTACAAAAGATGACTTTTAAATTAAATAAATGATAAGAAACTTTAGTTCAATGTGAAACTCTAATAGTAATTAATATGGAAGTGTGCTAACTTTTAAAATGATATCGAGCAACAAATCAAACTCTAAATAATAATTAAAAGAATAATGTCCAAATTGTATTTTCTCTCTATACTTTAATTACTTAATTTTACGTCTTAATCTTAGAATTCACCACTAATTCATAATTCAATTCAATTTTAAATGGAGAAAAAAGAGTGCTATATATATATGAATTTTCCATGAAAATACAAATCAATCTATGACCTATAAATATATTCATATATAAAGCACATACTGGTTCATTTTCCAGTTTTTTGACATATTTGGATGGTATTTTTTAATTTCTTCAGAAAAAACTTTTCTTTATGAAATACTTAAACTTCATGTCTAATTGTAGTTCTGTAATTAGTATCTATTTTCTGCCATAGCTTCCTAATTGAAATAAATAGCATTGCATTCCTTTAGAAGAACTGTAAGATAATACTTATAATAAAATAGGGATTTATTCTTCATAAAAAATTATGGTCAAATACATTATAAACTACCCATTTAGAAACTCTTGCATTGTTAATTGATTTTACATTCCAATCCAACAAAAGTGTGATTTTACAATAATGGACTCTAGAATAACATACAGAAAGTCAAAACAAAAACACTGCATAGTTTGATTTCATGATATTGTTAATGAATTTTTAAACTTTGATGGACCAACATAAAATAAAATTTATCTGTGGTCTTTACATTCATATCTAATTCTCATTTCTATTTATAAATTAGATACAATAACAGCTTTATTAATAGTTGACTTAGTACAGTATATATTTTCTTGTCATGGAATATTCTATCATTTAAATTATTAGAAACAACAGTAGCACATTGAAATTTGTGTAGCATCTCAACATTTAAGATGATCCTTTTATTGTAAAACTGTCAAGGTATTTAAATTGGTTTATATTAATTATTAAATGAAAGTCATTATACAACATATTCAAAACATTAAATAAATTTCATAAATCATCTACTGAAATGTTAAAAATAAATTAACTATTAGTTTTCTAGACATCTGAAATCCAAGTAAACAAAGTGTTTGTTTTCACATTTAATCGATTTAAATTAAAAATCCCATCAACAAATGTGTATGCATCTTGATTCTTGCTCTGTTATGCCACCTATAAACAGTTTCAAAATGCACTCATAAAACTTGAAAACAATGCACACCCTTGTTCATCACCAGTTTTTATTTACATGTGTCAGATTTTTCAAGGTAATAATAATACTTTCTTTCATTCCATTTTGTAAAAAGTGTATTATATAAATAAATTTTGATGTGTTAGCAACTAATTTCAAATATTGTCATCCTCCTTTTTGACTAATTGAATAAATGTTATGACCTGAGCAAATAAATTTATCATTTTTTTTGTTCTTGACACATATTTTGCATTTGAATGTCAACAAAATTGATGTTTATATGGCTTTTTAATTATCTGAAACCTTATGAGTCTCAGGTAAAAGTGTCTCTAACATGAGAAGTAACTTACATAACATGATCATTGAAAGTACTTTTGTCATAATGAATCATAATGATATTCCACAATGATTACTGCAATATTATCTTTTTTTTTATTTTTAAAAATTGTAACAATAAAACCATCCTTAAGAGAAGAAGGCACAATTTCATAGATCCATATATTTTTAACAAATTGCAATATTTTTGAAAATAGTATATCACCCTCATGTTTTAATTCTTATCCAGGTATTTTATCAGAATTTGCAGTTTGTTAATTTTTATGATTACAAAAAGCTATTGCTAATCTGGATATTTTTTTGCTCAAATCTAAATGAGTGGATGAAATGGATATATTATTAGTAATCATCATTCCAGTAAATAATATGGATGTATTATTAATTGTTATTGTATCATTATTCAAATGATAATAAAAATACTATTTTCATTTGCCATTGTTTAAATTAATAGGACTGTAATACCATTTATGTTGTCCATATGCTGCTTTTAGTAACACAAAAATAGATCTAGAATGGTTACAATAAGAAAATATTTGTATTTTCTTTGCAATTATGATCCAATAATATTTTTAGTTTTTTGTCAGTCGTTGAATTTCTCATTTCAAAACTAAATTATTTACCATAAAGTTGTACTTCTATTTAATTACTTTATTAAGCTAAAAATATCATTTATCTCATTTTAATAAAATCACTAATAATATCATCATTATCTGAAAATCAGCCATGATTTTTTTTTTCAAATAAAAATACACTTATTTGTATTCGTAATGAGCACTCTAAGAGAATTCCATGCACCAACAATGATGTCAATTCTGAAGGTTCAAATTAGCAATTGTAATGTTTGATAGATGTTGGAACTTAATAATATATTAGAATAAATATCAATTTTCTTGTGAATATAATTGTAATAAAATGTGAGTTTTAATACAACTACTATATTAATTATGGGAATAGTATATAGTATGATGCTTCAAATAATCAGCAATCTTGTAAGAGTTAACACAGAATATGTTTTCTGATTTTCTACTATAATGTTATCTAATAAATATCATTGTTTTGAGTCTGGGTGCATGGAGTTTATTTATAGCAGTCATTTTGCTTAGACAAAGTGATTTTGGATAGTCAATCAATGTGTTGGGTAAAAATTCAGTAATAAGATAGCTACTTGAATTTACATCACTAATATCATTAATTACAACAACTTTTGATAGAAGTATAATAATAGTATGGACAGATGCATTAACGTTTCTAAAAAGAAAAATGTATTTTTTAATGATATTACTGAAATAATGTCATCAAGAAGGAATGTTTTTCCCCCTGAAATCATTGAATCTAAATATGGAGCAAACACATTAATAAAATGAGCATTACCATTGGACTAGATAAATTTTAAAACTTTATCTAATTATTAATGGACTGAGAATTTCCCAAAAATAAAGAATACTAAATTAGATTTTAACAACTAATCCAACATTATGCATTCTACCTTAATATCTAGTCTGCTCTCCCCCCCAAAAAAAAATCTGTAGACATCCAACTGCTCTTTTAAACTTACTTCTTCTGAAAGGTGGGTTTTCTAATAGCAGCTTTACAGATCTTACATTTTGACAGCTTAGTCAACAGTGAATGACTCTTTTATAGTTATGAAACATTTGAATCAAGTAAAATTTGCACATATATAAGTAAGTATATTAAAAAAAAATAGATTTATAATACTTAAATTTTAGTAGTATCGCCAATTAGTACCAATATCATTTAAATTTCAGAAATGACTAACCTGCCATTATAACATTTTTTTTAGTTTTTCATTTCTCTATTAGGCAATGGGATCCCTAAATTATACAGCCTTTATTATCTGAAACTCCTGTATGAAATCCTGTTCCAAACTGACTCATTACTTGATTGTACTGCCTCAAGCAAAGATCAGAAGAAAGGATTGTCATCCTACTAAATCTGTCTTTGTCACTGCTTTTTTTTTACTTCTCAGAGGGATTGAGCTACAAATAAAATATAAAAATGAAAATGAGGTAAAAAATTTGGTTTCACAACACACAAATCTCATTATCACCATATTGGTAGGAGACGTCTGATAGTATGAGAAGCTCATAATGACTAGGCCCTACATTAATTTAAATGATTGAAGAAGATCAGAAACAGTACCCAGTCTTTGATGAGCCAAATTTCCTATAAAACAACAGGAAATACTTTTGTCAATATTTTTTATTTGTTTATCGCAGTTAAACTTTATATCTGAAGGTCATTCTACAACCCGCTACTTTTTTAGCTTGTCAATCTGAGCACAACATCCGAGTACTCATAAATGGAGCTAAACAATATATATACAAAAGCAAAACGACGATTGTTTTTTATGTTCTCTTCAGCATATTGTCAATTGTTTTTTTAATTGTAGATATACGTTTTGCTTTTGATTTTATTTATTATTATTTTTAGCTACGCTCAGCTCAACTAACGTTGGTAGTAACTTACATTTTATTACACTCACGCACTTTTATTGTTTATTTATCCGTTTTAAATTAATTAGTGAATTAAACAATTATTTAGAAAAAAGCATAAAATGGCAATAATAATAAGAATTGTGAATTAGAAGTAAAATTTCTTTATAATAAGAATTGAAATGGTTAAAAAATTACTTACTCAATCAAATAATAGATGGCAGGATTATTATTATAATTATTTGATGGATGGGATAGATAAATTCAAAATTGATTTGATAGTTTCTTAAACTGCGTATATATATATGTTAATTACCTAAAGAAATCTTTATCCTTTAATATATAATTAATTAAGATGAATTTATATTTTTAACTGTGAAAATAAAGATTTAACGAAATCAAAACGTATCATTCAAAAAAGTTATTTTTCTAAACTGGATTAAATTTTTAAAATACCCTATTTACTAATAAAACGGAAAAAAAGATTTTTTTGGACCATAAAATTCAGTTTGTTTACATAATGGATGACACAAATAAAGGGCCTGGAGGCATTAGTACTGTATGATATTTGAGAAAGAGCTACAATTTAAATATATAACAGCATCTAATGTACGTAATAAAAAAGTTGAATATTTAAATTGAGAATTATTGGGATAAAAAGGAAGGGGATAGGTGTTTATTTATTTGGATAACATGAAAAGTCAACTGGAATTGTTGAAGAAAATGATTTTTAGAAATTAGAAAATAGATTTATGTTAGATATCATTACAAAAAGTGTACATAAATAATAGAAATTAAATAATAGACAATTAAAAATAAATGAAAAATATAGCAGAAATTTAAATAGAATAAAAATGCTTAGATGTGAAATGTATTCAGAAACTATGTATAGATGACAAGATTATACAATGAAATAATAAATAATAATAGGCAAAGATGTTTGTGTTAATAGTGGAAAAAATGATAAATATAAAAACAAGTTGTTAATACATTTAGTAATTTAAAAATTATAGGGATATTATTTCAAGAATAATAGAAGCAGATATATAATAAGATTTCCTGAGACAAGACTTCATCATGTTAATGATAAGATAAAATATATTTGCTATGTAAATATTTTTTGGTAAATATAATAATCCAAAGGCCATAACAATAACATAATAGTTGGCAAGCAGTAATTAGATAATTTTTTTAAATGTTAAAAAAAAAGTATATATACTTCCTGGGACAAAATTTAATAGCCAAAACTTTAACAAGATTTCAAAATACTTTTGACTATCAATCATGGCCAAATTTCTATTTAACTTATTATTAACACAATTCCTACAAAAACTTTCATCATTAACCATTTTAAATTAAATCTGGATCCCACACGTCTTATGTAATTAGTTATCCAATGGATATGAAATACATTTTTCAAAC